>CM030883.1:13518884-14118884 GCA_018132145.1 Boehmeria nivea var. tenacissima
CCCATTAGATCACATGTTTTTGTTTCCTACCAGAGAAAAAAAAACTCATCTTGTCGTTTTAGTTGTGGGCACTCAAAAAGAGAGAAAAATGGTACCTTTCAATCCAGCGACAAGTTCGGGTAACCGATGGAAAACTAAAGAACAAATGATTGGGTTCTCCCTTTAATTTTCACTAGTTTCTGTATATCGATCGGGTCTGAATTTTCTTCTTGATGGATCTACAATTGATAAAAACATTCAACTTACTAAAAGAGGAAAAAAAAAAAAAACACACTTAATGCCAAGGACAAAATCTAGTAATAGAACCAAAACACAAATCCATAATCCTCATTGATTTTTGTTTTTCTTGTTTTTAACGAGACACAATATTCACCATTAAACACACAAACAAGCAAACAGATCAGAATTCAAAGTAAACTAATCACAGTTCTCTTATAATAACAAGACGAAAAGTCCAAACCAAAAAAAAAAAATAAATAAATCTTGAGCAACATAATCAAACAAAAAAGAATTTGCTTTTACATCAATAAACAAAGTGAGACTTTTTTTTTCTTTTTATGGTGAGATCTTAGACAAAAGCGAAACTAGAAGCAAAAATGCTGTTCCATTGAAGTTCGATAGGGCAGAGAAGGTCAAACACAAGCCTCCATGGCCAATGAGACGAGACACCTCGAAACCCTAGCAGGCATGCTCAGCGACGAGAAGTGAAATGGAAAAGTAAAAGCAGAGATTTAAATCAATCGAACCTGAGGATTGAGGTTGGGAAAGTGACAACCGAGAGTGAAAGAGCGTCGAATTTAGGGTTTCGAAATTGAATTCGGATTTTCAGTCACAGCTCAGACTGGTCAGCAATGTCGAGAGAGAGAGAGAGAGCGATTAGGACAGTGCTTGGATTTAACCTGGTTAGATTTTGTTGTCGTTTTTGTGATGACAACGACATGTCGTTCATTTAGAAAAATTATTGTCGTTCTATGAGTCTGAAAATGACATTATTTTCGAGCCTTAACATATTACTGAAGGAAAATTGGGTCCATTAGTTAATTAAATTAAGCCATTTTTTAAGAAGATTTATTAAATTTTAGCGAATGTTCAAAATATTAAACAAATAATCGAGGTCTATTTTTAAGTGGATGAATTTCATCATTTTATAATTACTTGATAATTATTTTCTTAAATATTAAAGATTGATCATATTTTTAAATCATTTAAACAGAAATGACTATTTTTATTATTTTTCGAAAAATTTGTTGTTTGCTCCTTTAATAAAATTTAAAATGTATTTGTTTATAGGGTGAACGACATGTTTCGTTGTCCGACATTTTTTCGTCGTTTATTTGTTGGAAACGACATGTTTGTTTGTGGTGTGCAGAGTCTTCGTTCTTTATCTTTGGGAACTACTTGTTGTTTTCTGTAAACTGCTTCATTCGAGTTTATCATTGTAAACGACGTCTAATTTACAAGTTCAACATTTTGTCGTCGTTTAGGAATAGTAGAAACGACATTTTGGTTATCTGGGCACATTTTTTTGATATCATTAATTCAAGAAAAACGCGTATTTTGTCGTTTATGAAGTAGAAACATGTCTTTTGTCATAAATGAACAAACATGTTTGAATGCGGAGTGCCCACCATTTCACTGTCGTTTATTAATTTTCAAAACGACATTGTTTTAAGTAGTTTATAGAACCATTGTTTCTGACCATCCGAAGGAAATAAAAGATCACCTTAACTATCACGGTTCACCCCCAAAAATATTCAATGCATTATTCAACAATGACCCAGATAATTGATACACAAAAGTAAAATTTGTATTCCACCAAATTAGTGGTGTTTCAATTCAATGTACTAGAGTCAATACACAGCAAAAATGTTGGTAATAAAAACATTACAGATATAACTAAAAGGCCATAACTGTGCCTTGTATGTAATGCAAGAACTAGACTACCACTTACACCTTGCAAGAACCTACTAAAACCCTGTCAGATATCTAAACAAGAAACAAAGTAGAGACCATGATTAATTGCATAATGACACAAACTATATTACAGAAAAAATTTATATATATTGGATCAAAGGATTTTTAAAGTAATTACAACCAAGTGACAGCAAGACCTTATTGAGATGAAGCCTCGGATTTATCTTCAAAACTGGGATCTGGCAGGGGTTTATTTTTTGTCACAATATCGTCGTGGCTTGCAGAGTCGGATCTCGTTTCTGAAGTTTTGGCCCGGAATGGGGAGTCGGGGCACACAGTACCATTATTGATAGGATCTGGATTCTCAAGTTCAGGAGAATTGTCTAATGGAACACTTGTCAAAGCAGTATCTTCGAGGGCAGGATCTGGCAAGGGCTTGTCCTCAAGGGCAGCATCCGACAAGGGCTTATCTTCAAGGCCGGTATCCGACAAGGGCTTATCGTCAATGCCGGAATCTGACAAGGGCTTATCGTCAAGGCCAGGATCCGAAAAGGGCTTATCTTCGAGGGCAGGACCTGTTAAGGGCTTATCTTCATGGGAAGGATCCAGCACAGGTTCATTCACGACAGTATCTTGGGTTACTGCATCAACGGGGCTTGTTTTGGTGGGGGACAAAATTTTGCAGCCGGATGAAGTTACTGAAATTTCGGCCCCAGAAGAAGGGTCGGAACATGCAGTCCCGTTGATAGGATCTGGGTCCTTAGGTTTGGGAGGAACATCTAAAGAATCACTCGTCACAATATTATCATTGGGCATATCTACATGCTGGGTACCAGATTCTGTCTCTACGGCAGCAAATTCCTCTGTTGTCTCGTCGACATGATTCGGATTGGTATCTTCACACACCAGAGGATCACTCCTAGTTGACAAATCGATATCTGGTTTAGCTGCCACTACAGGCTTACTATATTGTTCGGCATGTTCCATTTGCTTCATACCTATAAGAGGGGGGAAAATGGCAGAAAACAAATTGAAGTTAGAAATAACAGGAAATAAACATGAGGTAAACAGAAAGCCGATGAATAACATTAGAACCAAACCTCTGCCAGGACTGTTGTCAGCCTCATGTTCTTGCACTCCCAGGAGCTTTTGTAGCATGTCGATCCCGGGGAACACCAACATATTCATAGATCTCATTTCATGTTTGAGTGCTTCCTCAAGAGGAGTGAAACCGAAAACTTCTGTCCACGTATGTGTGAGTTCAGAAATTGCTGGGATAATCAATTTCTCAACCTTGAAAGAACAGAGAGCCTGTGGAGTATAGGGGAGAAGAAAACAGTCAGAAGAAGCAAACGAGAAAACAAAGCAAGTAAAACCTAGGTTTTGAGTGAAGAAAACTAAATCCTCCTCTTTGTTTCTTTTTTTCCCTCTCAAGGGTAGATAAAAGAGGAAGACATTCCAAAAACTTACCGACTCAATGGCACTGAAAAGCCTTCTGCACATGCCTTGGCGCCTATAAATATGGCGAGTTCCAATGAATGGCATCTCTGCTAACTTAGTTCCATGGAACCTAACAAGTCAAGAAATTCGGGAGAGTAACTAATAAAATTCCAATACTAAAAAATTTAAAGGAGTATCAAGATTCACACCCAGAATCAACTAATCACAGAACCTAAGCAGATTATATATATATAAAATGATATTCTTAAAGAAGAACCTCAACGGATACTTAAAATTCATATATAACGATATTTATAGGGTCCGTTCAAACCAATCAACAATTAAGTTGAACTAAAAATTAAATCAGTTCAAGGGGCATCTAAGCTACTCGACCAGCGCATTTAAAGAGTAACATAGTACAGGTACCATTAGTACCTGATAGAAGCTGCAGAAATAATTTCATCACCTCTCTCCAAAATAGCAGTATAGAACCCACCGTAGTTCAGTCTATTAAAGTTTGATCTGTAAAGAAAAAAACAAAGATTGCTAAATTCGGTACGAATAAATAAATAATATGGATGGCAGTAATGCAGAACAAGTCATATTTTGTACTAAACCAGAATACTTCAAAAGTTAAAGCATCTATTGCACAGCTTCCCCTTTCATGGAACAGGCAAGACATTCATGACAACATAAAAGCAAGCATGAGCATAGTATGAGAAGGCATGTCCAAAAGCAATGAGAATTGAAAATCATAGTTTATCAGCTGCCAGCCAAATTGATATTGTCCAAATCAGATATGAAATCTAGCCCTTACCCACAATTGTAAAGAACATTGCGAATTATATTGATCCCACTCCTCCGGTCAACTATTGGCAAGAAACATTCATCCATAACAGTCATAGCAACAGCTAGCTTCGAATTGCATGTGATCTTAGAGTCGTCATCGGTTCGACGACTGAGTGACCATGAAAATCCTCCTTCCAGATCATGTTTGATACCGACATACTTCTGCAAATGCTCAAAGAGCTATCGAAGAAAGATGAATCTGAATTAAATCCCATAAAATACAAATTTGTTGGCAGGAATTCCCGTAACTAAATAATATCAAAGCAAATGAATAAACATATTTCGCATTTCATGCTTTGGCTGTCTTAACTCACTCAAAGAAAGCAAGTTCTCGAGCTACCAAAATTTGCAATCTAATTACTAACAATCTGTCGTTGTTAAGATGCAATGAGATGAGAAACCCAACCCCATTTGAAATACCAAGTATCTATTCCCTGATTATAAGTTGCACCCAGACTGTTTGATACCGTATATTTAGCATAGAGTATGTGCACAGATTTGAAAACAGACATTATACATACCTAAGTAACATACAAATAGATGCATCTACTGAAAGTATGAAAAGTTAGACACGAATTATAACGTTTAACCAAAAAAAAAAAAAAGTATGATTGGCACAATAAAACATGAGCAAACGTGAATTAGTTGTACCTCTTTGCATTTCAGCCCGCAAAAAGGAGGGTCTGCAGTACTTGAATCATCAGAGCTGGTGCCGATATCTTCAACACAGGATTCATGATCTGTGGGATAAAAGATATAGTAATCAGATTGTAGAGAACAGGTGGCAAAAAAGCTAAATAAATGGGTGCAAAGAAGAATACTTAAATCAAGAGAAAAAAAAAAAGATGGGTTACATTTTTTCTCACAGAGACTGCAACTAAGTAGAGCATTTGTATCATCCTCTTCGTCAACAGTGTCAGTAGCTATCCCGCAAAATTTGCATGTGCAATTTGGACAGTGCCAATCTCCAGGGGGAGGCATCTGCCATGAGACTAAAGAGTAAATACACAAAGAAAATGCAGACATCCCTAGAATAAAACGCACTTTGCAGTGTTTTCTCCACCACATGAGACATATGCAGCGCAAAAACAAACAAAAATACAGTCAAACATATGAATTAATCACTGTAAATAAGTACCTCAATACCCAAGCAACTCTGATGAAATGTCGATGGACAACTGTCGCAACAGATCAAATCGCCACCATCTCCACAAATGCCACAAGTGTCATCATTTGGATCATCACCATCTATGTCTACAGAGTGGAAACCGACATGTTCTGAACCCTCCTGTCTATTCCATGCGTCTATCTGGCACTGTATAAGCGAAACACCAGATTCCAAAAATATGTTTTGGTATGGTTGGCGAAGTTTGGTTCCGGTATGAAGCTCAAATTTTGAGATGGTGAGAATTTTACTACAGCAGCCACAATGAATGCCATCTCTTGTAATCCAGCCTTCAAGCATTACCCGTGTCCTTCGGCGGTTCTTGTACTGCACCTTTTGGCTTAAGTGCACAACTCCTGACTCAATTAACCATTTCAGCACTGTCCTTTTTCCAGTATATGGAACAAAGCCATCAGTTTCTGAATTTAGCCCCTTGTTAGAACTACGAACCAGAAGAGTACATCTTCCAAGTTTTTTACTTTTTCTTCCATGTAGCATATGAGAATTGGAACCAGAGGCTGCTCTTTCAAAAGTATCATGCAAATTCGGACCATTGGAGTTCATAATTGCAAAGCCATTTTCATTCATTCTGCTCTTGAATGACTTGCCACCCTGCTTTATGAAAGAGCTTAGTTTCTCATCATGACTAGCACTGTCCATGCTGTCTGAATCATGCTTCTTAGTTGTCGATCGTCTCACACTAAATTCCTTTGCATTCTCACTATCACTTCCATCTCTTTGCTTCCTTTTCATTTCCTTCTCGATCTTCTTTCTAGTTTTTCTTGTTAATTGACAGAGGTCCTCATCAGCTATAAGTCTAACCGATGAACCATCAGTGCTAGGTTTAATATCATTGTCCACATCATTTATCTGCTTTTGAAGTGCATCGTAGGCCTTGATGATGGACCAGTACGCCGTACCAGCTGGGTTGATGTAAACAGCATCCAAATAGTCTCTGTTCCTTCTAGGTCTATAATCAATTGTCCAGCCTGCATCCACAAGCAGCCCTCTTATTCGTTCACGAAGTTTTTGCTTCTCTGTGCCACTCCCGCGTCTGACTCTCCCTTCTTTAATCTTGTTTCCGAGGGTCTTTTCGCTGGAAGGAGCATCTTCAACTTCAAGACTTACCCTCTTTGAAGACTGAACAGCTGTTACATTCTCTGGTTCTCGCTTCAAGGATGTATCACTGTTTTCTGAATCCCAATTGGAGCTCTTGCTGTTTTTAGCAGGCAATGATTTTCGTGAACTCAAATGCTTCTTCTCTGTCTTAACAACTGAACCTGGCTTCTCAACAATCTTTTCCTCCGAATAAAAAGGAGTTAAAACATTCTTCTTAACAGTTTCTTCCATTCTTGGAACTTTTAGGTGTTCCTCAGTTTGAAAGTTATACTTTTCTAAAGGCCTACCAATACCTTTTTTCTTGTTCACCAGTACCCTTAACACACCATTTTTCCCTTGAAGCCTAATTGCTTGGTCCGAATGACCCGTGAACTTATCTCTCACAAAGCCTCCCTCCCTATTAATCTCAAACCTGCTCTTGCCAGTTTGATTTCCCTGGTCCACGCTGCTCATTCTTTCAAAATATGCATTCTTTCTCTTGTCAACGACATGTCTGCTTGACCCAGCTTCAAAGTCCTTCTCAATGCCACTTCGACCCATGTGCATTGATCCCGAAAACCTCCTTCCAAATGCAATGCCAGTTTCATCATAGTACAAATTATGTATCCTTTCTCCATCCATGCTATCGTACTCATCAAATTCGAACACATCCAACTTACTTCTCTTTCTTCCACTCACATCCAAACCATTCTTACTAAAGTAACCATCCCCGTTATACTGTATACCCTCCAACCTGTCCCTCTTCCTAACAATTTCACTCTCTTCCACAACACCCTTTCCATAAGCAGTCAAATCATTGCAGACTCGAATAGTTTCAGGACCTACTCTTCTGCGAGGAGCAGCCAATAGCTCATCGCTGGACCCCGAATCACTCAAAGCCAGCCTATGCCTCTTCTTCTCCTTCTTTGATTCGTAAACCTTCCGGGAACCTGAAGAACCATGCCCACCGGCCAAAGCATCTCCTTTCCTCCTCACAATCAAGCAACCCGAAGAGTTCCTATTCTTCACCACAACCCCCGAAGAACCACCAGATCTTACACCTTCCTCCATCTACACCAACCACACAAACAAGGGAAAAAATCAATACTTTGCAACCCTGTAATATGTTGAAACCAATCACGAACATCAAACTGCACAATCAACAGTAATAAAAATCATATACAATTGTACATAGCACAGTTCTGTTAGCACAGTTCTGCAAAAACTCGACTAATATCTGAACCCAAAATGAAAACTCTATAACCCTTTCGTTGACATAATACAGCTAAACAGCCAAAAAAACCAATCGAGAATGCGAAGAATGAAAAATTAAATCTTAAGCTTAGTCAAATTCACTTTTTTAATTACATCACAAGAAAAAGAAAAGAAAAAAAATAGAAAAAAACTTCACCTTTAATACCACGCCACAAAATTTTCGTAAAAAACAAAGCACGGACCGATCGGAGACCACAGAGCACGGGATTTCTTCGCGACGAGCTCTCTCCGGTAGCCGGAGATCGGAGTCAGGCGAACTTCCGGCGGATCTGAGATTCACCGAGCATCGATTCGAAACCACACGGCGTTCAAGTGGACACGAACTCGGCTCAATTCGAGCCGAACGCGCGCCCAGAAAGCGAATCCGATTGGTGCATTTGGTCGCGAACAACGAAAGCCATAGCCATGGAAGGCAAAAAAAGAAAAGAAAAAAAAAATCCACAACAATCGATCAATATCGCATCTGAGCAGAAAGAGATCTGAAGACGAAGAAGAGGAAATGGCGATCGGAGAGCTAGGGTTTTGGGCTGTGAATTTCGACGGAAAAACCAGAGAGCTGGGTTTTCTCGTCAGCTTGGAATCTCAGAGAGAGAGAGAGAGAGTTTTCGGGGTTTGTTTCTAGGGATTTATCACGGACTGTCCTTTTCGTTTGCACTAAGAATTGTTTAATTAATTAAAGGGTTTAAATTTTTCTTTCGGGGGTTAAATAGGAAAAAACATAATTAAAAGGGGTGAAACGTAAAAGTTATTTTTTTTCTTTTTTGAGATGGTGAATAACGAATGAAAAAAAAAACACTGGATAAAATAGTCCAATAAAAAATTAAAAATGCAGACTAAAATAAAAAAAAATTAAAAATAAATTGAATAAATTTTTTTAACTATAAATTGATGGTATGAGTTATATTTTTCTTTAGTAGTATTGCACATACTCATTCTTTTATCAACTTTCTATAACTTAATTAGTGAGATAATAATATTATACACTTGCTAAATATTATTTGACAATTACAGTTGATATTAAAAAGTGGTATTCTAAAGGTATTTATTTATTGCTCACTTAAGGGAATATTTATATGTTTTTGGCAGAATAATAAGTAGCTTATGTAATTAATGCGGTATTCTATAAAGCCAAAAAAAATAGTGGTTTTTTATTTTAAGAGTTTTCTGTCGTTCAGCATTTATACTGTCGTTTGGGAAAGGAAAAAGTCATATACCTTTGTTGTGCAAGTATTGTTGTGGTTTAGAAACGACACGTCGTTCTTGATTTAGAAGTTCACCATCTTAAAGAGAGGAAACGACACGTCATTTATGCTAACACTTTCCTGTTGGTTAGTGAGTTAAACTATCTGTCGTTTGAGCCTCCAGCATTTAGTTGTCGTTTATTTGAAAACGACGTGCGGTTTGTTTCTGCCTCTCTCATCAAATAGCTGCAAATTGTATTTCAGAAATAAACGACATGTCTTACAACACGTTTGCGTACCATTGTCGTTCATGAAAGAAAAAACGACATGTTTTCTTTTTCTGCTAAGACAGACTTACTGTCGTTTATTTCAGGAACCTAGTCCTACATGTCCTTTTCTCGCTTACCTTAATCGAATTTGCTGTCGTTTTGTTCTTGGCAGTTATTTCTCACCCTCGAGAGATTTTACTGTCGTTTGAAACTTCAACATTCAGTTGTCGTTTACCAACATGTTTTCTTTGCTTTGATGTCGTTTTGTCGCTTACAATAAAAGATTTTAGTGTCGTTTTGTTCAATGCAGTTATTTTCACTCTTTTAAAAGTCTCTCACTACTTCTATTTCCTTTCTTCTGTATTCCTTCTCAACAAAAAAGGAAGAACAAAACTAAAAAAAAAATCCCTAATTTCTCCAAAACTCACACAGAGAGCTAAAATCGACTCTGAAGAACCCTAATTTCGACAATCTCTCTCTCTCACTCTCTCTCTCTCTCTCTCTCTCTCTCTCTCTCTCTCTCAATTTCGCGTCATCGTCGACATCGAAGCAGAATCCTTGTACGAATCAGGTATTCTTTTTTTGCTTCTCGGTTCTACGTTGTTTAGGTTTTGCTTTTCGATGTTTCGTTAGTACATTTGTTTGTAGGTTTTCATGGCAGAGTGTTTGTGATATTTCATTTCGATTTCTTGTCATTTGGAGCTAGAGTGAAGCAACATTTGCTTTGATTTTAGTAGCCGAGAAATGAAGAGCTCTGGCTTTTCGTTTTTGCTTGTTAAAAGGAAAAGCTTTATGTGAAAATAAATAATGAAATATTTATTTTTGTTTACGTTTCATGTTCAAGGTTGTGTGTTTTTTTTTTTTTTTTGGCTTATTAGGATTATGATTTCAGTCTTTGCTTATGTGACTTGAATTTCCTCTATATTAGTCAAATGGGTCTTTTTATAGCTGGTGTGTCAATATTTTTCTAGTTCGAATTGAATCAAATTTGAGCTGAATTGGCCATTGTGAATATTAGCTTTGATCAATCGATACCCTGTCCTTGTTAGGTTTGGCATTTGAAAGCTACCTCTAATCCCAGTTTTAAATTTTTCTAATTGGTTTCAAACTGTTGTTTGCGATATTGTTGTTTTCCGAGATTCTGATATATTGGCTGTTCGAAATATTAGGTCCCGATGGAGATGGACTGGTCTGAGTCGAGGTATGAACAGCGTGAAGAGAGAGATGACTCGCCTAATCGTAGCAAGGATAGGAAGAAGAGCAGTCGTGGGGAAGAAAGGGATCATAGAAGTAAAGAACGAGAAAGGTTGAGGAGGGGTGGCGATGATGTCTTGAAGGAGAGGAGGAAGGATGATAGAGACGAAAAGGATAGGAGCAGAGATAACAAGGCTAGAGAGAAAGAATATGATCGAGAACGGAATAGAGAAAAGGAGCGGGAGAGGGATAAGGATCGGAAGGATCGAGTCAAAGAAAAAGATTACGAGAAGGAGAGGGATGTGGAGAAGGATAGCGAGCGCGGGCAGGATAAAGAGAGGGGAAAGGAAAAGAACAAGGATAGGGATAAAGAGAGAGAAAAGGAAAGGGACAGAGCGAGGGAAAAAGAGAGAGACCGAGAGAAAGAGAAAGAGAAACATAAAGAGAAGGAGAAAGGGAAAGAGAAGACTAAAGAGAAGGAGAGAGAAGCAGATCAAGATAAGAAGTCGAGGGAAAGAGTGAGCCGGAAAAACGAGGAAGATTATGATTTGAGCAAGGATGGTAGAAAAGATGATAAAACTAAGTTAGATGATGATTATAAGAAAGATAGGGATGTTAAGCAAGGTGAGGTTTCACAATATTTCGAGAATGAACAAACTGCTGATGACTTGTCTAATAAAGTACATCCAACAACGTCGGAACTTGAGCAACGCATCTTGAGGTAAGCAAGACTAATTGTATCTTCTCGACTTTGATCATGCAATTGGAGTGAACAATGTTACAAACTTGCAGATATGTCTCTGCAACTAGATGCTTAATGCTTGGTAAATATTTTTTTGCTAGGATGAAGGAAGAAAGATCGAAGACGAAAACAGGAGATGAATCAGATATTTCATCATGGGTTAAGAAGATCCGCAAGATTGAGGCGAAAAAGAATGCTGAGAAGGAGAAAGCTCTGCAGATGTCAAAGCTTTTGGAGGAACAGGTTTGAGCATCTTTGTGTACCGTTCCTTGCTTTTATATCTTCTATATATATCGTTGATTTTCATATTGTTAAATTTATGACTAATTCAACGGTATTTTTTTAGGAAAACAATGTTCAAGACGAAAGTGATGAGGAGGAGACAGCCCATTATCGTATGATTCTTTTCACTTCAACTTTCTGTTCTGTACTTGGGGGTATCTGGTTGTTTTCTGTTAGCTTTGGCCTGATATGGGGTTGATGACCCGATTTGAGGTTTTTAATAAATAGTCACATTTATGTTAGAATCCATGGAATTCAAAGTCTTGTTAAGAAATCAATGCACCAAAGAAGAGTTCATTTCAAAGGCATACTGTTTTTCTACATGGGTAGAGGAATATCTTTTTTGGTGTAATCCATTATTTTTTGGTGTAATCCATTATTTTTTGAATGTTTCGTTGGTCATGACTTATGGTCTACCAATGTGCTAGAGATATTGATGCAAGCACTATTCTGGTTTTGTAGTAATTCAATTAATTCTATCTATCTTTATCTTAAAAATCTGTGCAGATAATCTAGCAGGGGTTAAAGTTCTTCATGGTATCGACAAAGTAATGGAAGGTGGTGCAGTTGTTTTGACACTCAAGGATCAGAATATTCTTGCTGACGGTGACGTTAATGAAGGTGAAACTAGTTTGTAATTATGTCTGTATTTTAAGCATCTAGGTTCCTTTGAGGGCATGGCATTTTTAATTAGAGGTTTTTGTTCTGATACAACAGAAGTTGATATGCTCGAGAATGTGGAAATTGGAGAGCAGAAGCAGCGGGATGATGCTTATAGAGCAGCAAAGAAGAAACCAGGGACATATGATGATAAGTAAGTTTGATTTTCTTGTCCCGTGCTCTTAGCTCATGATTGTGACAAAAATAAATCACATATTATGTTATGTAATCTGCATAAGATCGATACCTCACTGAGTTGTATTGTTAGCTAATTATGTAATTGTATTAGGTTTAATGATGACCCCTTTTCGGAGAAGAGAATGCTTCCACAATATGATGATCCAACCACAGATGAGGTTAATTTTTGTCCCCTTCTGCATTATGCTCAGTTGCAGTTTGAGTTTCTTTTCCTTCTTTTCATTTCTTTAATTCTTGTTTCTTCAACCGAAAGTATACGAGAAACATTAATAGTGTGTTGATACCTCAACGTAGGGGGTAACTCTAGATGATAGAGGACGCATTGCTGGTGAAGCAGAGAAGAAGCTTGCAGAGGTACAATCACTTCACTTTTAAGTTTAACTCATGATAGCAAAATAGTGATTAATTGTTCAAGGAGCTTCTTTGCTTTGACTGAAGTTATTCTTGTAAGCATATCTCATTATCTCGTTACTTTCTTTTTCTTCTACTTCGTGTCTTGTTATGTTTTCCTTCCACTCTTTCTATCATTTCTTTTCTTAGGTCTTCACGGCTCTGCATAATTTTGCTTGTTCTTTTTATTTATGAATGTTTGCGTTGAATAACGTACAAAATTTTTGTTCAAGATGTAATTATGGTGTTCACTTTCTGCTTGTGTGCTATGCATCTCTTTTATCTGTCCCCGTGCTTGAATTACGTCCTTAATGTTTTTTTTTTTTTTTTGCTATTTGTTAGTTTCGGATAGAAGCACTTGTACTGATGTTTTTATTCGTTTTTTTTCGGTAGCTTCGAAGAAGGTTGGGCGGTGCTTCTTCAAACAATCGCTTAGAAGATCTCAGCTTGCCTGGAAAGCACTCATCAGATTACTTTACTCCTGAAGAAATGCTTCAGTTCAAAAAGCCCAAGAAAAAGAAATCCTTGCGTAAGAAAGATAAGCTAGATATAGATGCCCTTGAAGCAGATGCAATCGCTTCTGGGTTGGGTGTTGGTGATCTTGGTTCTCGGAGAGATGCTAAAAGACAGGTCATGAAGGAGGAGCAAAATAAAGCCGAGGCTGAGAGGAGGGACCATGCGTACCAGGTAGCTTATGCCAAAGCAGACGAGGCATCAAAATCACTACGACTGGAACAAACTCTTCCAGTTAAAACGGAGGAAGAGGAAGACGTAGTCTTTGCAGACGATGATGAGGATCTTTATAAATCTCTAGAGAGAGCGAGGAAATTAGCTCTCAAAAAGAAAGAGGAGGCACCATCTGGTCCTGAGGCTGTTATACACCTAGCCTCTTCTATCGCCAAGACTGAAGATGAACAACCCCCGCCAACCGAAGAGTCAACAGAAAACAAGGTTGTCTTCTCAGAGATGGAAGAGTTTGTCTGGAGTCTTCAGCTTGGAGAAGGTATTTCTTTTATGTGTAATTGTACTGAAATCGGTCTACGTTCATGATAGAATAATTCATATTGATTTGCGGACCTACTTCATAGTAGCTACTATCCTACACCTTATAAGTCTGTATTACGGCCTCATGATCAGGTTGAATATTCTAGGTGTCTTGCAGATGATGATATTTTTAGATTTAATGAGATTCTGAATTCTACTAATGTCATTTATGATTAGAACTAATTGATTTTTTTTTTTTTTTTTGTATTTTTCTCTCTTTCCAGAAACTCAAGAGATTAATAATGAAGACGTTTTTATGGAAGAAGATGAGGAACCTATAGCTCCTGAAGAGGAAACTAAAGATGAGCCTGGTGGTTGGACTGAAGTTAAAGACACTGAAATGGATGAAAACCCTGGTAAAGAGGAGGAGGAGGAGATAGTTCCAGATGAAATCATCCATGAAGTTGCCGTTGGGAAAGGATTATCAGGTGCATTGAAGTTGCTTCAAGAGAGAGGGACGCTTAAAGAAACTATTGACTGGGGTGGCAGAAATATGGACAAAAAGAAGAGCAAACTGGTTGGCATAGTAAGTGAGGATGAGCCAAAGGAGACCCAGCAAGCCCGTCAAAGGAAGGATGAAAGTCGTACATCCTCTTCTGCCCATTCAAGGGAAACTTATCCTACTAAAGTCTATCATGAAAAGGACATTCGCATTGAAAGGACAGATGAATTTGGGCGTATTGTAAGTATTCCATGTTATTTTCCATATATTACTTTTATGTGCACCATTTTATATGATGTGACATGGTCATGTAGGGACACGCATGCTTTTTGCTTATAGTGCTTCGTATCATCAAGTATTTTGAATAAATCAGTATATCCACTTGTTTCTTGTGCATATATTGAGGCAGTTGGGAATGCTCGAGTTGGTGATAAGTTAGAAATGGATCTGTTTTCACAGTAATAAAAACTAGTATTACGGGAAAGCGATCTTTTTCCTTTAAATCATCAAGCACATCTGTAAACACAGTATAGACTGCAAATACACAAATAAATAAACTCATGCACACGGATAAATTCATCTCGAACTTGTATACATTTGGATTTATGTACCATCGAAACATCTCTCTCTGAATTGGTAACGGTGTAGTTCAAGGTCTTGCTGCACACTGATTGTGAAGAGTTATTTCTGTTCTTAATATTTCCGTGTTTTTACAGTTGACTCCGAAGGAAGCCTTCCGCATTCTTTCACATAAGTTCCATGGTAAGGGCCCTGGAAAGATGAAACAAGAAAAGCGCATGAAGCAATTCCATGAAGAATTGAAGTTGAAACAGATGAAGAGTTCCGATACGCCATCATTGTCTGTAGAGAGAATGAGGGAGGCGCAAGCTCAGCTGAAAACGCCCTATCTTGTCCTCAGTGGTCAAGTTAAACCAGGGTATGCTATTATTGTGTTTAATTTGTTAATTCTTATTATTTGAGTACATGTTGCTAAGGAGAATAAAGCACGATAAAAACAGGATTGTGGTTTTAATTTCTTTTTCTGCTTGAGATGAAAACCATAATTTTCCCATTTGGTTATGTTTTGTGTTTCAGGCAAACTAGTGATCCAAGAAGTGGCTTTGCTACTGTTGAGAAGGATTTCCCTGGGGGCTTGACTCCTATGCTTGGTGATCGGAAGGTCAGTTAGCTTCTAATGTTGCATATATAAATCGTGTTGCCTGTTCGATGGAGTTTCCACATGTTTTTTTTAAACATGTTATCCACATATTATGCCAATATTAGGAGTCCTTTTTCCCCGGGTTTGAGGTTAAGGGTGGTTATTTTACTGATATTGGGCATATAATTTATTGGCAAAACCATATATGATACATCGGGGTTTAGCGACCCCGGAGGAATTGCAAGTTTTTTTAGCATGTTATAACTAAGACTGGTTAATTGATGGATTATAAGCTTCAGTTTCTATTAAGTTGGACCTTACCCTTCATTTTCCTCTATTTAGCACTTATTTCTAATATCCGTCCGTTGTTCACTTTCTCCAAGGAAAAATATTTAATACCAGTCTATTTTCCAGGTCGAACATTTCCTTGGAATAAAGCGCAAACCTGAGACCGCAAATTCAGGAACGCCAAAGAAGCCTAAACCTTGAGCCTTTCATTGGTGGAGCTTTGAAGCTGATGGCATGTAGCGTGTATGAGTTCGGTCGCAGTTTGTGTTTCCCGGAAGAGAAAGCAGTAATACAGCTATTCTTATACAATCAATTAAGCCCCAAAAGTTGTGCACTCACATTGGGAAAGACAAGCAAGCAGTGAACTGTGTTGGTCCAGATGCTACTCACTGTAAATAGATCTTCCATTTGAAAACAGAGAGCTCTGGACAAACCTCTTCAGATAAAATTTTTGCTCCATTTTGGTGTATGAACAGTTAATAGAAACATAATGCATTTTTCATGAGTAAGCAGGAATATATTAACAAAAACTGGGTGTTTTGAGTACTCCAGAATTATTTGAAATCAAGAAAAGTTACATATATGATATATATCATGCATCAAAGATTGAGCCTCTTATTTGGTAATTCCAGGGTCAATCCTGGAACACTTAATACATTACATCTATATAGTTTGCATATCTGAATTTTATCTTCACTTTTTTCATTTGAGTTATTATCAGAAAGATGACAGATTACCCCACTTTGGGTGATTATTATTGTTGCCACAAAAATGCCCAAAACCAAAGAGCAATTCAGCGTTCAAAAGCCATATTTTCAACTTCCTGCTTTAGTGAATCAAACAGTACGGACGTCAAGTATCTTTCCCCAAAGCTTGCAAAAATGACCTACATTCAGATTTCAGACATATTGTTATATAGAGACATGATATTTTCTATTCATCCAAACAACCCAACTAGAAAATATTAATGAAGAGTCTCTCAAACTTACAACAATGAGTTTTCCAGCATTTTCTGGTCTCTGTGCTATCTTTATTGCAGCGGCAGCTGTAGCACCAGAGGATATTCCCACCTGCAATATATTATATTATGAGGATATTATAGTCAAAATCTTGGTAGAGAAACCTCATATTCAATTCACTACTCTTTCTAGAGTAATCAACTTACAAGTAGACCTTCTTTCAGTGCAACACGCTTTGCGGTTTCAATTGCTTCATCGCTCGAGACCTACCGAAAATCCGAGAAAGTGAACATGTCAGGCTAAGATCATAACTTGAATCTGGAATTTCAGTAGTTTCTCTTTTCCTCTTGTTATTTAATTATTATATGCGAATGTAAAAACGATACTTGATGAGCCTGTTATAGGATTTTAAGAGATGAAAATAATCTCTCTTATAAAGCTTACTTGAACTATTTCATCAAGAAGATCCATGTCCAAAACTCCAGGAATAAAACCGGTCCCCATTCCTTGGATCTTATGTGGACCTTGAAATAGACAAGCACAAATAAATCATTAGAAAGAAAGAACAAAAAAATTCATATTGAAAACTAGAAATGTATAATACTACTTTTTGTTCCTAACAAGCCTTAGAATTAGACAACTGATTAACACAATGTATCACTCACCAGGCTTTCCACCAGATAGAACAGGACTCTCAAGTGGTTCAACACCATAAAGCTGTATTGAAGAGGGAAAAAAAAAACAATAGATAACTTGTTAGTCCTTTCGAAACCAATCAATAGCCATTTGAAAATGAGTTGTTTATGGTCAAACTATAATTACACTAACCTTAATGTTTGGATTCATTTCTTTAAGAAACCTCCCAGCACCAGTTATAGTTCCACCAGAGCCAATCCCAGCCACTAAAGCATCTACTCTCTCTCCTGTTCCTTTCCATATTTCAGGTCCTGTGGTTTCATAATGAATCTAATACGGCCAAAAAAACAATAAATTATATATGTCACTAATAAATATCTAAAAACTTCAATATAAAAACTAGTAATTGATGATGTAGATAATGTGCCTTTGGGTTGGCAGGGTTCTCAAACTGCTGAAGCATGTAGCCGTTGGGAGTCCTGGCCAACACCTCCTCGGCCTTCTGGACCGCTCCTATCATGCCCTTCGCAGGGTCGGTGAGGACCAACTCAGCCCCGAAGGCCCGGTTGATGATTCTCCTCTCGTGGCTCATCGAAGAAGGCATCACGATGATCAGCCTGTAGCCTTTCACCGCTGCCATGAAGGCTAGTCCTACGCCGGTGTTGCCACTTGTTGGCTCGATTAGGACACTCTTTAGAAAGACAAATTTAACTCCAAATTAGCATACTTCAAATATTGGTACTAATTAATCTCACTTGCATGATACCAAATTATAGCATGGTATGCTTGTTCAAGTCTATAGGATACAACTTTAGTACTTCAAAAATCTTAGAAAATGTTCATAGATTAACCCTTCATAAACAATACCTCTAATAAGCATTTTGCTCATCAAAATAGGAAAGTGATGCATGTTTTGGACCCTTTATTAAAATTGTGCAATTAAGAAAATGTAATTTTTACATTTTATGGATTACATGAATGACGTCTTGGCATTGGCAATGTTCTCAGAACCCTAAATACGAAATATCACATGATTTATATCAAGGATCTATTAAACTAGAAGAATGTTATTTATCATCATAAATGATGCATCATCTCAAATGTGTTAAAAAAAAAAAAAAAAAAGAGATGCTAGCGTCAGACGCGTCAGGCACGTTTGACGGAAGCATTCCCCAAAAAAAATGAGCATTATGCAAAATAAAACATTACGTATAGACCTCATTATATGATTCGATAATTGTAATACACTTACATATGATGTGTAATTAGCAATAATAAAAATCATTTAACATTAAATTAACAATTGACCTCTCCAGGCGTGATGAGACCCTTTGCTTCTGCATCTGCAATCATGCTGTAACCAATCCTGAGAAAAAAAAAATTGCATCACATAGTAATGAGAAATATACCCAAAATTTTCAAAAATAATAATCTGAAAATAGAGGAATTTGGAGGTTGTTAATTTAAAAAAATAAATAAAAATAAACCTGTCTTTGACACTAGAGCAAGGCTCCATGGATTCTAGTTTGGCAGCAATACGTGCAACGCAACCATCCACCACATTATTGAGATACACCAATGGGGTGTTGCCAATGATCTATTGTATAAAAATAATTAACAAAGGTTTATGTGTTATATTAAATATTAATATTAGGCAATAATAAGTATTTCAGATTAATTAGCAAAATAATTGACACAAATATCATTAGACATGTACAAAACACATCACCAACGAGAAACCACTTACTTCAGTGACATCTTTTGCTATATAGCTCTTCTCAACTGCCATGCTTTTTTTTTTCCCCCTCTCAGATTATATACTGCTAAAAAACAATGAAAAATAATATATTCTTAGGGGAAATGTTAATTCTAAAGCCTAATGAACCACAAAGTTCAAACTCATCACTTCATATACCACATATGTAATAGAGCATATTATAGAATAGAGCATAATGTAGAAGAGCTAATATTTTTTAAACTTTAAAGCAAACACGAATTGCAGTTTGAGAAGCAAGAAGAACTATCATTATTTTTAAAGCTTGTTTGTTTCTTGTGATTAGTGATGTAAGAATAACTAAATCTCTGATAAATAAACAAATAAGAAGTATACTAAGTAAGAAAATAAAATAAGAGAAAAAAAAACCTTCACAGATTATAAACAATCTCTTCTGTTTTAATTTATCAACTCAAGCTATGTAGCTATTCTAGCCGACTCAAGCTATATATACCCATAAATTGTAATATAATAATTAACAGTTTCAATTTATTTATTTATTTGTTGTTTATGTGACAGTTATTTGTAGGCCTTGAGGGATAAATTTTTTTGCCAGATTGTTTTTGACCAGGAAAAAAAAAAAGAAGAAAAGAAGTTGTATGGGACCTAAATTTATGTATTTTGATTCTTATATTGACATATGTTTTGTCATATAGGGTGACTATAATTGGACTCCAATTTGACTTTGTGTATACCCAGACTTTAGAAGGTTCATACTTAAATTAAAAAAAAAAAAAAAGAGTAAATAAATTAGCATGAATTTATGCCTTGGATTCCTATATGAACAAAATGGTCCATTGTATATGTAATAATCTATGTACGGTCTAAAAAGTAACAATTTGACCAACTTTATATGCATTTTGGCATTTATGTTTTATTGCATCTATGATGATGTATATTGTAAAAGTGAAAAACACTAATAAACTGTATTTGGTACATATTTATGCTCTGATTCTCACAAGTAGAGAAGAACAAGGGAAATTGAAGAATATGTGGTGTCATGCATTGATTTATGTTTTTCGTCACCAATGATCATAAAATTTTGAATTTGGGGATCAAGATTAGGTTTGAATTCAAATGTTTTCCATGTACAATGAATCAACCTTTATGATTTATTATTCCTCTTTAAACTTTATCTAAGAAACTGTGTTTTTGTCATGTCCGATTTTTGTCTTTCTCAACATAAATGCAATTATTAGATATTATATGATGTGGAAATTGATTTATTTTTTTAATTCTATCTATCGTGAAACAATTTACATGACATAATGATCGTCATTTAACATATAGGGATTTATAGCTAAATGGTCTAATTTTAGAACTTATTTAAAAAAATGTCAACAACTTTTTAAAATTAGATAAATAGTTCATTTTTGGTAAGTAGACAAAATATTATGGTAAGCGGATCAAATACCAGCTATTTTTAGCTTGAATTTTGTCTGCTTACTATGGCAATTTATCTGTTTATTCAAAATTTTTTTTAAGGGTATATCGATTATTTACTATGGTAAGTAGACAAAACTCAAGCTAAAAATAGCTGGTATTTCATCCGCTTATTATAGTATTTTGTCAACTTACCACGAACGGACCTTTCACTTAATTTTAAAAAGTTGTGGACATTTTTTTAATATGATGTAAAAAATGGATTATTTACCAAAATCTTCCTAACATATATATATATAATTTTTTTTTTGTGTGCTATTATTAGTGTATGACGTATGTTTGTTTAAAAAATACATAAACTATAAATTAGGTTATTTTGTACCTTAATATAACAAACTCTCTATTTTCATATTACTTACTTATCTCACAAATTTGACACCAAACCATCTTAAATTGTGTATGAAAAAAGAATAAACTACCGTGAAAATTGATGTCTACAACTTATTGAACATGATTATAATGTTAAATCTTAAAAATGAGTCAAATCGAAGATTTTAAATTATTACATTACGAGCAATATTAAGGTTAGAGAAAATGGTACACTAGCAAGGTAATTGCCATTTTCTTTCCAAAAAAAAAAAAAAAGGCAATTGCCATTTTACTATTGCATCTTGTAGATAATAGGGAAATCGTAGAAAATAGCCAAAAAAAAATTTTGTTTTTAAAGTCCAATCCATGTTTCAAAAAATTAAAAAAATAGTCATGTTACGAACTATATAACAGAAAAGTGTCACACAAAATATAACACATTTGTAAATATTTGTAAGATATTTTGTAACACTTCGAGTTTTACTCATTATTTTTTGAAGTGTTAAATAATATCTTACAAATACTTATAGATCTGTTATATTTTTTGTGACATTTTTCTGTTATACAATTCGTAACATTGCTATTTTTTTAATTTTTTAAGATATAGACTATCATTTAAAACAAACATTTAATTTTGACTTATTTTTGCAACTCATCCTGGATAATATTTCTAATTACTTATTTAATGTTAGAACAAATAGTGAATCACTCCACGCAGTAAAGATAATTTGGATTTTTATGCAAATGGGCATTCCACTTATCTAAACATCTTTAAATCGTTACATCTTCCAAGTAAATCAATGACACAAAATTATCTTTTACAGTTTCCAGTGGTATATATTCTTTGATTTTCATATGCAATATCAAAAAACATGTAGTGGGAATATTCTGATGGGAAATTGTTCAAATTAATTTTTTTATTGGAACTCACATATTAAAAGAAATAAAATTGACTATTCAGTGTGGTTTCTCAAAATGAAACATGAGCCATCTAGAATCACCCAAAATCCCAAATACAATAAGCTAATTTTCCTTTTTTTCTGTTTTCTTTTTTTTTTTTTGCCCCCCTCTAAACCCAATTAACCCAATAATGATGTACCCCAAAATGAAACACCCATCAACAGAGGTCAGTCACAATACTCACAAGTTACATAGACAAAATATACAAATGTAGGTAAATAATTATTTTCAATAGTGTGTTTTTAAAAAATTAATTATAGTTTCATATAATTAAAAAAAGTCATAAAAATTATTATTAAGTTGAGAAATATAACAAAACTACACGTAAAATTTCTTAGCAAAATAATAAAATTTATGAATAACTCTTTTTTTTAAAAATTTGTAATATTGGCTATTTGTTTAAAATTACCTTATAAAAAAATGACTTTCCTTAAAATTTTCATATTATATTATATTTTGTTTTGTTTTGTAAAACCCCTTATCCTCTCAAACACCACACAAACACAAGTGCAGTCACAACAAAGAGAATCTTGTGGCATTAGGCATTGTTTCCACCACAAAATGGCATTGGCTTCTTCACTTCACTTCACTCCCTCACCACCTTCCCCACTGCCTCTCTCCCCCACCAAACCAAAACACCCCATCGCACTCGGCCTCCCCCGCCGCCGCCGCCGCCACTCCTCCGCCGTCCGATCGTACAGAGTGGTGATCGAGCACGATGGCCAATCCACGGAGCTACAGGTTGAGGCTGACGAGACCATCCTCTCCAAGGCATTGGACTCCGGCTTGGACGTGCCGCATGACTGCAAGCTCGGCGTGTGCATGACATGCCCCGCCCGCCTACTCGCTGGCACGGTGGATCAGAGCGACGGCATGCTCAGCGACGACGTCGTCGAGCGGGGCTTTGCGCTGCTCTGCGCCGCATATCCCCGCTCGGACTGCCACATCAAGACCATCCCCGAAGAGGAGCTACTTGCCATGCAGTTGGCCACGGCCAATGACTAATATATATATATATATATATATATATATATATATTTTGGTGAGAGTTGTTTATGTGATGTTTGGCAACGTTGGTTTTGTGTTGAGGATTTTGTGTAACCATGTTATGAGTTGTGGTTTTGTCTAGAGAGATTTGACACACATGGTTTTGGGAGTTTTATGGCATTCTCATTTGATGTGTTAACGAAGAAAAGACTTGATAAAACACCAAATGGAGTCTTTTATGAAACACCAAATTGCTCTCCAGTCACGTTTTGAATTTTGTAGAGCAAAAAAAGCTGACGGGGAATTGAATTCCGACTCAGATATGTTTAAGAGAAGAAAGCAAAGTTACACCAGATAACCATTGTGACAGATGTGACAAAATGGTTGTATATTCTTCACTTATTTTTGAGAAACACTAATGGTACAATATATATATATATTTTTTAAATCACAATAAACTAACTGAATACTTCCCAAAAGCAAATCAATTCCAGAAGAAACTCTGATACAGAGACTGAAACAATCATGTTCTCTAGGCTATTGACTGTGGACCAGATTTCTTTAACTTTCTTTGCTTTAGCTTGACTTTCACGTTAATGCCATTATCGATGATGGATTGAAGCACAAGTTGAAGCTTTCCCTCCAACCTTTCGCCTCTCCTTGGCGTGTAGACCACGTCGTGGATATCATCGGCCAACGCTCTCTGAGCCAAAACCGAACCCACAGCAGCGCAGGCAGTTGCGTTTCTAGTCGAAGAGAGGTCAAATTTCATGTCCTTCGATATGGAATGTGCCACGGCCACGACCTTGCTTGTCACTCGGTGGACAATGCAGGCGCGGACAGAGGCTTTCGATATGTAAATGTCAAGACAAAAGGGCTCGTGGTAAGGACCCGTAAGCTGATTAAAAGTGGGAGTCCTCGGCTTCTTCAAACCAACAGAAGTAGTCCCCATTTCATCAAATGCAGACACCGAACCGAATTTGGTGTGTCGGACTTTGGGAAGATTTTTATCCGCGGGGGCTAGATTAAGCGACCGGTTGTCCAGATGCACTTCTGTTGAATCATTTTGCTTCCTTTTGCTTTCTTTCTGGACCTCTTTTTTCTTGGAAGAAGGGTTAGCTCTCCGTTCGTCCTGCTTCATTATGTTTTCAATCAAACCGCTCCTTTTCTTCGAAGATTTGTTCCTTCGATGGAAATCGAAACTGTACTCTTCAAACTCCTTGGAACCACGGTCTATCTTGTAGAAAAGATTGCCGCGGATTCTCATATTGTCAATGTCATCAAAATCCGGGTCTCCATCATCAGGGAGGGAACAACCACCACCCGAATCACCAACCCCGTCTTTCAACAAAGCACTCCGCTCTTCGTGCCACGCTTGTGCCAAGCCCAACGAAACTCGCCAAGACTCGTCGTCCACAAGCTCAATCTCATAACCAGCGAACCGAGGCTTAGTAGCATCGCGGAACATCGAAGGACGACGAAAATCGTCAGAACAATTATTAGCAACCACTTCACCTTCCTTATCTAGAACCAATTTCGGCACTTTGGAGCAAAATCCACAAGTCCTTGAAAGGAAATTCGGTTTCGCCTTCAACGCAAACACGATTCCTCTCCTTAAGAACATCATTAAAATCTCGATCACCCACAAACTATCCAATCCAAAGACCAACGAAACATGTAGTTCAAGCTCAAGTGTTCAACAGACCTTAGTCTAGCAAAGGACTTCTCTCAGGCATTCTATCAAACAGCTATTGTGCAACGGCTTATTCACCTCAAATACTGTCCAAACCCAAGCCTTTGCATTACACTTGCTTGTTCACTCTAGTATTGATTAACTTCCCAAATAAGAGTAACCACTTTACTTTCTTCATGAACTAAAAAAGTGAACAAGCACTAGTTGTAAAGAAAGAGAACAATAGATTGGTCGGTGCAAAAAATACAAACCCACTTCGCCAAATCGACGCAAGAAGACGAAATTGAACCCCCATCTCAACGTGCAATTGGTGTTGTTTTGTTGGGTTTGATCGTTTCAGTCACTATATATATTGTGACCTTTCTTTGGAGTTTCTCGTTTGAAAATTAAGTCCGTGAAGACAGACTAAATTGGTACTAGCGCCTAATTTTGATGGATATTGCCCTTTAGGCCTTTAGCAAGCATACCATAATGGGATTCTTTATTTTTTATTTTTATTTTTTAATTTATTTCTCTCAGGGAAACAAAATATTATATGATTCTATCTCTGATTAGTCTCCTTGATTGTTTTTACTAAATAATTATGCAATAAGAATTAAGAACCTTGGTATCAATATTCGACTAAAAAACAATCCATATGCAAAGTTATCTGAACGATATATAGTAGTTCATTTTCAGGAACTCAAATTGCTTGATACTCAAAATTTTTTTCCTCATAGAGCACAATAGATCGATTAATCTGAGTGTGATGATCCTCAAGAGCAATAAGAGGCTCAAATGGAATCAAAATACCATGGGTTCTGATAATAAAGAGTACCATTTTTCAATTAGACATTGAAGCAAAACCAAAACCCTTCAAAATACGATGACATTTGTACCGGGAAACGAGATAGAAACCCATACAAAAACAGTAAGAAGAGTTTGGGTCTTTTTTTCGTCTTTTTAGTTTTTTTGTTCTTTTTTTTTTTTTTTTTTTTCTACATAACTAAACATGACATGCCAACATTGGTGGTATTGCGGTCATCCTAATTACTTTCCACAATAACCTAAGTACTAAAGTTTGATCAACATTAGAAAATACAGATTTTTTCCTACCATGACACAGTAGGAAATAGGGATAAATATCACAGATTAATAACACACAGACCATCATCGCTACCATTAAAAGGTTAGTGATTACAAACACGCCATTGTAAAAGCAGATGGAGATTTTTTTGGGGAGGAGTCATATCATGTATCAGTGGTTACCATCTTCAGATGCGTAGTCATGTCTATCGGTAGTAAGCCTGCTGATAAGCCGGTGCCATGCTGGCTCCATAGCCGCCGTATGCTGGGTAGGTCATGGGAGGGGGGTACGCTCCGGGTAGTGGGGCTGCCTCAGGTGAGTAGGCATAGGGGTTTGTGGTGGGTGGGCTTCTGCTGCCATACATGGTTGGTGGGGAGTGGTAGGGGGGGATGGGGGCGGCGTACTGAGCGTGGGAAGGAGACCTCACGAATGTCGGAGCAGCAGCAGGGAATGAAGATACGTACGCATTGGTCAAGCGGCCAGCCTTGGCAGGAGGCATAGGGCCCCCGTTGTTGGCTCGGGTTCGTTTGTTGGCAGGGACTGCAGCGGGCTTCCTCTTCTCTGGTTTGTTTCCCTTCTCTAGCTGCTCAAGGCGCTTCTTGAGATTTTCTGGAGGGAATTCAGAGTCTAGTTTGTACTCTTCTATGCATCTGATAACGGCCCTGAGTGCTGACTGTTCTTTACGGATGGCTAGCTGCTGTGAAAGATATGTTAGTAGAAGAACATGGGTCAATAGAATATGTAATCGACTTCTACACTCCTCCACATACGTAGGTAGAACCATTGTTTCAAAATCATGCAATCATGCAAAGTAAATCGCACAAAACATAAACTTGCAGTTCGTCATTATAACAAGAATGATAAAGCTTGCTTGAAAACTTAGTCCTAGTTCCAGTTCCAGTTCCAAGCAGAATATGTCGTGATAAAACATTGTCTCACACTAAATTTTGGTTGTACTACCAAATTAATGAGGCTTCAATGCATCAGAGTCCATTCGCAACAAGAATGTTGGCAAGAACATTGAAAACATAAAAAGATATAAATAAAGGCCATAATTGGCGCATTGCCTTGTATCTAATGCAAGATCTAGACTACCACTTACAGATTGCAAGAACCTACCATGACTAAAACCTGTCAAATATCTAATCAAAAAGTAGAAAAGATTATTGCATAGGGCGTGAGCATAATTCATATTGACAGAGCAAAAGTGTAATCTAAGGGGGCAGAGTGAAGACGAAAGACTTACCGCAGCTCGGCCAGTATTATTGGGATCCTCCAAAATAGACGCTGCTGCCTTCTTCGCATCCTTGAGGAAAGCTTTAAGTAGAGGAACCGGAGGAAACTTGTCCACGAGTCCGACTTCATAAGTGAAATGTACTGCATCAAGCTGTTGTCCCTTGCTAATTAGTTCTTCAATCATATCTGTTAATAGCAACTTGAGGCATTAAAACTCAACCATAATTCATGAACATAAACTACAATGAATTACACGCAGAATTCCACAACGGGTAATGTTATGATGGCATGAATATGCAAGTTACAAAGATAGTAACAAAGTTTAAGGAAACATAGAAAACTAACCACCCCAATAAACCTAGTAACTCTGTGATTGTGATGCACAAACACATATGGGCTAATCAACTTTCCTATTTGTTCTTTCAATCTTTTGTTAAATATCCCCACAATAGGTAATAAGTATTTTAAGGTAACTCATTAGAACAATAATATAATGGCATGAAAACGCAAGTTACTAAAGATGGAAACAAAGCTGAACCTTATAGCGAACTAATTACCCAACAACTAGTAATCTGTGACGCACAACATAACGTACGAGCGAGTCAAGTTTACTAGATGTTCTTTCACTTAAATATGCTCATAATCATTTTTCCTCAAGCTAATTACAAAACCATCATAGCTAAATCCCATAACCTCCCACAAATTAAGCATTAATAACTCTCTCAAGCAAGTCACTTCCACAAATTAAGCATTAAACCTCATAATTCACCAACACACCCAACCAAACGATCGAAAAGAGGGGCGAATTCTCGGAAACGAACCGGGCATTTTGTCGGCGAGGCCGAGGGAGACGGCGAGCTTGGGCATCTGCTTGCGCCAAGCCGACCCGACAACGAGCTTGCGGTACAAGTGGACGTCCTTCTTCTCGACAATCCCGAACGTGACCAGGTGCTGCAGGAACGTGTGCACATCCGGCGTCTTGACGTTCTCGATCCCGCCGCGCTCCTCCAAGCTCTTCTTCCACGCCTCGGCGATCTCGTGGGCACGCTTCTTCACGCTCGGTGTCACCAGAAGCCTCGACTTCCCGATCACCGGGTCCACCATTACCGGAATCAAGCTCTCCAGCATCAGAACACAAGCCCAACCCAAATCGTTCCCTCTCTCGCTCCTCTCAGCCCTCTTATCCGCCGGAAAAACCTCCGATATTGCCTCCAGCACCAACCTCGCCGGATCGACGCAATCGGACAGAGCCAGAGCCATCTGAGCCCTAAGCGCGTCCAATTCCTTCTTCTTCCCGGTGACGAACCGCCACAGCCCCAGCGAGTCCATCCTCAGGCAGAAGGACTTGAGTATCTCGAGCAGACCCTCGCCATCGTCAACCTCGCCGTCGTCGACCTCGCCGGCGCGGGCCCGCCGGAGCGCCAGCAGAGCGGCCTCCTTGCTGACCTCGAGCTTGCCGAGCGCGATCTTGACGCTGCCCTCGATGGTGACCTCGCGGCGCTCGAGCTCGCTCAGCGAGCCCTTGGTCTCGTCCTCTAGGGTTTGGATTTTGCGCTTCAGGGCCTCGGACTTCCTCTGGAGGTTCTGCTCCAGGGACGTGAAGTGGTCCGAGAGCTCCTTCCATAGCAGAGTACAGCTCGTCATGAGCGAAGTCTGTCTCTGGAACTCGTCGAAGCTCGGCGGAGTCAACTCGGTCAACTCGCCGGGATCGGGGATTGACCCCATGGTCGCCGTGGTGGGAGAGCTCAGTGGCCAAAGGAATGGAGGAGATAGAGAAGAGAGAGAAAGAGGGGAGAGAGAGAGAGAGAGAGTGAAACCCTAGAATTTGCAGAGAGGAGAGAGAGAAGGGATAAAGCTAGAAGAGGAAAGACGAAGACAGTGAGGTGACGTGGACCTTTAAGAAGGCGACACGTGGAGGCGGCGTCCGAAATAAAGTTGATTGTCCGAGAGAGAGGGGCTGTGCTAGAATGCGCTGGGGATGCGTAGGTTAAGTGGGTCTAGCGTTTTGAGACAGTACGAGAAGTCGCTAAAGTGGGCACATGGTGTGAGGTGTGCGCAGGATAGGAAAAGAAGCTATGGTTGGTTGCGTTGGTTGGTGGCCCTGAAATTTTTGTTTTTTCTCATTTTGACCCCTAGTGGTTTGGAGCATTTCTGTTGCACCATTTCTAATTTTTTTATTTTTATTTTTTTTATTTTTTTTTTACACACCGTTCTCAAAAGACCCTTTTTTCTAATAATAGTAAACAAAATATACCCTCTTCATTTTTTTTAAATTATTTCTTGTTTTTCTCTACAAAAATTGTAAATTTTTGTTGGTTTATGCCTTGTAAATGATTAAAAATTTAGTTTTAATTAAGGTTTTAAATATCAATATTTTCTTTTATTCTATTCCGTAGTGCTATGGACGTGACAATTTAATTCCGTAGTACAAAACATCCGAAGTACTAGTAAACTATGTGAGCATTAATTAACATAAGTAAAATAATTGTAGTGAAATTTAGAAAGGCCTTATATTATATTGACTTGAACTTTTACATTATAAACACAAATTCTTTCTTTATCCCATTTATTTAATCGGGTAACTTTTGGCCAACTTGAATTGCACAAAAAGAGTACTTTAACATGCTACAAAAACCATATCCAAATTTCTTTTCAAAAAAAAAAATCCATATAGGGGTGCACTTTGAAATAGAGCAGCCAAAACAGGACGAGTTTTAAAAAAATATAAAAATAAACATTTTTATTTTATTTTATTTTTAATTAATTAAGCGAGCATGTGTGTGTGTTTGTAAAGCTGAAGCGCGAAATGATGACGTAGGTAAGGGCGTGTTTGGGAGAAGGTGGTGTGAAGCAGAAGTGCTTGTGGGTTCACTTTCCCGGAAACCGAAGTTAGATCAGATTCAAGAGTGTGAAAAAAAGCAAAAGCTGGAGAAGAGAGAGGGCAAAAAAGTAGAGTCGTGTTTTAGGGGAGCGAAGTGGGCCAGGCCCACTGACCACCACATGGGTGAAGTCAGATAAAGTAAAGACATTGTGGGATTTCATATTTTATCTACACTCCGTCTCACTAGTGTTGTGACTCTCTCTACTACTAGAATAAGTACTTCGTTTTGGTATTGTTTTTGGGTACTTTTATATAATGGATTTTTTTTATAATGAAAAATAATTTTGAACAGTTAAATTTATTTATTTTTTAGTCCTGTATCTCAAAAAGATAAAGTTGATGGTTTAGAATTATTTTTTATCATAAAAAAGATCCTCTACAGAAGTCTCCTTGTTTTTTAGATATTTTTTTTAAATTTTTTTATTATTACTAATTGTGTAATAATTAAGACAATGGGTATTCATTTTAAGGGTATAATTAAAATTAACCGGGTAATGAGTATTCTTTTTAAGGGTACAATTGTAATTAAAGAAAATTGAAATCTAATTAAGGAATGTTAGAATATTTTTGTAAATTTATAATTTTGTCAAATATTTTTGTAAATATCATGTCCAAATAATATAGATGTGTAATTTTCATGCCAAGTTTTGACATTGGCACATAAATTTAATATTGTATTGAAGATGCTCTTATAAAAAATTTCTTGCAAAATCTACCCCCTGGAGCATAATCATTTCATAAAAAAAAAGAGAATTACCAACCAAAAGAAGAAAAAGCCTACCATTTAATTAATTACATAAGAATGAGACGTTTGGGTTGTGTATTGTTGAGAGGTTGAATTTATGTGTGAAATTATATTATTTTGCTTGATAATATAAAATAATAACCCTTATTTTGCGTGCATTTTTGAAAATTTAGTGGTTAATTTTTTTTTCTTATGACACATCATGGTGTTTGATAAAATTTGGAAGACTTGACTTGGACTTTGCATGAATTGTTTTGAAATCTGATTTATTTACTTATTTAATGAGATAAGAATCGTTATATCAAACGAGGAGATGAAACACAATTGTCTTATTTACTTTCAAATGACATCGTACATCGCCAAAAAGTGATGAAATGACACACCAAGATGTGGAAATAGATAGTCATACAATATAAACATAAAGCATTATTGTTGATACATCACAAACTTGACAAAATAAATGGAATTGTTACACATTAATTAATACTACATACTGACTCAAACGACAACAATTCTACCAAAAGTAAAAACTACATTTATTATAAATAGTATTCTCTAATTTAATAAATAACAAACTTGAAAATTTTTAGAAATAGCCAATTATTGTGTTTACCTAGTATTTAAATGCAATTCCTATAAATCAGTGATTAACATAATTACCATAGAAACGAGTATTTTTTAGAGAAATTATAATGAATACCCAATTTTTAAAACTTAATGTAAGTTATTACCCAATCTTTTGAAAAATGTAACCAACTACCCAAAAGATGCAATTACTTACATAGTGGTAAGTGGTGGTAATTCACTTTGTTACCAAAAGCATGTGCAAGTAATTCACAGATTGACTAGAAACTCAATTACTTCAAAAGTTTGGGTATTTATTTTTATTGTTATATAAATTCTGGGTATTTACCTACTTCACCCTATTTTTTATCGGCTAAAACCATAGAGTTGGCTATCTTCGAAACAATAGTATTACTAAAACAAATATAAAACTTATAGGTCATAGCTCTTAATCATTCTGTCTAGCATATAATAGCTACAACTAAATTACTATATCTACATATACACGTAATAGCAACACTATTATAAATAGCCATTATAAATAGTATCTCTTTCATGTTGTATTATAGTGGAGCAAGTCTTTTTGATCTTTTTGCCTGTCTTCTACCACTGAAAGGAATCTCTCACATTGTTTTTTCCCTTATACGAGATAGGGTTTTGAAGATAAAAATTTCCCATACTACAGTTTCTAAGTGGGCCTATAAAATATCAGTGGGTAAAAAGAGAAAATTTGATTTGATCTAAATATCACTATAATACGTCGTGCCATTTTTTTCTATCATCACGTTACTATGTTGCATCTCATTTTCCTTTTTGTCTTCTTTATATATATATATATATATATATATATATCAATTCTTTTTTGTCTTCTTTATTTGTATATATATATATATATCAATAATTCTGTTAAATTTATTACTGAAAAGCGACATTAACTGCAAACTTTCTTTTAAAGTGATACTTTTCAAAACAACCTGTCCAAGGTGGCATTTCTCAAAATTTTCCAAGTAAAAATGATTGGCCCAATAAGAACCCATTGTCCCCTACCGGTGAATTTGATCTAATGCCTCAAGTAGTATACTCTATTTGTTTCCACTCTATGTTTGTAATATAAATTTTAAGACATAAATTAAAAATACAACACACATAAGACATAGATTATTATTGTAAGAAAAAAATGACATTCTTTAAAATCTCCCAAAAAACAATGTCACTTTTTAAAATTCAAATTTACAATCTATACCACAATATCATAGTTGCAAGTCATTATATCTTCATCAATAAATTATTATTTCACCATCTATGAGATCGAGTATGGAATTCGTTACAGCAGTTCAATCAAATTCACAACATGTTTGCAACTATTATTTTAATTGAATTTTTAAAACAAGTGATCGAGAATTGGTATTTTTCAAAAGAAGGATTTTGAAAAATGTCCATCTTTTGGCACAATAATAATCTATGTCCTATGTGTATTGCATTTTTAGCTTGCCTCAAATTTTACACTAAAAACATAAAATGAAAAAAAAAAAAAACACAGATTATTCATAAGTGACACTAAAAATGATAGTTTTGCAATTCCCCATTTTCAAAATTTCCCCATCGGCTTGGTCCGTGACACGTGACAGAACATCCTAGCCCATTGGATTCTGAGACCACCAATGGGGTCAACAACCCAAATGATTGGTTAGTTAACCTAGCAACAAGATAAATAATAATAATAATAATATAATAAAAGTGTTTTTCTTTACCAGTAATTCACATTTTCTGATTTAGTCTCAAATGGATTCAAATTTATACCTAGCAATAATGGCGGTGTGACCAAGTTCATTTATTAAATTTTGGACACAAATCAGTGTAACATCTTTTCATGCTACAGCTCTTTTAAGTTAATGTGACATACGAAAGAGGGGGTAAACAAAAAACAAAAACACTATGATTAGCGTATTAACTATAGGAATGCTCTAAGTTCTAACCTAAAGGTTTCACAATAATTAGCATGATTTGAACAAATTTGTTCATATTAAAAATGGGATTCCAAGATTAAAGACATTGCTCATTTGCAATGGATCTATACAAGTTATTATAACAAAATATAGTAAAAAAAAAAAAGCACTTGATTGATTCCCTTTCTAGCCAAGCAAGTTCTAACTTTGTGTTTCTTGAAGCAGAAAGCAATAATCTTTACCATGACATAGCTAAAGTTTCAAGGAATGTACCACTCTCCTAACCCTACCCTATGGTCTAACCCAAGAATTCTTATCATCCCTAATTTTTTAAAGAGAGAGAGAGAGAGTAGAGGAAAAGAGGATATTTGGGTCAATGCTTAAGGTTCAAGAATGGCTATCAACCAACAACCAGTTGAAAATTTAGGAAGGTAAAAGGGTAAATCTTCTTTTGTCTTACCTAACTTGTCTAGTTTTCGATCACTATCACGGAAACTGAGTTTGCGTCGATGCGTTTCCAACTAACACAACCCAAATCAAGAAACACTTCCATCTACGGAACCTAAAACTTAAGACAAACGTAAGAACACAAAGTCTCCTTTTGTTATTGATAAATTCTCTAGTTCTCACTCACTATCATGGAAGCTAAGTTTTGTGTCAGTGCCTAGATTCACTAGGAAACGAATAAAAACCTAAACAATAAAAGTCTTATCTCTGTGGAGAAAAAAAACATCATGGCATAAAAGTTTTTCAACAACAAAAGCCAGCATTTAATGAGGCCATCTATGCACCTCATGACACCAACAGTTGGCTTAATAAGTTACATAAAAGCCTCAAATTTTTCAATCACCTACCGCCACCATGAAAGGCCCACCAGATAAGCGCGAAAAGAGACACCAGAGAGTGCTTAATCTAAACGTCGACATGAAATAAATATACCACAATACTACCTTGTGATGTCGCTCGAGATCTATCAGGATGACCTGTATTCCCTCTGGCTTTCGATTGCGACTTTCTTTCTTGTGTCAAAGTCGACTTTATCAATATCACTAGCGGTTAAAAGATAGCCATATAAAATCCTCTTCTTCTCTCGCGTCCTCTCGTCGAATTTCATGAGGTACGGATTGTTCTCGTCATCTTTGCTGCCTAGGGTCAAGTGCTGCAGATGTGACCACGCCATGCGTCCATGGTTGTCCCTTTCAAAGTAGTCTGACAAGCGTTTGGCCTCCTTAAGGCCCGCTTGATCACCGGAAAACTTAATCAGCGTTATACCCAAATGGCCTTCTCTGCCATACAATGACTTTGACTTGCCTCCAGGGAATCCAAGATCTGACAAAACAAGAAAATCAAAGAGATAACTAGTCAAAACATAGGACTTCCGCTCAACTTTCAAGTGGAGAAGGAAGCCCAAAGGACTATTATTGGCATAGTTCATTGATTCCGCAATATCTTCCAGTGATATATCTTCCCGAAGCCCAGCCACATGTTCGAGCAATTGCAAATTAATCACCGCTGGTTCAGAGCAATGCTCTCTCTCAAATGATAGAGCAAATAAAACAGATTACCACATTTGCTAGTCCACACATATATTAAATCAAAATTTAAGCTTGTATATTATGTTTGCAATAAACATAATAAACATTAAACTACAATCTATATCACAGAACATAGGACATTTGGAGGAGGATTCAATGTATCTGTTTAACCAGATAAATTTAACATAGTTTATCCAAATCTTCCTAAAATTGCAATTTGACTAATAATAGACTTGGATTGGAGAGACAGCACATTTATGTACCGACTACAAATATGAAACATGTTCAAGCTAGGCCCGACAAGCCCGGCTGATGCAAGTAGCAAATTTGCAAGACAGACTGGGCTATGTAAGGCGGGAATAACAACCAATCTTCCCATAAAGAAAGTAACAGCAAAAGATAGATTCATAAATAAACATATTAGCAACTACACACAACATTAGAGTCTGTAAAAGAAGGAAGAAGAAGATATCGGTCGGTAATTCAGAGAGCAATGGATAAACTAGCACTAAGATAACATGCTAGGAAAACACAACATCTTCAAGGCTTCAGAGCAAAAACAAATCAACTTCAACGGCGGCTCATGTGTAGAGAAAAATGATAAAAAAGAGGAAAGAACAAAGGCATGGAAACCAAATTCAACAAGGCCTTGATCCGTACAAGCCCCCTTCATACTCTATACAAATTTAAGACGAAATGCATACTCCAATCTATTTTCAAAAAGATGGTTCAGAAAGTAAAACCAAAGTAGTGAAATTACAAAATATACTCCCTACTTTCTAGATCTCTCATTCAGAATGAAGGTATGCCAACTTTTTCTCACAAGGAAAAAGTTCAGATATCCGGGGTTCGACAATATTAAATGAATCTCCGGAAAGATAAACCAAGATATTATATGGTTTATATCTTGGTTAGAGAAGGACCATTACTTTTAGAACTCAGTAATCCCTGCTAGAGTTTCTACAGACATTTTGATGACAAAACATGGCATGAAGAATCACAAAAAAAAAAAAAAAAAAAAAAAAAAAAGAAGTGCAAATATACCTCTAATTTTGGTATCCATAAGTTTGTTTCCCAAACCTTCCATGCGGCCATCTCTGTTCTTTCCCGTAAGTGTATTATGAATTATCACCATCGGTGGCCACATAATCAAATCATCCTGGTTTGCTGCTGCTACGTCAGCAGAAAGATACTGATATGCCTTTGAGTTGTCTGGGGGTATTGAGTAGTTCCACCCCATTAAAGCACATATAGCTTTGTGCAAACCCAAGTGATCCACTTTCAAGTCGACATTATCTGAGTTGTAACAGTGCATGATGAGACTATGGGTATCCGGAAAATCTTTAGTAGACCTGTAACGTTGTGTATAAGGGCATTGAAGAGCAAATTAAAAATGAAGCTCTCAGATATCAGCATGAGCCTATATGTAAAATTATAATTTAAAAAAAAAGGGCAATCTCACCATAAAGGTACCCTCAAGATTATGTGTAAATGAAATTTCACAATCATCAAAAAGCCACAAGCAACTAGTGCTATATATTATAAGTAATCTAAGATGTCACAAAAGATAATGGCCCAAAAGCAGCTTCACCCCGAATCACGATTGAGACCACATCATAAAATAAGAGAACCAAAGACTAATAAGTGACAAGCTTGATTTAGAATAAAGAAAAAGTGAGGCAATCAGGACGTCAGAATGAAGAACATTAGTTGCAAACAGATTTATCCTGGAGCCATAACAACGTCCACAGAGCGACATAAATCATAGTGAATTTTGCCAAAACCTAAATCTTAAATAAAGTACAGATGCACAAGCTACACACTGAGCACCTGAAGGTTATAAATTAATTAGACTTGCAAACATTTCAAGCCTATCAAAATGTTGAAATAAAACAATCAGCTTCCAAGAAAAAAAAAAGTAGTTTTTCTAATGTCGTCGTCCTTTTACAAACTAGGTCATGAATATCTGAATCGTTTAGATGAAATAAGGAGATGGAGATCAACATACATATCAAATAAACAAAAGCATAAGATCGAAGACAATTTCATATATATTTTTGAACTATTATATCAGGTGACAAGCCCTGTTAGGCAGGCTATGGCCTATCCAACCCCAACCTTAAACCAATTTTGGGCAAGTCCAGCACCAAAGTCACTGTACAGGCAAGTCTGCAATCCCTAAAATGGACTATGTATATGTTTTGTACTTTATTATCTGGGTTACGAATGAGCTTTTTAGTTTTTACTACAGGTTTCTACTGTATAAATCTATACTATTCCTGTTGAGAAGCTTTTCTAATGATCAAGCCCCGGATGCCCCAATATAAGATCTGAGGTGCAGAGAGCAAAAGCCTGTTACGCGTGCAAGCTACAGGGAAATAAGTTATTCTACAACTTAACGCAAGCCAGAGCATCAGTTTAAGAGACAGCAAACTGTCACGCACCTGCACATACTCTTGACAGTTTTATACGTATCGAGAGGAATTAATATGCATATAGCAAACCCTCTTAGCTAGCTCTCTCTGTACTAAGATTTTTCAGGAAACTTAATTCGGGTTTAAATTTCTTTGGTTGAAATCAACCTGAGTGAAACCCAAAACAAGCTAGGGGCCAAACAACCAAGTTTTGGCTCATGCTTGGACAGTTAATAGATCTATCGATCTGCAGATTTAAATCAAACAACCATGACATCTAAGAATTAGCAATATTAGCACCTATAAATTCCATAAGTTCACCAATTTTAAAAAGAAAAATATGCTGCCATTTTAGAAGTATAAAAGGAAATCAAGAATCAAAAGTAAAGGACATCCATAGACAACATTCCTCGAGAGGTTTTAAGGAGACTATTTTTCTCAAATTGTGAACAGCATATCCAATAACCATTTGAAGTAGGCTGAAGCATTAAGTTGTACCAAAAAAATAAAAAAGGTAATAAAGGACCACCCATGCTGTTCACATTGTCCTATAACTTCTCACACATAATTTTGGACAAATGCGAAGTAGAAGAGGACCCAAGTCTAAAAAAAACTCACAGAAAATGATATTATACATCGACAAATATATATGAACAGAAAACCTCTCCTGCACAAGCAACTTAAAACTAGCTTTAAACATCCACTTATTGCCCAGGTGTGATGAGCAATCTTGCATATTATTGCACCAAGCATTACAAAAAGACAGAGCAATCTTGAGGATCATGAAATTACTAAACACACGCAAACCAGATGATCAAAAACATTATAGGAACTGCAACCAATAAGGAAACATCCTCATCAACATTGAGAAAACAGAATGAACAATAGACTTATGCAATGAGGATGATTTTTAAAAATAAAACTCAAAGGCCTCGATAATACAACATAAGAAAGAGAGCTAAATTAGCTATTTCAAATCCATCAAATAACACAACAAAAGCACGTATCTCTACAAGGGTGGTACACAGACACTCTTCCTATATCGATAGCACAACTGTTATAGACAATTTTCTAGCATGCACAGGCTAGGGAATCCTACTGTCTTATCTCCCAACATTACAGGCCAAAGAAGTGAACAAACTTGCCAGAAGCACGTTCATCATAAAACCACAGTTACCATTAATCAAACAGCTTATTCTAATCCGCAAAATCCTAAATCAGCAGGCATGTCCGGCCAAATAAACCACTCCGAAATGATCATACTATTTAAATAAGTAATAATAATGATGATACTGTTATTACAATATCTGGGCCTATCACCAATCTAATTTACAACAACCAATACCACCTGCAACATCATGTAAGACTAAATAAAAGTGCATAGAACTAACCGCAATGGCTCGATGTGATTAATCTGCCAGTTCTCATCAAATATCAATAATCTCGTCGTAGTTCCACAAATCCATAACTTCAAAGTCAGCAATGCATATCAAATTTAAGCTTTCTAACACTTGGTTCTAAAACTCATCCTTATAGCCCACAAACTGAATATGCTATCAAACAGTCCCAAAATCAAGAATATGAATATGCCTTAGCAACCTAGCTAATATCCCAACCTAATCATCTAGTTGCCCGAATCGCAAACCGAACAAAACCTAGCCAGAACATACTCTAGGATCGAAAATAGGTCCCGAATCCAAGGACCAGGGTTTCTAAACTAAACCAACAACAATAACAAGCATTCCCAGAATCCAATTTCAATGCCAAACCTGCCACAAGCGGCGCAATGAAGCCGGCCGTGCTTCCCGTTCTCCAAATAGGTCCTCTTCTGGCTGGCATTCTCATTCACCGTCTTCGCGTACTGATGAAACGCCTTCTTCAGCTCGGCCTGATCGACCTCCGAGTGCTTAGTAGCAACCGCCAATTGCCCGCGATCACCAGCCCCAGTTCCGCCACCAAACCCACCATTGCCAGTCCTCATAGACTTAAAGGCCCTAAAATCCTCGCCGCCCGGGTTCCCGAACCGCCCGAGCGGCCCGCGGTCCTCCTCCTTCCCCTCCCTCCGGCGCCGGTCCCTCTCCTCCTCCTCGGGGAGCTTCCTCTTTCCCGCGCCGCCGCCGCCACCATCGAGGCCAAGCGAATTCCAGTAGTCCTGGCGCGTGCTCGGCCCGGACGGGCTCATCGGCCCCAGCGGCGGGCCCAGGAAGCGGCGCGGGACCGGGGGGAATTCCCGGTAGTCCGGCGGGAGGGCCCAGTACGTCCGGACGCTGCCGTCGGCGAGGGCGATGGTGCGCCGCTCCAGCATGTGGAAGCCGTACGATGGAGGCGGCGGCTGCGGGTGGGGCTGCGGCGGCGGAGGGTGATGGCGGTGGGCCCCACCAGACGCCGGGGAAGGCTTGGGCTTCGGCGAGGCGGCCGGTTTGGGGTTTGGATTAGGGTTAGGCTTGGGCTTGGGTTTGGGATCGGAGGAGACGGCGGCGACTGTGGCGGCGGCGGCGGAGGAGGAGGGAGGTTCCCAGCGGGATTTGCGATGGGTGGCGGTGGCGGCTGCGGAGGAGGAGGAAGGAGGGGGTGGCTTGGGGTTGGAGGGTCCTCCGGCCATGGCCGGAGAATGCGGAGCTAGGGCTTGGTGCTATGAATTTGAGAGGAGAGAGAGAGAGAGAGAGAGACTGGGTTTGGGTGGAAAAGATTGAAATGTTGGGGGTTGTTTTTGGAATTTTTCCCCGGAAATATGAGAGAGAGTCCATGAATTAATAGGGCTGATTTTCTTTTTTTGGTCCCCGAATTTACTATAAATTTTCGTTATCGTTCTTGTCTTTCCGTAATGTTTCTAAATAAGTACAAAGCTTGATGTCTTCTTTCCTATTTAAGTACCGGATTTTAACAGATCGGTGGTGTGGTGTGTTGAGGTGTGGGTAAAATAAACTGCTTTGCTTTTTAGCCATTTCAAATCTTAGTTATATAACTTAAAATGAAATGCAAAACATCTTCAAATCTAATATGAGGTACGAATTCAAATGCAAAATATATCTCTTGATTTGAATTGAAATCGTAAGAGAACAATTTGTATTGAAAATTAAAAAATTATTTCCGTAAACATTGATACTGTAACGCCGGATCTAAATTTTTTATAGTTGAATCGCAATCCAAACGTATTTCATCGACTTTTTTAGATATAAATACGCATCAAATGCTATACAATGAATTTGACAAGAAAACAACGCCAAGTCCGATTTTATATTGCCTTAGTAATTATGGGGGCTCAATTTTGCTACCTTGTTCGACGCCATAGGATCAAATTGTAAAACAAGAAGACAAGATGAAAAACTAATCAAGTTAAGATCCTGTGTGCCAGCGAAAAGCTACTCTCTCAAAGAGAGAACTGAACAGCTTTGCATGCTCATCTTGGAACTCTAATCCGTCACAAGCTTGTACGATTTTCACTCGTCTTATCATCTTCTTCAGATGGCTAAAATATATAGTCAATCAATGTCGAACGATGGAATTACCATGTTTTTGCTCAGGTTTGGTCGTCGTGAAGGGGACATAAAACTAATAGGCAAAAAGCAATAAATTAAAGCTCATTACATTATCAAGCACAAACTAAGACATAAATTTGATCATATAGATGATTAATGACATTCCATGTTGAATCCTCAGAATAAAAAACAAGCAGTCGATTGAAAGTAACAAAACGACACCTTTTGTCTACTGCATAAAGTCGCCAAAAAGCATAAGTTTCTTGTAGCAATGATGATAACTAAAGAACTAAAAATGTAGAACAAAACTTCGCAGCAATACACCGACAACCCAGAAAGAAAAACAAACTCAACGCTTCTTTGAGACACCAACAGTCTTTCCCCTACGGCCGGTGGTCTTGGTGTGCTGTCCACGCACACGAAGGCCCCAGTAGTGTCGGAGACCACGGTGGTTCCTGCACATCAAGAAAAAAAATGGATCAAAAAATGCAATCATACCAGCAAGGAACAAACTAAGATAATTAGACCCAGTAATCAAGTTTTGTAGGAAACTCAATTCAACATCTTATTCAGTTGTGCTCAGGTTTAGAACATAATTCAGGTGAATTAGTACCTGATCTTCTTCAACCGCTCAAGGTCATCCCTAAGCTTCATATCCAAGGCGTTGGAGACGACCTGAGAGTATTTGCCATCCTTGTAGTCCTTCTTTCTGTTCAGGAACCAGTCGGGGATCTTGAACTGGCGAGGGTTGGCGACGATCGTCATCAGGGTATCAAGCTCCTGGGCAGATAACTCACCAGCTCTGCAACATTCATAAAATCCAGTTTGATAATCTAACAGTGAATTATAACAAAACTTATAAATTACTAACGAATGACTGAAAAGGGATCAAACCAGCCAATATAAAGAAAATTCTCCATCATTCTATACAAAAACAACAAAAGAAGCAAATTATCAACACCTATTCTGAGCATAAAATGCCCGAGTATCCTGAAGCCAAGCAAAGAAGGAAAAAAAAAAAAAAAAACCCTTCTTCAATTGCCCAACAAAGAAAATTTTCCTTCTTTCACATCAAAACATCAACAGAAGCCAATAATATGCTAAAGCCCCATGAAAATAACACCAAATCATCAGAAAAAATTGCTTTGTTATCATCCAATAAACGGAAAGCTTCCTCTTTTTTGTTTCCTCATCAATAAAAAGGACTTTCAGTCTTAAAGCAGCACTATTCTTCAAGGGATAGACTAAATCGAAACACTAAAAATCTAAAACCAAACTAACTCTAAAACAAACCAAATTCAAAGACAGACAAAAAGAGTACACAGCTTAAACACCAAAATTAAACAACAAAAAACAAAGACAAACCAAATCATAATAAAAAATCAACATAAACTAATCAAATCTCAACCAAACGGACTGGTTTTTCCTTTCAATCAATGGTGAGAAAAAAGCTAACCTCTTGTTCATGTCGACATCGGCTTTCTTGCAGACGATGTTGGCGAATCGGCGACCAATACCTTTAATGGAGGTCAGAGCGAACATGATCTTCTGTTTCCCATCGACGTTCGTGTTGAGCACACGCAAAATGTGCTGAAACTCCTCGTTCGCCACCAAAGACTGCCAAAAAAAAAAAGAAACTAGCATTAGCGACAACCAGGAAGACGAAGCGAGTGGAATCGTAGAGCGAGCGAGTCGACTCACTCACCATGGTTGATTAGGGTTTGTCTTCTCAGAGCTCTCTCTCTCTCTCTCTTCTCTGTGTGAGTCTCTGTGAGAGCAAAGCGACGCAGCGGAGAAGTAAGAGATATGTGGGAAGATAGGTTTTAAAGCGTTTAGGGTTGGCAAAACCAAAACCCTAGATCCGGGAATTATACAATACGGGTGGTTCTATTTGGTGTACGAGTACAAGCGACTTCTCTTGGCCGTTGGATTGACCAACGTGGTTATTTCCACGTTGGATCAACTAATTGGGGTCAAAAGTGGGAATATAGAGAAGAGAGGGGTGTATTGGGAGAAAAATATGGTACTCTTTGGTGAATGACTATTATACCCTTTTGGGCCTTTTCTTCTTGAAGAGTATAGATTGTGATTGGTGTGTGTCTCTCTTTTGGATAAACCAACCATTTGAGAGAAGCAAAGTTAGTACAAAGGTATGTGTATTGGTAAGATTTGCTTTTTTTTTTTTTTTTTGTTTTGCTTATGTTTTTGGCCTTTAAAACTCACTAGGTGTGTGGGAAATTTGGATTTTGTGATGGAGATGTGGATAAATATAGATAGCTTGTTAAATAAATTCATTAAAAGTCCTATTGTAAGAAAAAACTATTGGGTTAACCATTGTATTTTGTGGCAATGAAGGTGAATTGGGTCTGCATTTGGGGGTGGCATGGTTCAAGAGGTTGATACATAGCATAAATTTTTGAGCTTTGAGGAACATAAATGGCTGCTCTGTTTTCAGCCAAGACATGTTCACTTGCAATTTCCACGGCGTTGGAAAAGGTTCCTGCCAATGATTGTAAGTAACAGAAGTGCAATGTCTCTAATGCTTAGATATTCTAATAGTGCATTCACTGTGTAGAAAAGAAGATGAGAGAATTAGACTTTTGACAGAATTAGGCCATCTTATCTTTCTTGACATTTCTTTTTGCATCATAACAGATAAAACTCAATTGAGATGTAATGTATTTCTAGAATCTCAAGAAGCTCCATTGGGCCGTCGGAATGCTTTGGTGTCGGGCGCTGCCTCAGTCGTGGCCGTTATTGCTATCAACTACGGTCTGACACCATCGTTAGCTTGGGCAGAAGAGAAGTCGAGTGGGCAAGATGAGGATGAAAACGCGGGAGTTGTAGGGGCCATCAAATCACTGTTTGATCCGAATGAGAAAACCGAGTCCGGGAAAGTGTTGCCAAAGGCTTACTTGAAGTCAGCACGAGACGTGGTGAAGAATCTCCGTGAGTCGTTGAAGGAAGACCCCAACGACATGGCTAAGTTTAGACGAACTGCGGACGCAGCTAAGGAATCAATTCGCGACTACTTGGGCAACTGGAGGGGAAATCAAGCAGTAGCTAAAGAGGTGATTATTTTTTGTGAGCTTGTATAACTCAGTGTCCCTGAACCTTCTGGTTGGTTTTCATTCACTCATTGCCCGGAATTCTCAAAGTTGATATCGTATTTATCATCGTCAGGAATCTTATGCTGAGATTGAGAAAGCAATCAGATCATTGGCCAGCTTCTACTCAAAGGCGGGCCCGTCAGCTGCCATGCCGGAGGAAGTCAAATCTCAGATATTGAGCGACCTAGATATGGCCGAAGAGTTTTTGTAACAAATTCTGTGCATTAAAATTTCAGGATTTTGTGTTTGTGAAGGTAATGTAAAGGCTTTAGCCTGATGTACTTAAATTGTTGCTTGATTATTGTAACATGTATCCCAAAGAGATCAGTGTTCTCTTTACTAGAGAAGAGAAATAACAAGCAATACTAACTTAAAACAAATTTCTCAAAAATTAAGGATATCATAATCACATACAAAATTAAGTTGATCACTTCGCAAAAGCTCACAACAATAATTTAGAGCTCAATGTTGTACAACAATGAGAACCGGTTACTAGCTGAAGAATATGGTAACTATAGAGCAGTTCTTGCAGGGGACCTATAAAATTTATTTGAGCAGCCATCTCCGATGATTTTATTGGAGATTTTATAACCAGAACCCTTCAAATAAGCAGAAGCGACGCTTGCATAAAATACCATGCTGAGCCTTCACAATCTATGCAGCAATGGGAGGGGGGATAAAGGTAATGTGCTTCGACCATTGTGCTTAGACATATCCTTTTCACGATTGATAGAATCAAGAGCGGGAAAGAACACCTTTGGAGCTGCAAAGCACAATGCGCATATTGTTTAAAGGATTTTAAGAAATTTTAAGCAACTGCATTGATGAATATATCGTGTAAGGATGAGGCAATATTGGCAGAAAAAAAGCCGACATCAAACCTCGGCACAGTTCCCAAGCGACGTGGGTCGTACTCTGTTGCTTGTCGAAGAGCCCTGGCAAATGCTTTGAAGGTCGCCTCGATAATATGGTGAGAATTTCTTCCAGCAAGCTATTCATGAAGACAAGTGGATTATTTTGTCAACAACATGCAACGCGGAAAGCCTTTCTTATGACTATAAACATTTGATGTGCATGCATAGCAGTGCTTTAACTAGTTTGTAGATTCAGAAAACCTTATTACCTGCCGGATATGAAGTGTCATCCCCGAAGTATTTACCAATGACTGGAAAAAATGCTCCACCAACTGTAGAAGGGTAAGTCGAATTTAGTGAGCGGTAAATCTCGAAAATACAGAATTAAACATCCTCTGCACAAAACAAAAACAAATTGAAAAGATGGAGACAAGAATTTGAAGCGTAGCGAATTCCCAAACGTTCTGCCGAGAAGAGTAAAGTAAACAACACAAGTGTTTACCTGAGTGTCGTACGTTCCAACTCTCTGAGTGGGGATTTGCAAGTCGTAACCCAAATGGGGCCGACCAGATAAATCCTAAACAAAAAAACCTTCAATCAGAACAGTTTTTCTACTTTCAGATATACGATTTACCATATCATAGTTGAATAGGAAACCAAGGTCTCCAGATTACAAAATCCAATTATAAGGAAAGTATGAACCAATGCCTCTTAGCATTTCAAGGTTAAATCTTACTGAACTCAGCCATCAGACTTTGGTGTTCTCACTTGGACACATAAAATCAGATTTTAAAACTCATTCTAACTGAGGAGATTGACGATATCATTACTACTGTAATTGTCTTGAAACATTCACATGAATCGAAAAGGTTCATCATACCAAGTCAACTTCACTACATCCCAACTCCTATAAAGACTATTAATAGGACTGTGACATGATCATCTAGAGCATACCAATGCTACATGTATAAGTGCTTCATCTAGAGGAGCAGAGAAGTCCCCAAATCGGTAAATCCCTTTCCGATCACCGAGGGCTTGAAGCAAAGCCTGCATAAAAAAAATATCAACTTGTTTAACTCTACACCAATACATCAAAAAGCTACACTTTTACTTCACCACAACCTTAAACAAAACTTCTGAATTCTTTCATTTTCAGTACCGTTCCAATGGCCAGAGCAACATCTTCATTTGTGTGATGATCGTCAATGTGGATGTCGCCGGTTGCCCGAACATGCACGTCGAACAGCCCGTGCGACGCAAGTTGCTAAACAAACAAACCACCAATTTCAAACAACCCAAACTAAGAATACAATAACCAATTATTCAAAATACAATCAAATCTTCACTACTCATCATGAAATCCAAAAGTACAACGACTGAAAAAAGAAATTCTAATTACTTCCTTGGACTAAAGTTTATCCATAAAACAAATTTCAACTTGTTGTTCTAAACCAAAAAGAACTGAATTTGAGACATACGAAAACAGTAAATCAACATATACATATGTATGTATGTATGTATGTACTCACATCCAACATATGATCAAGGAAAGGAATTCCAGTACTACTCTCAGCAATACCAGTACCGTCTAGGTTAATCTTCACCGAAACATTCGTTTCTTTGGTCACTCTTTTAACCTCTCCAATCCGAGCCACTGAGTTTCAACGACCAATCACTCAATCGAATCGTTCCATGAAAATCCAAAATCGTAGTTTCAGAACTGAAAACCGAGGTCGAAAATACCTGATTGAGAAGTGGTCGTCGTTGAAGAAGAGCCGTTGTCGTCAACCAGAGAAGCCCGAGTACGAGACTCCATAGCCCTGAGCTCGGACTGATTTAGGGCAAAATTGGAGCGACCGAAAGTGAGAGGCTTCGGAGTCCTGTGAGAAACCCTAAAGAGAGAGGATTTGAGAGGAAGAAGAGACGGTGACGGAGAGCTGAGACTGAGAAGATGAGAAATCTCCATTGGAGACGCCAAAAAAGCTGCGACACTGTTTCAAAGCTCAATGGAGGCGAGTGAGTTGAGTTGGGCGAGTGAGTGAGTGAGTGAGTGAGACACGAGTCGGGTCTGGTTTTTATGTTGGGCCTACTGATACAGGCCCAGATGATTTGTTTCCCTTAGGCTCCCATATTGTCGGTTTAAAGGGAAATTGAAAAAAAAAAAAAAAAACTGTTTTTCCGATGCATTTGTGCTATTTTATAAAAGAGATTATTGATAAAAGAGAAATTATAGTGAATACTCAATTTTTAAAACTTAATGTAAGTTATTACCCAATCTTTTGAAAAATGTAACCAACTACCCAAAAGATGGAATTACTTACACTGTGGTAAGTGGTGGTAATTCACTTTGTTACCAAAAGCATGTGCAAGTAATTCACAAATTGACTAGAAACTCAATTACTTCAAAAGTTTGGGTATTTATTTTTATTGTTATATAAATTCTGGGTATTTGCCTACTTCACCCTTGATAAAATAATTATTTTTTGAACGATTAATTTTGAGAAATTAGTTATTTTTTAACTAAATGATGATGTATATTTACTTTTATATCTTTAGTTCTCTTTATTTATTACTGACTAATAATTTAATTTTTTGAAATGTTGGTCAAATACCAAGTACATCCTATATTAAAATTTTATTTATTATTTTATTGATTTTTTCATAGAAAAGTTCATGAAAGTAAATAGAGTAGTGCTAGACATATCAATTTTTTTTACTAACTTTTTAATACAAAACTATGTGTCATATTATTATTGGTGAGTGTTTATCATGCAATTAGAAGAATGTCAATCAAAATATGACACTTTAATCGCCTCATAAGTTGGTAAAAGAGTTTATATGTCTAGCATTATTCAAGTAAATATTAAAGTTAATCGTAAAGAAGACTTCATGTAACAATAATTACGATAGAAGAGAACTTTTTAAAATTACATTTATTATTACTTTTTACATGAACGTTAAAAAGCCAACCAATCAATAATCAAGGTCAAATGCTAAATTTTTGGCACAATTTAACACCAAAAATAATATTAGCCAAATTTGACACCAAATACGACAATATAAAATAATCAATTAAAGAAGTGAGGCCTACTGTTTTTTATTTTTTTATTTTTTGGTTTGCTTATCATATGTGATCCCACGCAGGCACGGATGGACATCAGGGCCAGGGGGGGCCCGTGACCCCCCTGAAAAATTAAAAAAAAAAAAAACTTAGTTAGCCCAACCCAAGCCCAATTATAAATGACCCATCTGAAAAAAAAAAAAACAAAGAAATAGTTAGCCCAACTGCCCAAGCCCGTTTATAAACATCAGAGTATACAATAGGGTAGAAATCGTGAATTGCTTTTCTCCAACTTTTAATCAAAAGGCACTTTCTATATCAAAATAATTTGCACTTTCCAGTACCACTCCAGCAGCAAGATTAAATCGTCACTTTTTTTTTATCACTTGGTGAGTCTTTTAATTCAAGTTGTTAATTAGAAAATTTTAACTAACATGAATGGGCCCTTATTATAAATGCCTGTACATATGGATGGTGTGCTTGAGTTTTGAATCACGTACTGCTCATGGACTGTTGTGTTTGTGTTGTTGTTATTGCTTTGATCTGCTTGACCATATCATGTAGCGGAAACGTGTTTGGATTGATAATAACTAATAACCTGCTGCAATTATATTGTAATAGCTAAGGAATTAGGATTCAAAATTTTTCGCGATTCTCATAAGAATATTTGAAAAAGATGATATGCTAGTAAAAGCTCAATTTCATTCACCAATGAACTGATTTTCAAATATGGGTCAATTTGGCACATTTTATAATTATGTATCAATTTGAAAAATGTGTCACAAGTCTGGGATTTTGTACTTGTACTCTTTAGTTTGGGTGAACTTTTGCGTTTAATTTTGAATTAGGCACATACAAGTTTTAAATAAATTACAGAAAAAAATGAATTTCCCATATTGATTAGACTTTTATAAATTTCTCTTCTAGTTGTTGTTGTTTTTTTTTAATATATACTTATAATCAGATTATATGAAATTTTCTGGATTGTATTGCTATCAGCCAATTTACATACATGTTGATTATGCACTATTCAGGAATACTCTCGATTATATAGAGATCTTGAGGTACTTCAAAAGGACATTAGAGTCACCAATTCCTTCAGGAAAAAATGATGATAATGCGAAATTGAGCAGAGAAGAATTTGACCCTACAAACCTTGAGGCGGATCCTGGAAAGAGAATTCCTATTTCAGATTACCACCCAAATATTAGAGATGATGTACGGAGAGCATATATTTTAAAAGGTCCTTGTCAGCCGAATCTTGTTAGTTTTCCCTACACAAAATTTGGAGAAAAACGACGACGTTTCAACCGCGCTTGGTATCTTCAATATGCTAATTGGTTGGAATATAGCGAGACAAAAGATGCTGCATATTGTCTGTGTTGTTATCTATTTAAACCAAATACAGGTGATCAAGGAGGTGGTGATTGTTTTATTGGTGAGGGGTTCACTAATTGGAAAAAAAAAAGAGAAATTTGATGCTCATGTTGGAGGCCATAGTAGTATTCATAACCAAGCTTGGAGTAAGTTCGAATTGCTAAGAAATCAAAAGCAACATATCGAACATGCTTTCATGAAGCAAACTGATCAAGCTCGAAGTGAATATAAAGTGCGATTGAATGCATCGATTGATTGTGTTCGGTTTCTTCTACGACAAGGGCTTGCATTCCGCGGTGATGATGAATCAGATAGCTCTACAAATCAAGGTAATTTTCTCGAGCTTTTGAAGTTTCTAGCTAAGCATAATGATTATATAGATTCTGTTGCTTTGAAGAATGCTCCGGAGAATCTCAAATTGACTGCACCAAGCATTCAGAAGGATATTGTCAATGCCATAGCTATTGAAACTGTAGATATCATCATGAAAGATATAGGTGATGTATTTTTTTCCATTTTGGTTGATGAATCTCGTGATATCTCAATGAAAGAGCAAATGGCTATCGTGTTACGTTATGTGAACAAAACTGGTTGTGTAGTCGAGCGTTTTGTGGGTCTTGAACATGTTACTAGTACAACCGCTCTTTCACTTAAAGATGCGATTGACAGCTTTTTTTCTAGACATGGTTTGAGTATTTCTAGATTGCGGGGACAAGGTTATGATGGAGCTAGCAATATGCAAGGAGAGTTCAATGGTTTGAAAACACTTATTTTGAAGGAGAACCCTTATGCTTTTTATATTCATTGTTTTGCTCACCAACTCCAACTTGCTCTTGTAGCGGTTTCCAAAAAACATATTCAAGTTGCAAGTCTATTCCTTACTATTGCTAGTGTCATAAATATTGTTGGAGCTTCAGCTAAGCGCTGTGATAGGCTTCATCAATTACAAGCAACTAAGATTATTGAGGCTCTTGACAGTGGTGAGATTTCTAGTGGAAGAGGGTTACATCAGGAAACTATGCTTAAACGTACTTCAGATACTCGTTGGAGCTCACATTATGATTCTTTGATTAGTTTGCTAATCATGTTCCAGCTACAATTGATCTTCTTGAAATAATTGCAGATGAAGGGCCGAGTTCTGAGCAAAAATTTGAAGCAAATAATTTGTTGGGTATGATACAATCTTTTGATTTCGTTTTTACTCTCCATTTGATGAAAGCCATATTAGGAATTACAAATGAATTGTCAAAAGCTTTGCAAAGAAGGGATCAAGATATTGTAAATGCTATGGTTTTGGAGAAAATATGTAAGCACAGATTACAAATGATGCGGGACGAGGGATGGCAGATATTCTATGATGAAGTTTCTTCTTTTTGTGAGAAAAACAAGATCGATGTTCCTAACATGGATGATATATTTATAGCTCGAGGGAGGTCAAGGCGTAAAGTTGAAGAAGTGACGAATTTACATCACTTTCGTGTTGAATTGTTTTATTCTGTTATTGATATGCAACTTCAAGAGTTGAATGATCGTTTCACGGAGGCAAATACTGAGCTTCTTTGTTGTGTAGCATGTTTGTGTCCCAATGGTTCTTTCTCTGCATATGACAAGCAAAAGTTGATTCGTCTTGCTCAATTTTATCCTGAAGACTTTTCTCCTGCTGAGCTCTTAAAACTTGAAGATCAACTTGAAACTTATATTCTTGATGTGTGTTCTAATGAGGAGTTTGTTAGACTTAAAGGACTTGGAGATCTTGCTGAGAAAATGGTTGAGACAAAAAAGGATGAGGTATATCCATTAGTTTTTTTGCTTATCAGACTTGCATTAGTTCTTCCAGTTGCTACTGCAACAGTTGAGAGAGTATTCTCTGGTATGAACATTGTGAAAAATCGATTGCGCAATCGAATGGGAGATCAATTGATGAATGACAATTTGATTGTATACGTTGAGAAGGACATCTTTGACAGCATCGACAACGAAGTTATTGTGCAACGTTTTCAAAACATGAAACCTCGTCGAGTACAATTGTAATATGTAAGTTGCTATTTATTTGATAAAACTTTATCATTTTAAGCTTGACTTTTCATTATACCAATTAAAAATTTTGTCTCTTTTATTTGTGCCCCCTCTTTGTTCAATTTCTAGATCCGTCACTGATCCCACGGGTTAGATAAGTTATCCGAAATGAGATTATAGTGGTAGACCCACATCTTGTAATCCAATCATTTGCATATCACAAACAGTGGTAATATTTTAATCTAATTCAATCCTATATTCTACTTATCATTTCCCAAATACACCTGTTTATATTTTGAATCGGATTGAATTGTAGTTAATACTATGACATGTTTGTTGTGGTATTCGATTGAAAATACTTATAAAAATATTAAACTATCTACATATACATAATTTTAATTTTAATTTAATTAAAAAGTAAATAAAAATTGTATTTTAGTGGGATCCTATTTTTTGGGTAAATGATTAATAATCTCATCATTCTCCATGAGATTAGTTATCGCATGTGGAAAGAGAGTATTTTGGTAAATCCCACTCTTATTTATTCAATTTCACCATACCACAAACATGAGATTATGAATAATATTAGTCCAATCTTATCAAATCCCATAATCCTCCCCACCAAACACCCAATTCCATCTATAGATCGTCAAGTTAAAATTTGGCAAGAAATTGGATATATATATTTTTTTAATTTTCATCTAAACAGAATGCAGATCTTTCGGTAAGATCACGAGTCCCAATTAACTGAGTGAACGAGATGAGCCAATTAGATAAGGACTGCGCAACTTCAATTTCGCTTAATGGAACCTACCAGGTTCTTTCCCATGAATTTGGATATCTTTTATATCGGTATATATACTCAAAAAGAAAGCTATTAACAAGTAAAAAGACTCGGTAAAAAAAAAAAAAAAGATTTACATCGACATAAAATATTCTCCCTCGGTCTATCATTATATATATATATAACAAGTACAAACCAAACCCTAGCTAAAACACAACAAAGTTTTGTCTCACAAAAAAAAAAAAAAGTGCGAAATATAATCAAAGAACTAGCCATTTGAGGTTTTCAGCTATAGTTGTGTTTGTGTGCGTGTGACGATTTTTTTTTTTTAAATAAGAAACACATCTATAATTAAATACAATTACAAACGATAACATTAATGGCTTCAAAGTATTTCGTGCCCGTCGCTCTTGTAGTTGCTCTCTTTGTTTCCGACGCTCTCTTCGCATTCGTCGTGGCAAAAGGCGGCGGAGGAGGAGGAGGAGGAGGAGGCCTTGGCGGCGGAGGCTCGAGAGGTAGTGGCTCTGGGGGTGGCGGTTCAATGCCAATTCTTTCAAATCATGGTAAAGTCGCGATTTTACGATCACCGTGATCGTGTGCTGGCTTTTGGTTGCGTGGTTTTGGTGGCCTTTGTGCTCTTCTTTTGGGATTTTATTGACTACTCTATGCCATGCAACCATGGAGGAGATAGTAACATATGGGAAATTAAGGTACGTGTAATTTTGAATTTTGATATGCTTAATTAGTTATGTGGTTGATTTGCTTTTGGTTTGGTTTAGTAGCACCAACGGCCTTTGATTACATTAATTAATAGACCATGATTTCATGGATATGTCATGTAGAAAATATAGTTAACGTTTAGCACCATCCTTAGTTAAATATGGCGCTGAGGTACGTGTAGTTTTGTTTTGTTCTGAAATATCAGAAGAATGTCAAAATACTGTATTTCTTTGTATTTAATTGAAATATGGCGTTTCTGTTCTGAAATTTTTGGTGATTTAAAATTTAGTTGCCAGTTTTTTAAATTGAACGCAATAAATTAGTTTATAGGGTAATGAAACTATTTGAACATTTAAAGAAATAACATTACATCAATGGAAAGTCCGAATAAAATACATTTTTAATTAATTTAAAAGATAAAGGGATAAATTATTATCATGAAAAAATCAAAAGAGGAATTTGGTATTTCATTAAAATACAGGAGATATATATGTTTATAGTATTTTTAACGAGGGGAATTAGCTAAATAAGTCATTTTAGAAAAAGTCTTAACCCTTTGTTTGGGGAGTTCATCCATTCCATTTGGAATGGTTTGATTTTACGAATTTTGATATGGTATAAATGGTTGAGATTTAAGGATATTGTATTGGGATTATGAAAGTTGAAAAAATGGTTGAAAAAAAATGGAATGGAATATGAGGATGAACGAGGGAGGCAAAAAATTAAGAAAATAATCATGGTCTAAGTACAAGATGCATGGATGAACTTCATCCTTCATGACTACTTAATGGTCATTTTATTAATAAATGAAAATACTGGCTATATTCTTATATCACCTAAGCAAAATGACTATTTTTTTATAATTTCTCTTTTCTATAAAAGAAAAGGTGATTGAAATAATTAAGAATATAATAAATTAATGAGAAATTGTAAGAAATGACCATTCCATTGAGTTGATTTTAAAATATGACAAATGTTTTCAATTATTAAAATAACCATCAAGTAGTTATAAGGAATAAAGTCCATTTGCAATTGAACCATGTCTATTTTCTTACTTTTTTTAAATGTGTTATTTTTTAAAGAATTATTCTTTTATATGATATTTTATAGAAAAATATCATATTTCATAAAAAAAGATAATAATTCATACGATATTTAAGTATTTTTTAAGTGAATGACCATTTTTTAAATAATTTTCTATAAACATATTTGTTTCATACGAGGTCTTTTTGATAACTACCAAGTATCATAGAGTTTCTCCTATACAAGATGGGTTATTTCAAGTTTCAATCTAGAAATTAGATTAAGATACAAGTTTTTTTTTTTTTTTTTAATCTTGGACTACATTCAAATTTTCTCTTATAATATTATTATTTAGAGATAACTGAGTAAATTATCATTTTGAATGATATATTAAGAAAATAGTCAACGTTTCGATTAATTAAATTATTAGTAATTTTTTTTATTTACATGATGATGTGTTTTTATTTTTATACCCTTAATTTTTTATGTATTAGTGACTAATAACTTAAATTTTTAAAATATTGGTCATTTTTTTAAAAGATAAACTAAAAAATGACACAAAACAAATAGACACATTCATTTATCCCAAGAAAAAAAAAAAGTCTTTATAAGCAACTCCGTTGGAACAGTGAACTTGCATTATTTTTGGCAGCTTAAAAAATAATAGTTGTTCGAGAACATATTTCATAATTTTATACCTTTTCCACTTCTCTAAAAATGATCTACTAATTAGTCCTTTCTTTCAGGTCATGGAACTATATATAATACAAATTTTAAAATATCTTTAAGGATGTCAATTACATGCCTAAATTTTTAATCATGTGGTTTAATTAATTACCTAATTTGATGTATTTTTGTCGTTTATCATAGGCCGTAAAGAATATTTGGGCTCCACAAGATGAGAAAGGATTCTTTGCTGCCAGTTCTGAGGATAAACTGTTTGAAAATTAAATCTCTCATCTCATGAGTCATGAGACCAATATGATCATCATCTAGAAGAATATTGGTCTAGGGTTAACAATTACCAGTTTAATTCAGCTCCTACAAAGAAAACTCTTGTCCTTTTTTATTTTATATTTTTTTTGTTTGTTTTTGTTTGTTTGTTTGTCTTTTTTTTTTTTTAATTAGTGAGTTAGCTGATAGCCATCATCTAGGTAGTTTGTTTTTGTTTTTTTGTTTTTTTTTTTTGTTTTTGCCAAATTCCTTTACCTGGATAGTTAACTACCTTTGTAATTTTTTTGGGGCCAAAGAAAAAATAAAAAAGAGTTAATACCACTCAGGATTAGTAAAAATTGTGGTGGAATAAAACCTTACATTTATGGGTAATATCTTTTAAACTTCATGTTGTTTATGACAATAGTGTCGTTTTTAACATTGATGTCGTTATCATTAATGTCGTTTTCTATCTTGTCATTTTTTGGGATTAACAATTTATTGTCTTTTCTATCTTGTTGTCGTTTTACTCTCTTAGTTCCCGTAATCTCTTCATACCCTCAGTCAAAAAGGGCCGTAACTTGTTACGCCCGCGTCTTCACTTAAATTGATTGTCGTTTTTAGCATTGATGTCGTTTTTCAATATTGTTGGAATTTTCTCGTGGTACTTTTAGGGCCGAAATTATTTATTGTTATTTTTGTTTTCTTATCGTTTCTACATGATATCTTTGTTTTTACAGTATTATATCACTGTCACTTTTACGTTTATGGCGCTTTTAATATTCTTGTTGTTTACCAATGATGTCGTTTTTTAAAACTATTATTGCTTTCTATTGTCACCATGGCGTTAACAATTCTTTTCAAATGACTATCGTTCTCCTATAGTCATTTTTATATTGGGAGTTTCAATATCTTCTTGATTCTTTTTTATCATTGTTTTATATGATTTACTATTTTATTGTTATATTAATGTCGTTTTTCAAATTCTTGTCGTTTACAACATTAATGTCGCTTTTAATAGTATTCTCGTTTTTGCTGCTGTCATTTGTTAGCCTTCCCAATTTCCACTCGACTCTTGTTATCTTTTTATGCGGTTTCTCTTTTTAATCGTTTTTATTAGTGTCGTTTTCAGTTATGTCGTTTTTCGAGATCTTTCTGTTTCAAAATCTTGTCGTTTTCTCTTGTCATTTTCTTTTTTCATGTTTTTTTTTTTTTTTTTTGAAGTTTTCTTTGTACTATCGCGGTTTTTACTTCTTGAAGTTGTTTCCTAATCCTACTCATTTTCCCTGTTTCTCTTTGTTTCCATTTTCCCAAAACACGAAATATATATATATATATATATGTGTGTGTGTGATCCAAAACATAGAGAGAGTCGTGGAAATTGTACTAAATAAATATTTCAGTTATTAATTTTAAATTTTAAGTTTTAAATAGCTAATAATTATTATAACTAACTGCAAACCCTTTATAATAATAATAATTATTATGATAATTACTAATAATTACCATGAAATTGACTATTTATGAAATGAAATAAAAAGTTTTTTTTCAATATGCTGAGTCAAGTTACGTATAATATCAACAATGATGAGCTAAAAAATGTTGGTCAAAATGCTATCACTCGTTGCTCTATGAGTTATTGTTCTCTATGTTATTTATAATCACTTCACACTCGCAATCGTAAAGGCGACGACTTGTAATTCTGGCCAATCACACCGTTACAAGATCAATGACAAAAGTAAAATAGAAACACAAATAAAAACACTAGGTTTTAAGTAGAAATCCAAAGGGGGGGGGGGGGGGGGGGGAAAAAAAACACTCATAAAGATTTCCACAAAGTATAGAGATTACGCGAACTTAATAAATATAACAAAAAATTTTAATTTGAAAGGTTCATTAAAAACCTGCTCATCAACCACGTTGAAATTGCTTGATCGATCTGGCCAAGCAAACTATTTGCGACTACCGTAGCTAGATTTTTTTTTTCTTTTCACAATAACGTTGTTATTTACCCTTTGTTTGGAGATGTTATTTTGGCCATTCCATCTTATTTTTTGAGATGAAAAAAATAGTTTGAAAATGATTTAAAAAAATAATTTAAGAATGATTTAATTTTGTTAATTTTGAGGTAATATAAATGGTGAGATTTAAAAATATTATATAGGAGTTTGGAAAATTAAAAAAATCCATCTTATTTTTTGGGATGAAAAAAATAGTTTGAAAATGATTTGAAAAAATAATGTAAGAATGATTTAATTTTTGTTAATTTTGAGGTAATATGAATGGTGAGATTTAAAAATATTATATAAGAGTTTGGAAAATTAAAAAAAATGAATAATTACCATTTGTTTGGTTTGGCTATTTTGGCCATTCCATCTCATTTTTTGGGATGAAAAAAATGGTTTGAAAATAATTTTGAATGGTTTGAAAATGGTTTGTAAAAATGATGTAAGAATGGTTTGACTTTGCTGATTTTGAGGTAGTATGAATGGTTGAGATTTAAAGATATTGTATAGGGATTTGGAAAGTTGAAAAAAATGGTTGAAAAAAATGAAATGGAATGGAATAGTTTGAAAGATTTGAAAAGTTGAAAAAAATAAAAAATGGAAATGGAATGGAATGGGAGAAATGGGTAAACCAAACAAATGATTAGAAAGATTAAAAAAATAAAAAAAAATAAAATAAGTAAAATGAGCTATCTAAACAAGTAATTAGTCTAAAAAAAATATGAATTGATAAAATGATGTTCAACTCAACTCTTTAATCGAGAGTGAGTCCAATTTGTTAATCTCACTAATATAGGGTCATCTTTATTATAAAATTGAGTCGGGTAATATCGTGATTCTCGTAACATCACTAGAAGACAAAAGTACTTTAAGCATTTATTAGGTATGACATGAAAGAAGTGAACCTAATATTAGCAAAAAAAAAAAAGAAAGAAGTGAACCTAATTACTTTGACCCTTGAGGTTGAAGGGTCAAGACATTTCAATCACAAAATGTCATTTGAAACTTTGGATGAGAAAACATGTACATAGAGCAGAGAAGTAAACACATTCAATGCAAAGTGGTTTTTTAGTGGTCGCAATTGTACGGACAATTTTGCGAAATCTACATGGCAAAAGCTGATTCTCACAAGGCTTGAAAATATAAGCCCCTTTTTCATTAATTAGTCTAATCAAGGAATTTTGTCTTCGTGTAATTCGATGATTGTGTGATAAAAACTTTTTTCTATGTTACCCACATGAAGAAAAAGCACATGGTCGCCAAAGAAAAAGTTGCACTTCATCAAACCGTATTTATTGTAGTGAGAAGTGAGTAATGAGTGATTGGATCGTTGGCAAAAAAAAAAAAAAATGAAAAAAAAAGAGAGAGAAAATACCAGAACACAAACCACTAGTCACATGGGAACTGTGGTTCTTTATGTTGTGAAGACAAATTAATTAGTAATAGTTAACGTGGCCTATTCTGTATGATAAAATATTTTACTATGTTATCCATCTGTGATAATTACAATAATAAAAATGGATGTATTTAAATTTTATGAGATGTTTAACAATTTTTGTCCAAAAATAAAAGACGGTCTCTACTCTCTATATGGCTAAAAAGTCTAAAACATGTGTACTTTTTTTTTTTTTTTAAAACATAGAAGAATGCAAAATAAGATTACTGATGTACATAAATTAATGATGCTTACTTGATTGCCACTTTTTTTTTTTTGATAAAGGCTTGTCTCGTTACAAATTCAAATTATATTTTATTGTAACAACATAGATTGAGGTCCATTTGGTTACAAATTCAAATTGCATTTTATTATGACAATATAGTTTAAGTTTGATTTTTTTATTATTATAATTACCGTAGCAACATGGTTTAAATAAAAATAAAATATTCGGATTGCAATCCAAATAATCCCTTAAATTTAATTTTTTGTTAGTGTAATTATTATAACAATATAATTTAAATTATTTTTTTAATTGAATTGCAATCCAAATAACCCCTAAACTTTATGATCAAATATCATTTTTCAACTTAAAATTTAACTATTTATAGTTGTACCAACTTTTTTTAACCTAACTATTTTTTTTCCTTTTCCTTATACCCCCTCTCACTATTTTTTTCCCTTTCTTTTCTCCTAACTAGTTTTCTTTCCTATTTTCCTTATACCTACAGGCTACAAGCATAACAACAATGGTATTAAGTTGAAAAGTTAGATGAACTTTTACTTTAAAAAGCATAAGAATCAAACTCCATTTAGCCCCATATGCAGATTTTTTTTTTAATCTTATTTTTTCAAATCAACCCTTTACTTTACCTTTTGCTCCATCACTCGATACAATCCTTAGTTGATCATTTTAGATTATACATTTAATTTTTTGTTAATATAATTATTATAATAATATAATTTAAATTATTTTTTATAATTTCTCAACATTGAATTACAATCCAAAGAACCCCTAAACTTTATGACCAAATATCATTTTTCAACTTAAAATTTAACTATTTATAGTTGTACCAAGTTTTTTTAACCTAACAAATAAATCCCTTGCTTTAATCTCCCTCTCACTATTTTTTTTCCCTTTCTTTTCTCCTAACTAGTTTTCTTTCCTATTTTCCTTATACCTACAGGCTACAAGCATAACAACAATGGTATTAAGTTGAAAAGTTAGATGAACTTTTACTTTAAAAAGCATAAAGAATCAAACTCCATTTAGCCCCATATGCAGATTTTTTTTTTAATCTTATTTTTTCAAATCAAGCCTTTACTTTACCTTTTGCTCCATCACTCGATACAATCCTTAGTTGATCATTTTAGATTATACATTTATCCATTTAGCTAATTTTCTATGTTATGAGAGAGAAGAAAAAACCATGCCAGTAATTGCATGTGCAAACTCTGAGAACAATCTAATATGTCCCTTTACTTTGGTCTTTGTGCCAATATAACCTTTAGAAGTTTTAAAAATATCCAATCCAAGTTGACGATTTGGGCACGCAAAATAATCACATGGCACCGATGACACAACATTGAACAAACATAACTACCACAACAAATTTTGGACCACTTTTTTTTTTCCCCACCTTTAAATGTTTGTGGCTAAGAAGTAAGAGTTGGGAACAAGAGTGAAACATAAATTTGGATTATCATCAAAGTGAAAAAAAAAAAAAAAATTAGCACTAGTAGAGAGATTTGCTTTTATTTTTATTTTTAATTTTTTTTTGGTCCACTAATTCAAAAGATTTTCCACTAAAGTGAAAAAGTCGGCTAGTTTGGCCTTATTATTTGACACACGTCGATAAAAATAGAAAAGCCTAAAAACAAAGTATGAGATAAGAGTAGGAGGAGATGAATTTAGCCCACAAATTTCATAAATTGGCGTGCATATAAAGTTTGGCCAATCTAAAACTGCTTTTCCGGGATTCAGATTTCGTACTCCGAGTAATTATGAAAGAAAAAAAAAATATATATATATATATATATATATATACACACACACACATATAATGATATGTTTTTCTTTTTTTTTTTTCCCTGTGTAACTCATTAAGGAAAGTCTGATTTGCAAGATATGTCATGGATTTTTATTAATATTTATTATGGTGTGTGGTTATCATTGCTCTGTATACAAAAGACTACAAAGAATGTTCAAAGATATAATGTTAATTACAACATATCTCTCACCTTATATTGGCTATCAACAAGGATTTGTTCGTCAAATTGTTATCAAAAGTTCAAACCACCACCGGGGTCTGCAATCATCAGAAAGGAAAACTCACCACTTAAGAAAATTTCCCATTTTGGGATATGACATAAAAAGAAGGGAAAAAAAATACAAAAGGCTATTTCATTGTGTAATTTATGTTAATCACCTTGAATTCTTGGTGGGAAATCTTGTGTACAAGATTTGATATTTTTGTTGTGATCTTTTAAAAATATATTGCATCAACTGGCAGAGAAGTGGCTCTATGAAGAGGTTGTGGAAGCAAATCTCCCGAGTAGAAGCTTTTGGCAGTGAAGATTTGCTCTGGACTACAAGACCCTTTTGTTGCCTCAGCTTCAGCTACAAGATTTGGAACAAAATGCTTGAAAGAAGAGGAGGATTTAAGGGCATTTGTTTTGTTCTCTTTGCTCAAAAGGGGTTGAAGTGAAACCAAGGACATTGACGACGATTCATTGTCTTCCTTGCGTTCCAAGCGATCGGGGATTAGAACTATCCTCGACAGTTTTTGGTTGAGTCTTAGCTGTTGGTCTCGAAGCTCTCTCAGCTGCATTTGGTACTTGGCTTTGAGCCATCTAAGCTCTTGCCTGATCTCGTTCCCGCGATCCTCGAAAGGAGCAGGGCTTGAGTTGTGTTGCGCCGGAGAGTTGAACTTTCCAGCGTTGGACTTGCTTTGCTTGTCCATTGTTATGATTCTCTCTTCCTTTCCACACGTTGGAGTGTTCGAGAAATTATCTGCTTCGTCGCAAAAGATGTCTCTCGACCCTTCTGAGCTCAATTCCGGCCCATCTCTCTGAGCCCAAATATCGGTGTAGCGAATCCCATTCAATTGGCAAGAGGGAAGTTCGGGCTTTCCCTCTGCCAGGGATTGGTCCGAGCCCTCAACTTGGTAGGTGATCTCTTCAAACCGGCCATGAGTAGCTGCGCAGCCGGGTTTATAGCACTGAAGGACTTGAAGGTTCTTGGCATCCGGAATATCTGATGTCACATAGTCCATAAGTGGTGAGCCATTTGAAGCACATTTGTCACACAAACTTGTGGTATTAGTATCTGAGCAATGTGAATTTTCATCGTCTAAGGCAAAACTCTTTTTCCATTCTGGCACCAAAGTGGAGATTTCACCATCAATCATATCTGCTATTCTTGTAACATCTTGGTCAGTAATATCAAGCTCATCAACCATTTCAGCGGCAACACTCAATGCAGTGTCATTCTCTATGTCAAAGGGGAAGTAAATATTCCGAATCCGACCTGTTAAGGGTGGAAAACAAAATGCATATGTTGTTGCTAGTTTCGATCTTTATGTTGAAATCCATGGTTAAAATGATAGAAAGTGACCAACCTTCTTTATCAGCAATTCTCAGCCTCAGAAAGATTCCATTGTCGTCTCTTCGCCGCCCTTGGATCGCTATGTCAACGTCTCCTAAATGATCGTCCTCTTGACACGCGAAAAGATCCATCTCGCTTGTTTCATACTCAACCGGGTTGCAACGCAAGTCGTTTTCGAGTTCATAGCCAAGATAATGGCCGAACCCATTGGTCAAAGACCTGTTGCTATGATCAATTCCATAACAAGGTTGTCTTAAGAAAGGACCAACTTCATCAAAGTCAGTCTCATACTCTATTGGCCTCAAATCATAGCCATAACCATCAACTTGGAGAAACGGGTCGTCTAAGAGCTCTCTCGCATTGAGCCTAAGAGACACGGTCGCCAAGCACTTCTCGACAAATCCTCGAACCTCCGGATCTTTCACTTTGTATAGAGCCTCTGGTTTCTTCCCCTACACCAAGGATTATAACAAAAATTTAACCATCCTATAAACAAAACCCGAGCAAGAAAAAAAAAATTGCAATCTTTTTCGAGTTCTCACCGAGATAACTTTCTTGTAAATCTCAGCAGCGTGTGTACATTCACTATATGGATACTCAAATGTTACCATCTCCAAAATGCACATTCCAAAAGCATATATATCCACTAACTCATTATATTCCTCCTCATAAACCTCAGGAGCCATGAATTCAGGTGTTCCTAAGAACAAGAAAAGTACCAATATTGTCCATGTTTTAGGTCTAGAACTAGTCAAACAATCACAAAATGTAGTGATATTTTCTTGGAAATTAAAGGTGGAAATTACTCACCAACGCAACGCTCGGCGTGAGATTTTCGCAAAATGGCGGCGAGGCCGAGGTCGCCAATCTTGACCTCGCCTTGGTTTCCATTGATGAAAATGTTGTCACACTTGAGATCTCTGTGGATCACTGGAGGGCTAAGGCTGTGGAGATAGAGAAGGCCTCTCAGAATTTGCCTACACCAATGCTTCACTGCCCTTATGTTGACCCTCTTGTGTTGTAGCCTATACCTATCCAATGGTTCAGGAAAAAAAAAAAGGAAAAGGAAATCAAACAATGCCCACATTACATATAAGTCAAGTCATGTCTAAAAACATCAAAAATAAATATAAAGAAAAAATAAAAAGAAGAGAAAAATTACTGTCTGAGAGTGCCAGAAGTGAACATCTCAGTGACAAAATTGATGTTTCTATTCGCAGTGTCAACCCAAGAAGTGTAGAACTTCATGATGTTCCTGTGCTTCAAGGTCTTGAGAAGGTGGATTTCACAGTAGAGCCTCTCAAGGTCTTGAGGGTTTTTGAGGAAGTCATGAAGCTTCACTTGGTTCCATGCCACTTCAATTCCTTCATACTCATCAAAGGCTCTATAACTGCTCATTAAAAAAAAAAAAAAAAACAAAAAAGAGAGAGAATCACTAAGAAAAACAGACCATGGACCAAAAAGAACTAAACTTTTTTTCTTCTTGACAAATGTGAAGACTTGAATAGAGTTTTTTTTTTTTTTTTCCTTACACTGTCTTTGAAGCTCCTTTGCCAAGAATTTCATCGTACTGCCAAAACAGAACAATAAAGGTTTAAACTTTAAGCTAGAATTAAACATGATTTAAGTATTCAAACAAGAACACGGATAAGAAAATTATATATAAAAAGAAAGAAAAAGAAATGGTTGTTACTCTTCCATATCTTCCAGTAGGATCAACTTCCACAAACTCAGAGCAATAATCTTCCTCAGAAACCATAACACCATTCATATTTAACACAGTGCTTATACAAACTGTCACACCGGCCTTTTGATGTTTTTTTTTTTCTGTTTCTTTTTTCTATCAGAAGGAATGGGAATTTATAGGAAGTGTGTGTTTGTGAAACAGCGAAGAAGAAGAAGAAGAAGAGAACAGAATGAGCTTTGGAGAGTTCATCATATTAACAATAGAGGACAAAAGGTAATTTCTGAGCTAAAAAAATTATATTACAAAAAAAAAAAAAAAAAAAAAAAAAAAGAGGACAATAGTTAAATAAACAAATGCCAACTACTCAGAGACAACAAGGCAAAGATTTTCACAAGGCCTTTGTTTTGTTTCTGTGACTAGTCCTTAGACATAACCTGACAATTAACTCTCTCTCTTCTCTCTCTCTCTTGTTCTTTTCCCATCTCATCACGAGCTGTTAAACCATTAAAACCAACAAACCACAAACTCTCTCTCTCTCTCTAAACAGCTTGTAAGAGTTGGACCAACCAACCACAAACACGCAAACACTCTTTTGAGTCTCTTTCCTTCTCTCTTGCCTTTTTTTTTTTTCCTTCTCTTTTTTAAGTTTTTGAGGAATATAACCAAATTAATTTGAATATTTTATGTGGTCTGTGGAACTAGTGGTTTCATATTATTTATTGGACATTTTTTAGTAGCTGAATATAAAACGATAATCAAAGGTAAAATAATGATATGAATAATGATGTAATAAATTTAAGATAATCAGTTCCATCACTTATTTTATATATTGAAACTTCATGACCTTTTATTATCTTATATAATTGTTTGTTAGAACTTTTGTCTCCGGGTTAAAAAAAAAATGGTGGCCGCAGTAGCAAAGTGATCGATTAAGAAAAATTATTAAATCTTTCCCTTTTTGTATTTTAATCACATGTCATGAAAAAGGCCATGATAGAGTATTACATACAATATACAACGTACCATTATAAAACAAATACTTATTTTTTAAGAAAATAATCAACGTATTTATTATTTAAGATTTAAGAATACAGTTATTTTTTAACTAAATTATATTGTACCTGTAATCTTAGTTTTAAGGAGCTAATAGCTAATTAATTTTTTATTTAAAAATATTGGCATTTTCTTCAAAATATGAAAACAAATTAAATAACAAATAGACCTAAAATATAATTGTCCTCACTTCTCACCAAAGGCCATTTAATTTTATACTACAAGTCATTTAACTGAAAATTACAACATAAAAAGTTGTCAGAACTGAGATTTTTAACTGAAAATTATACATATTATTTAAAAGTTTAAACCAATGGAAGAACATGCTTGGTAAACACAAAAAATTGTACCAAATTATCCGTAAACTTCAATAAACATGTACAAAAGTTGGATTTCTGTCAAGATCGCCAATATAAGCAATATAACTGAAACACTAACCGACACTTGTATATGTGAAGGGATTGAGTTCAGATACGGTGGTTTGAGTGTTTTAGTTGCATGGTCTACGATTAGTTATTTGGTACAAATACTATATTGTAATATATATACGTTATATATGTAAATATATTATATCTATACACATACACTCACATATATATGGTTTGGCCGTTTGGGGGTATAATATATATATATATATATATGCTGTCCTACATGCATGCATATCCTTTGGAGTTAATTATATTTTTTCCCTCGAATTATAAGTTAAATTTCACGTTAGTATGATATTAGTCGTCAGACATTTTTTCCATTCTTCAACTTCCGATTCTGTTTCAAAATTTTCATATATATAGTGTCTGATCTACAAAGTTTCTAACTTTTGGCTTGTCTATAACAACTTGTTAAATTTTAACAAAAAAAAAAAAAAACTATAATCGTGATATAGTAAGTGAGAGAAATTTTTATTATTTTTGTATATTATTTGTATCATGATTACGTGATATTATCGTATCACGTATTAATCTTATGAGATTTTTTTCTTTTATCAAAATTTGGCAAATAAGTTAATAAGGGGGACTAAAACTTGAAAATTTTATATAAAATATAGGAGACCAGAAGAAACATTTAAGATCAAACATAAAATTTGATGGAAACAAAAAATATGATTAATCCTATCCTTTAGGTTACAGGAGCAACATTACCCAGTTGGGATGTTGATTTATAAAAAAAAAAAAAAATCTTTAAAGTCCAAACAAAAAACATAACCAGCATGAAATGAAATGTAATGTTCCCGAGTCGTTGCACTGAAAAATAAAAACAATTTCATTCATTAATTAAAATTTCAAGGCAAAGAGACACATGGTTCTGGCATGTCCACACAAAGTAGTTCATGAGGCCAATATTTATTATTATTTATCTTAGACTCATCCATAAAATATAAATACTACCTTTTAGGCCCTATCTTCTTTGCTAACATTTGATCTTCTTTCTTAAAGAGATGTACTTCTTACTCTTCATTTGTTTTTCACAGTAATAACCCTCTGTGATTATATATATATATATATATATATACGGTTTTAAGAAATGATGTGTTATATACACATATTACATATCGATGCATGAAAAATATTGGTTTTAGGGATTCATGCAAACGTGGATCTTGAATTTAAAATTCAACTTTAAGTAAGATAAAAGATTAATTTTGTGAATAAAATTATTGCATATATATATATATATACACACACACATATATAAATTATAAATTATTGCATATTGATCTGAATGCTGTTTAAGTTTTGTCCTAATTAATTACTTGAGAGTTGAGAAGACCACATCGAGTATGGATTTGAGTCGATTGACCTTCTTAAAATATGGATTCCCCTGTAGATACCTGATCTTTTTTAAGTAATTATTTATTTATCATCAAGTACTTAGTACAAAATACTACAAGAATTAAACAGATTGATTGGGTGAGATAGAGGAATGCTTCTCCGTCCCTACTCATCTTTACTCATAAGTATTAGAGATATTGTATATAATTAAGAAATATTGGTTTTCATATATATGTTGATAATTAATATTAGATAATATAATGTAGTTAATTTAGTTGATTTCTGTATAGTAATTAGTTATGATAATTTTGGTATTAGTTTTCATTATTTGTAGAAGTAGAATTAGGATACTTACCGAAAACGTGTATTCTAATAACAAATATAAAGTCAAAAACCTCTAGTTGTCTGACATTTATAGTATAATTATATTTAATAAACTATTCGTAATTACTAAATATTATCTAATATTAACTATAATGTAAAACTCAATTATTCCTAATTATGTACAATACGTACGTATAATAATAACCACCCCAGCTGAAATGATCAGGTCACCAAAATTGAGCCTAATGTCAAAGCCACTTGAGAATCATGTCTGGTCAACAGATTATTTGGCATTATTGCAATATTGAGTGAAGCTAACTCATTGTTCGAATAAAATTGAGTTTCGATAATTTTTTAGTTCCATTATTAGGTTTTTTTTTTTTTTTCTAAATTTTTGAAACACAAAAATACAGCAGAATAAAAGGCAAATTCGGTTTTTTTATGTCGTTTTTATTATTATTTTTTTTAAATTTTTTTTTAGGCATTCTTGTCTTTCAAAGCTGTAAAGCAGTCACAAACAATCACGTTTTCTAGCAAAAAAAAAAAAACACAAACAAACAACCACGTGCCATGAATATCATTAAAAAATTTATGATACCAATAAGAATAAGAATAGATGAAGTAGGTAAATACCCAAAATTTATATAACAATAAAAATAAATACCCAAATTTTTGAAATAATTAAATTTCTAGTCAATTTATGAATTATTTGTACATGCTTTTGATAATTAAGTGAATTACTACTATTTATTATTGTGTAAACAATTGAATCATTTGAATAATTAGTTATATTTTTCAAAAAATTAAATAATAACTTATATTAAATTTTAAAAAATGGGTATATACTATAATTTCTCATAAGAATCATACACATGCAATCACTATAATAATCAATTTACTTAACATATTTTCTTAATCACAATTAGTTAGCCATACAAATTCTGAAAAAGAAATCGTGACAAGTTTCGTTAATTATCTTTCCTTTTAGGTATTTGATTAGTACTGCGCGCAATAAATTCCTTTTGTGCACTTTAATTAAGTGCATTCCAACTGTACTTGCATGGATTTATGTCCACGCACTCCTAAACATATACGATCTTTTAGGTTCTCTTTTGCTGAATTTATAATCTTTTAATTCATGACATAAGAGATTTGCTCGTCCGTACTTTGATTTTGTGGACCATAAATTTCGGGGAAATCATATGCAACACTTTTTGCTCTATGATCACCATAAGAAGCTGATTAATTAGCAATTACCATTAATTATATACGATTAGTAAATAGTCTGACGATAATGGATAAGGATAAACCTTCTACCTACTATTACTATTCCACATGATTTGCTACCAATAAACCAAGAACCAAAACTTTTTTTAAGGGTTTATCATTTTTTTTTCTCTTTTGTCTTGCATTATCACCACCTACCACTATGTAAGTAACTAAATTATTTGTCTTGTTAAAGTTTAAAAAAAATTAGATATAATAATTAATTTAATTACCAAAAATATGTACAAATAATTAACGAATTGATTAATTACACAATTATTTTTAAAATTTGAGTATTTATTTTTATTGTCTTGGAAATTTTAGATATTTTTTTACTTTCACTTTTTTCGTTTTTGTTTTTATTTTTTATTTTTGTTTTTATTATTATTATTATTTTTTGTGTGTTTTCTTCAAGGTGATATATTGTCTCTAAGGTTAATGACAAAACTACTGCCTTGGATACCAAAAACCTAAATGCCAAGAAACTTGAGAAGGATTTATAGGTACGAGTCACGACTTATGGCCATGTGCACTAAACTCAAGGGAGTCATTGCAACCGGCCATAAGGAATATTACCGAGGCAATATTTTTCTACCTATACTAATGATGTTTATATCACTTTCACTGTTTTTTATTTATGATTTTTTTTTATCTTTAACAATGTGCAATATCAGACAAACAACATGTTAAGGTAGCTATATATATATATATATATATAAAATTATAAATATTATCATACTTATCCGTTAATTTGAGATCTAATTATATATATATATTAAACTAGTTTGGGGCACGCGCTTTGCGCATTTGTTGACAAATTTGTCACAAAATTATTTCATTAAAATTTAGACATTTAAATTTGAAATATACAATTTAAATAATATTGCATTGTATTAAAACGTAAACACAGACAAAAATGAGACGAAATAAAGAGATAAGTTCAAAAGCCCAGAATTTGAAATTTGATATAAAGATTTAACAATTTACATAATTAATTCAAATAAAATAAAATTGAGGGAAGATTTGACTTTTAGCCATTTTTAGGCTCATGTTTCAAGAATTTAGCCATAGTTTTACGAAATTAAGGAATTAGTTATTTTCATCATATAATAAATTTTGATACACATGTAACAAAATTTGATACACGTATAACAATTTTTTATACACGTGTAACAAATTTTGATATACGATGAAAATGCCTAATTTCTTAATTTCGTGAAATTATGACTAATCCTTAAAAAAATAACCAAAAATTTAGCTAGATCCTGAAAAATCTTTAAAATTGATAAGTAGTTCGCATGACCAAATGACAATCATATTTTATTGATACAAAATTATGCTATAAATTTGGATTTTGCAAACGGGAGCAATAATGTCAAGTATTCTGATCAAAATCACTTCTTAATTCTATAATTATGTTTTCTTATGACGGATCCTCTTTGGCTCTAGCATCTTCTTTTCCTTCTAATTCTTGAGATTCTTCTTATTCTTCTACCACCATAGGCACAGGATGCTCGTCAAGCCGAGCCGGATCAATCCCGAGGCTCTCAAAATAAGTGTTGGCATGATCAAAGGGCCTCTTGGAAGGAACCATCATGGCCATTGCCCATCCAAGGTGGCCGAAATCTAAGCATTTCTATTCGTCAACCACGATTGCACATTGCTTGAAGCCGTCATCGACAAGATTCTTTTGCTTTTCTCGATATTCTTGAAACAACTTCTCATAAGTGGCATAGAGTTCTTGGATTTGTTGATCCATGGGATCCTGAGAAGATTGAGCAAAAGATGATTCCCTTTGCCTTGCCGCATAAGAAACATGAAGTTCTTTCTTCAATGCAATTTTATCCTCTACATAATATGGGAAGGATTGCGCACCAGATCGAAGTCGCTTATTCTCGAGAGCAAGAGCATTATTTTCAACCTCCAATTGATGGACTTGAGACTCAAGAAGAGTCAAGTGGGAAGGATTTATCTTAGCCCTCCATTGCTATAGTTTTTCTTTCGCCTTTGCCTCTGCAATATAAGCCAAGCAAAGTTCCTCGCGTGCAAAATCCTGAGAAGATATTGCGACCTGTTCACCTTCTTGATTGCGGCAAAGTGCATAAGCAAATTCTTTTGTGAGCGTCTCGATCAGATTCCAAAATCGGTCACGCTCATTGATAATAGATTCCAACTTCTGAATATTCTAGTGCCACAATAGACATTATGGTCCATGACATCTTGATTTGTTCTAGTTAAAATTGAAATGATTGATAAATCTAATTGTTGTTAAGTATCTGTAGGAGTATCTGCAGGAGTATAAAGTGCATTCATTATGGCGTACGTTGCGCTACGGTTAGAGGTGAGGTCGGAGAACATCACTCGGTTGCCGTTCAACTTCTTAAAGTTAGGATTCCAGGGGGCATTATAATCTTGCTTCTGATCCACAAAACTAAATTCTTGGGGGAGGAGGTTACGCGATGAAATCTCATTATTGATATGATTCTTTTGCACTTAGAGCTGTGGACTTAATTCTTAAAGGAGAGAACCATCTGGGTTTCGAAGGCCATCAAATTCATCCTATTTACACTTCTTTCGGTTCGGGAAAGAACTGCGATCCAAAAGGGTTTGATCCGATGTGTGCCCAGGCCCCCCCAGATCAGATGAAGAATGAGGCACAAACGGGATAACATTAGCGACAGATCTACAAGAAGGCAGATTCCTAGATCTCCATTGAATCCTGTCGAAATCAGCAATGATGAATGCATTAGAACTCTTTTTCTTCGCCAATTTTGTAAGCTCAAACATTCAATCCTTGTTCACGAATCTTGTAGGCAGTTCCAACCTTTCCACATTAGCAAAGTCATGCCGAACAGAATTGTGTGGATCTGGGATCTAGGGCTCGGTCACTTTTACCATTCTCCTAAACCAAAGGCTAGAGAAGGTAAGGGAATTACTCCTATGAATGCAGGCAAAGTCAAACTTTTTTGGCCCTAAGCCGAATAAAGTGAGGCATTTGTTTGAAAATGGAGACTAGGTTGTAAGAAAAGAGAATATCCTCGATGGATATCATACTAAATTTGTTTGTTCGACACCCAGCTTGGACGTCTTATGTAGGATGTAAATCTCGGGAGAAAGTTGTGCCAGAGCTAGCCCGGTATTGCAAAAGTCATAAACGATGGGAGGCAGAGGAAATATAAGATATAAAAGGGCATTAAGGGGGAAGAAAACTACTTTCTTGGAAAGACTTATCCCCTTGAGAAATGAATTTAAATCCTCATCGGCCTCTATTTTAACAATTGAAAAAAGGGATTATTTGATACAATCAAATCCACTTCTTTACGGATATGAACTAACTTTGTACAAGATAATGATTTAAGCTTCAAATCAATACCACGAGGCTTAGAGGACTCAACAACCAGTTTGCCTTTTGATTGTTTCGACTTACATGCCATGACAAAAGAAAGTTATCAGATTGAAAAAGTTTAAAGTTTCTCTCATTTTTTTTCTTTTTTTTTTTTCAAAAAGCTACTTAGAGACAAATATATAGCTCTTTGTAACTTTTCAAGAAAAATGAGAGCTTATGTTAGGAATTTGAGGATAAACATGCAAACGTTTTAAGCATACATATCCATATCATGAATAGTGTCTGATCTAGAAAATGTCCAAGGAACCCAAAGAGACTAAAGCACGCGCGAAACACGTATATAGGTCATTTTAGCGAGGCAGATTAGAACAAGCTCCCATGCAAAGCACGTGAGAGTTAAGCCACAAACGTAAGAATTTGGACCCCAATCAAATTCAAAGTTTCCCACCCAAAAGGATAAGGAAATCTATAATAGGAGACAATTCAAAAGAAGAGATACTTTTCGTTTCGAAGGAAATTCTAAGTATAATTTTAGAGAGAGAATCTCGAAAAAAAATATCTTGTTTAGTTCAAAATCTTAGAATTCACTTGTAATATTCCCTTTTGAGCGAACCAAATTAAATATATTTAATTGTTTAGAGTCTATTTTAGCACAAATATATAATATAAAGGAGATACTTAATTAGAGATAATTCATATTTATTTGTTGTCCATTTCTCTTTTTTGTGTTTACTCTTACTATCTTAATTCCTATAAAACCATTGGCATCCTAATATTCTCTCTCCCTTTTCAATTATTCTTACAGGAAACACATCAACTTAATTAAAATTAGCAAAACTCCACTAGGGAAAGAATATTCATCGTGAACGTGATTGAAGATATATATAGCAGCTCAATTATGAAAATTGAAATTGGGAAAAAAAAAAAAAAAAAAAAATTAAGGAGAAACTTCAATGTGCTTTCTTTAATGGCTTAGTTTTTAGAATCAACCCCACGCTTTGAATGAAATATTTATACAATTTCTAGGTATCTTCCATGGGGTCAATACTAATGTCAATATAAATAATTACTAATTATTGATAAATAGATTAAGGAGTTTTTCTCCAACATTTGATTAATTAATAATACAGACAAACTATACCATAAATTTCCATATATATTACCAAGCCGCTAAATAAGACAAAACCTAATCACAAAATAATATTCCAATTAGATTGGTCAAACAGCTAATGTAGCTAGCCAATAAAACTTGTTCTATCTGCTAAATTACTCACATTAAAATAAAATGATGTATCTCTTATAAAATGATATATGTGGTTCCACACGTCTATACTAGCTAGTTTGTTAGCTCTTATTCATAACTACTTTTTGAACAACTATTCTCTCCAATTTATTATTAATCAACTCTCTAATCTTTTCCAATTAAGGTCAAAAAATGGAAAACGATGGCTCGAATTCCGGCGATAGACCGACGATCATGGTGACCAACGACGATGGAATCGACGCGCCAGGCTTACGAGCTCTTGTTCATGCCCTTGTCTCAACTGGTCTCTATGCTCTACAAGTTTGTGCACCGGATTCGTATGTTACTTTTATTTTCCCTTCTAAAGACCCTTTGTTTTTTTTTTTGTTTTTCTTGTTTTTTTTTTTTTTGCATACACAAATTAATACATGTTTTTTGCTTTTCGTTGACCCTTTGTTTTTCGTTGGATTTAATGCTAATTTTACAGGGAAAAATCAGCTGTTAGTCATTGTAGCACTTTTTTACATCCTATTTCTGTTAAGCAAGTAGAAATTCAAGGAGCAATAGCTTTTGCCGTATCTGGTTTGTTCAACTAAATTCTCTGTTTCATTCAGAAATATATATATATATATATATATATATATATATGTCTCCTCTGTATCAATTAGTTTCGACTGTTGAAATTTTTTTCCCTTCTTTATTATCTCATCAACTTTTTGTTAGAGCAAGTGGTTATGATTTTTTATTTTTTTGTTTTTGTTTCTGAATTTTTGTGATCATGTGTGCGAAATCTGGCAAGTTGATCCAAATTTTCTTGTAATTTTCAGGAACTCCAGTGGACTGTGCTTCTTTAGGAATTTCCAAAGAGCTATTTCCTTCAATCCCTGATCTGGTAGCTCATTCTTACAAGTCCTTTTTAGCAAAAAAAAAAAAAAAGAATTATTTATAGTTCAGCTAATGGCCCATATATACAGGTAATTAGTGGCATAAACAAGGGTAACAACTGTGGATATAACATGTTAGTAACTCTATAATCTCTATCTTATCTTTGCTTTTATCAAATATCAATTGTCCCTAATTAATACAATTCGGTTTCCTAAATACTATTGTTTTGGTTTTAACAAAATAATAATAATAATAATAATAATAATAATAATAATAATAATCAACTCTACCAAACCGAACTTGATTCTGAGAGGTGCGCAGAGTGTGGGCCCCACTTCGCCCCACGCCTCTTTTCAGTTCGTCTCGTCAAAGTTTTGCTACCAAGTTAGTCAAAACTCGTCTCAAAAGTCAAAACGAATCTAAAAAAAGCCAATTTTTCATCAACATGTTATTTATCAAAAAATTTAAACTCAGCTCACTTTTTGATTACTTAAAATTAGCTGAATCACCATGACTGAATTGGTTTGCTTAATATGTATTGGCCAATATTAGTGTATATTCAGGCACTGTAGCTGGCGCTAGAGAGGCTTTTCTTGATGGTGTACCTTCTATTTCTGTATCTTATGAATGGTAAGTTTGTAAATTATGTGAGATTTTATCAACTCGAACTCAAATGGGTTTTGTTTTGTTTTGTTTTTGGTTTTTTTTTTTTTAATTTAATCTTCATGATGGGATTTCAGGATTTCAGGTAAGAGCAATGTCAATGACTTCACTCTCTGTGCTGAGGCTTTATTACCTATTATTAAGGCAATAATGGTGGAGATTAAGAACAAAACATATACACATGAATGCTTTCTTAACATAGATTTCCCAACAAACATTGCTAATCATAAGGTACTACTATATGAAAGACAAGTTTAATGTCAACTTGTTTATTTACTTCTTATAAGCATATATTTTTTATTTTTTATTTTGCTAATTCTCTTAATCTTTTTAATTTTTTTGTGGTTCTTTTTTTTTGTTCCTTAAAAAAGGGATATAAGCTGACTAAGCAGGGCAAGACTAGGTTTAAACTAGGGTGGAGAGAAGTACTTACTTCTAACAAGCCACAAGCAAAATTATTATCAACACATGAAAATCATGCACCAATTGTTTCGGCTGAACGTCTATTATTATTGTTCCAAAGAGAAGTAGGTTATTTAAATTTTAAATTATCTTATATATATATATATATATATATACAATTGTCTATAACACTCTTATTGATGTAGATTAGGGGTGTTCCGACGGAAGATGAAGATTATGATACGGACAAAAAGTCGCTAAGGGAAGGATATGTATGTAATTATCTAACTTCTAATTACAGCACTAATTTAGTAATTACAAGATTTGAGGCTTGTGATAAACAACATAATATTATGATAATTTAGTTATTTTCAGATTACGGTGACTCCACTTGGTATCCTCACTCGTGCTAATGAGGAATGCAATGCCTACTTCAAAAATTGGCTCCCAAATTGCAGCTGAGCTCTTCTCTTTCAAGATAATTATTTTAGTAAATAATATAGGGATTTATAATATTGTCCTACTTATGTGCTTATAGTACTCAACCTTCTTGATAAATTCAGTCTTGGGTTGGTTTTTTTTTTTTTTTTTTTTCGGAGATTGCATTTCTAACTAGAATCATTGTTAATTATTAAAATAGTTTAAAGAAATATCTCATTGTAGAGAGTTGATAAAGATTTATAATCTCCTATTATGTATTACCCTTAGATTTCTGAAATAAATACGGTGGTTCTATTCACGCACCTCTTTTCTCTCTTAAAATACCCTTTTAACTCACAATTTGTTATTACTAAAACATACTTGTATACAATGATAGTAATAGACATTATATAATTAAATACACGTTCAATCATAAAAAGAAAAGAAAACTAACGGACACCGCTCATGTGTCACCTCTTTACACACACTCCTTTGTAGGTAAATAAATCAATAAGTAAAATTGCAATCTTTAACTTCATTTACTTCCATTTGGTTCAACCGTTTAACCCAGAAATATAATTATTTGTTAATTTAAATTGACATTTTGAGTACTCAAACTGAAGACATAATAAATAAATAAGAATGTACTACTTTCTTTCTTTTGGGGGAAATTTGTAAAACAAAGCTAAATTAAATTGTGTCAAATAAACATATGAAATAATTTATTGTGTTGAATTTTAAAAGAAAAAAAAAGGTTTAAAAAGCATAAACGTTTATTATAATAATATTGATAAAGAAAAAACTTAATTAGACTCTGAACTGTTGTATTTTGGTGATTATTTTACAACATTTTATCACTCATTTCACAATTGTACTTGGATTAGCAATAAGAGTCATGTGTTGCTTCACAGAACATTTTTCATTAGCGAAAAAAGATGGTTTTGTAATTTTTCGTAATACAGTGAAACAGAGGGATAATAGATAAATATTTGAGGCATAGTAGAGCAATTTATTATAATAATCTCTAATGGGAAATAATAGAATAAACATAAAAAATTGGATTGGTCTTTGACTCTTTGCCTCTTTGGACACAAGCAATACCAAGATTCTAGCACAAAAATTCCTTTCTTCCACAGAAAAATGCTATTATGCTAGTGCGTATGCAAAACGCACTCATTGGTGTCCATTATCCCCTAAGCACAATAATATACGACAAAAATTCCTCATATAAAATTTATTCTCCCTGAGTTGTGTTAGAAAGCAACTGCCACTTTAATTTCACTAACACCCCTTCTTCTAACAGATTTTATAAGTTAATTATGTAACCTAATGTTCTTAAATTTCATCTATATTTAATATTTATTAAAATTAATTTATGACTAAACCCTAGTCATTAGTTTTAGAATAAAAATAGATGGAATAAACTATTGACAAAAAAGGAAAAATAAATCTAAAAAAAAATATTCCCTACTCATTCTTCACAAGCCACCCAATATATGAAAGCAAAAAAAAATGTACTTGTATAAGAATTTGAATTCATTAAGACTTTTTTATTAATTTAAATTTTTAATTTTTGTTTTAAGAAAGGAAATATTTCAATTAAAACTAGTAATTAAAATATGATTTTAGTTTAAAATAATGTATATTTAGTGGTTATTAATCCTTTTTTTTTTTCACATTTGAAAGGATATTTTTGTCAATTTAAAAATGACATTTTTTGAAGTCTTTTAATGGAGTTTAAACAGAGGATGTTTCACTGGCATATAAATAAAAGTTAAAGGTTGTTGATGACACTAATTTTATTCACAGGGGGGTGTGTTAGTGGTATTTCAGCGAAACTGAAGGGGTGATAGTAAAATTTTCCCATAAATAAATTGGCACGCTTAATATTTTTACTTAAAATGTATATAAATGTGATAGTTTGGCTCCTCAAATTATAAAAAAATTGCAGTTCTATTGGTGAATATAAATTTAAATAAAAAGAAAAATTACAAATATATATATATATTTAAGTGTTACTTAGTAATTTATATTTTAAGTAATGTGCTCTATTGATTTTTATTATCTATTTATAGTATATAAATAAGAGTACAAATTAAAAATAAAATGCAAATAGATCATATATTATTAATGAGTACTTCTGTGATGAGTTTTTTTTTGTGGTGGGAAACAATTCTGAATCGTCAGATTCAGCTTTTCGATAAATCATGCATCTTAAAAATGTGAATCTGACCATTCAAAATTATTTTTCACCACAAAAAAAATCAATTATAGAATTTCTCATTATTAGTATCTATCATTTTAAGATGTCGTTTCAATTTTAAGAATAAAAAACAAAATTATAGCAATTCTGCAATTTCCTCTCTAATTATGTTTATTTTTTAAATATTTTCTTACGACCTTTATTACTCCTTAAAAAAGGTCACGTGGTGTCACACGATATGCATCTGAAATTAAATTTATAGATTCAAATACAATTACCAAAATTAAAGTTTAAAGAGCCAATCGTTATAATTTTATAAGTTCAAGGACTAAGTGTGCAATAAGCCTAAATGGTATACGACAATAAGTACACACTCTCAGTCTCACCAGTCATCACTACGATTTAAGCTAAGCTATAATTGTTATTTTTTGCGTTAACTGTTTTCTTTGGGTCGTTTTTGCAAAAAACTCCGGCGATCGGCGACGGCGATGGCGGCGAAGAGCGAGAGACCGACGGTTTTGGTCACCAACGACGACGGAATAGACGCGCCGGGACTCCGATCACTCGTCCAGGTCCTCGTAGCCGCCGGTCGCTACGTCGTCCATGTCTGCGCTCCTGATTCGTACGTGTATATATATATATACATATATAAATAGAATTCTTGTGAGATTGTTTGCTTCAATATGAGACGAAATGGTATAGAATTTAATAATTCGTGTTTGGTTTGTTATAAGTGAAAGTAAAGGTCTTTACTTGTGAATTTGAGATGATAATCAAACAGGGAAAAGTTTTCATATTATTTTAATTATATATGTATTTTTTAAAATTTTGTTCTCAAATTAATTTGTTAGTAAATGAAACTCTTTTTTATTAAATTAAGAGAAAAGCGATGAGCTTTATTTTTGTTGATTTTTTGTTAATGCAAGTTTGGTACTGTGGTTGTGAAGGCAAAAGGAAAGCTTTTGCTCTTTCTCTTATCTTAAGATTAGATTAGAAGAGAAAGGAATGGACTTTGATTTGATATGGAAAGAATGTGAATGGTTTTTCAGAGAAAAATCAGCTGTTAGTCATAGCATCACTTGGCGTCATCCTGTTTCAGCCAAGCAAGTTGAGATTGAAGGAGCTATGGCTTTCGCAGTTTCGGGTTTGTTTTGAATGCTCTAAGCTTTTATTTGTTCTTTTTTTTATAAAAAAATTAGAATTTGATTAATGTTTGAAGCCACTGATAGAAATGAAAGTTTTGTAGTAGTCAAGTTGTGTTTTTCAATTGTGTTTTTTTTCCTTCTTCTTGTTCTTTGCAGGAACTCCGGCAGATTGTGCGTCGCTTGGGATTTCCAAAGCACTGTTTCCGTCAATTCCTGATCTGGTAGCTCTCTAGATTTCATTGTAGTTGTGGGATTACCAATGTGCAAGATTTAAGTTGGTTTGAAATCGTTCGTTTTTGCTCGAATTTGTGGTTGATAAAGTTGGTTATGCTTTGGTAGTCACTGATGTTATTACCTATTTCTACACTCAGGTAATCAGTGGCATAAACATGGGTAGCAACTGTGGATACCACATGTACGTTACATTTTATCGCCTAGGTGAACTATATTGTGTTCTTCATTTTGTTGGGTTTTGAAGTGAGGCTTTGCTCTCCTCTTTATATTAGAACATAAAACTGAAAACAGTGGTTGCACCATGAAATTCTTGAAAACAGCGGTGCACCATGAAATTCTTTGCATAATGAATGTTTTCTTCGCATTAATGATTTTTACTGGAAATATTTCTCTTTCATGAAAACAATTTGGCTTCTTAAAGAGATTTGGCTTTTTCCTTTTGAATCTTGTCTTTGTTTAAAGAAGTCTAAGAAATTAGTAAATGGGATATAAAAACGCACCTGATTAGTCGATTTTGCAGTCATTCTAGCTGTTCAAGTAGCTAACAGCAGTGTTGTATAAGTAAATCTGTTTGCATGTTTCTCATTCTAAAATTATAGTTGGGATTCTTTGTTCAACTGTAGTGTTTACTCTGGCACGGTAGCTGGAGCTCGGGAGGCTTTTTTCAACGGCATTCCTTCGATCTCCGTATCATATGATTGGTAGGTGTGGATACTTGAGAGTCAAATACTAAAGTTTTTCTAGTGTATTTATAGAGCTTGATTAACATTTTTTTTTGGTCTCAACTGTGTTGTTATTCTTGTTTCCATTTTACGAATGAAAAGAGGCAAACAACTTTTTTGTGTGTACTTTACTTGCAGGTCTGCTGGTAAGAGTGACATGAATGACTTCATACTCTCTGCTGAAGCTTGCTTACCCTTCATTGATGCAATATTGGTGGAGATCAAGAACCAAACTTATCCACAGAGATGCTTCTTGAATGTAGATCTTCCAACAAATGTTGCCAACCATAAGGTAAATATCAATAGTTATGAGAAAAATATTGTTTCTTTCAGAAAAATCTCTTGTATGATTTATTTTATAATGTGAAAGGGATTTTTATACATGAAAGAACTTTATTTCACGTCTCTTTTGTCTTGAAAGGGATTTGAATTGATATTTGCGATGGTATTAATCATTCTGTTCTGTGTTGATTTTGAGGCATGCCTTTTTTTTTTTGGTGGTTTTTATGACGTTGATAGGGCTATAGGCTGACTAAGCAAGGGACAGGGATCTTCAAAATGACATGGAAGGAAGTTATTTCCGACATGCAAGGAGACAAAATGTCGTCAACAATGACAATGGAAACGGATTCGACAGATTCTACAGATAATTACACGCCAACCGTTACAGCAGACAATCGATTGTTCCGAAGAGAAGTGGGTCATTTATCATTTAATCTCTCTAACTTCAATTTCTCTTAAGTTGCTTCTCTTGAAGCTAGTATGTGCCTTTGAGAGTACAACAATTAATTGTTCCAAATTGATTGTTAATTACTGTTAAAAAAAATTAATTGGAAATCTAAGACTGCCACCTTTATTTAGTATTTCAGTTCATCATTCCTCAAAATATTGAAGATATATGCTACTTTCTGTTTCGTAGGCTAAGGGTCTCCATGTGGACAACGATGATGATACAGATTTCCGAAATTTGCGAGAAGGATATGTAAGTGTCTATGCTTGGCTTGCTTGAACTTAACTGAGCAGGGATGTGACTGACCTGGTTTGACGATTTTGTTTTCAGATTACGGTCACCCCTCTTGGTGCCATAACTCAGGCTGAGGCTGATTGCCAAGCATACTTCAAGGAATGGCTGCCAAAAGCAGCCGAGCGCTTCTCTTCCCTATAATGCAATAAGACAATAGTCTTTTGAGAAAAATTCTATCATCTAATCAGGTATTTAACATTTCTCTAAGACTCGGAGAAATTCCTTTTAGTTCACTGAACAGATTTCCCCTCCGTTAATAGCCTCGAAAAGTATGATTTCCATAAGCAATACCCGACTCTTACGCAGGATGGGTTTGAACTCTCTTGTTGAGAGATTATTCCATGCCATGGTTTTCATGGAATTCTTCTTATATGGAAGAACTTGGATCATTATTTGGCCTTGTTTACTGTTTATGTGAAAAATAATATTTTGTAATTTGACGATGTTATTCACCTATTGATCAACTTGGTAGTGACTCGTACCATGAGTTACATGGACTTACATAACCTTGCTCACCTTTGTCCGATTTTTGTTGCTATATCTTTAGGATAGTTGACACAACAAATTAACGACATGTAAACTTTGGTCGCGTTTGAGACGTCACTCTTTTTTTAAAAATAAAATAAAAATAAAATGAGAAGAGAATGGTGGTTGATGGCACACTTGATGCAAATATCTGACTAATTGTGTAATATTAGCGTTGTGCATGACATATCTCATCTTCTTTTTTTTTTTCTTTTTATAAAAAAAAAAAAATGAGAAGAATGCACAAGTGTTGGCAGTTGGCACTATTAAAAAAAAAAACAACAACAACAACAACAAACAAAATGAGCCACATTACAAATCCCTACATTGCCACGTTCAACAAAGAATATTTGCTTCAGGTTCTTCTATACTTAGAAAAATATTTGAATGTAAAACATGAAAGTCATGTAGGTTGTCCCATCCATTCTTCTAGCATTCACACGTCTATTTTAACAACAATCTTTCCTCTAAAAAAGAGCAACAACATCAACAACAACAACAACAATCTATCTCCCCTTAGCAAGTTTATTTAACAAAAATACAATTAATTAAAACTCAAGTCAAATGACAAAACTGCCAACACAACCGCTAAAATAGACAAAACAACAAATAAGAAGCTATATTTTAGTATGGATTAATTAATTGCACCCATGTACACACGTTTCTTTGCTTTTGGTCATTAAAGTTTGAACATTTGTGAAAGAAATATTCTTTATCGCATAGAGCAATATAAAACACTAATAATATATATACATATAACTCTCAAGTGAAGGGGAAAAAATATATATATATTCTAAAGCATACCTCACATCACAATGGGAATAATTCGAGAAAGTAAAGAAAATGTGAGTAGTGAAAAACCCTTTAAACTAGTGTATATGTGTATAAGATCATTATAAATATATATATATATATATATATATATTTTATGTACATGGCAGAGAATCTCTCATATCGCGTGAACTCTTAATAAGAGGCGTCACACTTTTGTCGGCAATTTTGAAGGTGAATGTGACTCCACTAGAATAGACCATAGAACATGAACATCTTCGTATGGGCATGACTTCACATCTTCGTAAAGAATGTATATCCCTCTTCCTGATTGATTCATATATAAATATATAAAAAAAAATTAATAATGCAATATTATGTATATGGATTATCATGATCAAATAAAGATCAAATATATGGATTAGTGAATGAATGTATTATATATATGATGATCACTTTGAAAACCTATACAAGTGCATGGATGAGATGATTCATAATATGAGAGAGGTTTGAATTCAATAGTTGCCTAATATCATGTAGAGAAAGAGAACAAATATGTAAGTTAAACAGCAAAAAATAATGTGGTTTTTTTTGTTTTTGTTTTTGGAACGTACTTTTCTTGTGAGTAGAGTGGACTCGGAACCACAGTTTCTTCAATGGAGAGAAGAGGGATTGAAGCCACCCCATTTGGACAATTGGGTGTGGCTCTCATGAAGCTGAACACTACTACTATGAAGAGAGAGAGAGAGAGAGAGAGAGAGAAATATGGAAGAAAAACAATATTAATAAGACAAAGGTTTAATGTGGATTCTCTATATTGGCTTAGACAAAAGGTGAAGTTATAAGGTCACTGTTTTTTTGTAGGGCATTTATTTTATTTTTACATATTTTCCCTAGGTGGCTTGGCCAATCATGCGTATCACATTTTCCTCTTGGTGCAGTGTCTTTGTCAAAATTGAATTAAAAAAAAAAAAGAAAAAAAGAAACTTTTTATCTTATAGTAGAAGGAGTCATTCCACCAATCAGCTGTGCTTATCACACTTCTAACTTCAAAAAAAAAAAAAAAATGCTTCCTATTATCAGTCATTTGTTTATTCACATTTCTTGTGTCTCAAGTCGCATTCTGGGGATTTTACTTATATATATAAATGAAAACAAGTATTGGGGATATACAGTCATGGGTTTTGTGGGGTATAGTCCTTCTTGTTTTACCATTTTTGGAGAGCTCTTGTCTTTCAAGGAAACAATATTAATATGCTTTTTAATTTCTTTATAGGAGTCTCCTACAAGGATCTATTGCCAATCAAGCCACCTGTCCCATATTGTACAATTCAATTGGTTGCCTTAGAAGTGTCATTTGAGGCTTGTATTGTTGTTTCTGAAACAAAGACTTGACTTTATAACTTGGGCTCTTGAATCTTATCTTGGGTTTCATGTCACTCCTTTGGGGATTCAAATCTTGGGTCTTCTTACATATTGGGCACTTTTATTTATATGAAAAATATAGTAATATTTAAATAGTTTGTTTCTGACATTTAATTCTAATTCTAGTAAACAGTAAAAAAAAAAAGAAGCTATTTTGTCGATAATTATTGAGTTATTTATTTAATAATCAAATATAATTATCACAAAATTCTATAATGACAATTATTATAACGGCGAAGTGAAAAAATACTCGAATTTAAAACTAAAGTATTAAAATAAATACCTAATAATTTGGCGTAGTTTAAATACCCAAACTATAAACTAGCCCTTAAAACTTGTATAGATAGTTCTTTAATTATTTATTTACATTGATTCAACGGGGTTGGTTGGGATAAACATCCCAATCATTTTATTTTAAAATAGTTTGACTTTGCGAATTTCGATGTAGTGAGATTTAAGGATATTGCACTAGAATTAGAAAATTTAAAAAAAAAAAAAAAGAGAATGAAAAGTGAGGAACGTTTAACCCAAACAAAGGGGTAAAGTATTTTGTTATACTTTTGGAAAGGTTAGGTATTACTCTAAAATAATGTTTAAAATTTGGGTCTTTATCGTAATTTTTTTTTATTATAATTACTCCAAATATTGACCATATTTCAAATTAACAAGCTATAAAATTTGTTCATTTCTATAACTAACTCCCAAATGAAAGATGTGCAGAGAAAGTTTCGGGAATTTTTGGGTGATAGAGAATAGATTGGAAATATTCATTATGAAAAGATTATTATTGGGTAATTATATTACCAATTAGCATACACTTTTGACAGTATGATGATGACTTGACTGGTTGGTTTGCTAATATTATTATTTTTAGGAAGAGATGTATTTTTCTATATCCTACTACATAGTTCTCAAGTTGCTTTTACGCTACATGTAACAGCATAATTAATATCAATAATATCTTCATAATGGAACAATTTTTACCTATTAGTAATTTGTGTTTTCAAATCCTATATCAGGCGAAATATATTGGAGACCTAATAAAGGTATGATGAGTTATTATTTGTACTTTTCCGTACAATTATATTTCCCTATTTGATATCTGATGAAAATAATTTCCATGGTGAATTCATCAATAAATTTTCAATTTCCAAAGCTCAAATATGTCCAAAATTTGATTATTAGTATTTGCTGTGAAATCCCCTCTAAATCCAAAGTACCATTTTTGTTGGAGAAAAGAACAAACTACCAAAGAAGCAAATTCTGGTATATATATATATATATATATATATATATATGAAATAACGATTTTAGAGCTGATAGTTTTTTGTTTTTGTTTTTGTTTTTTTTTAATTTTAAATTTTTATGTTTGTATCGAATTGGGAGTTTAGAATTTGGTATTTACTAACATCCCAACCACTTGCGTTATAATCGGCCAATATGTCCTAATCACAACTATCAAAATTTTATAATATGAAAAATTATAGTATGAATAACACTTTACCAAATGTTTTAGTGATTGTCTTCTAACACATTTCAAATGCGCATAATAAAAAAAAAAAAAAAAACACCTGAGAGAGAACTCTAGTTATCCGACAGTTTAAACACACACATAATTTAAAAAATAAATTAATTAATACGTACTACTAAAATGCTACTAGTACTTGCCAATTATGACAAAATATCATTAATATAATTATAAGTACAAAAATAAAAATATGGTAAAATTTTAGTTCGAAGCCACAAAGTTTGTTGACGAATTCAGAGGATCCTTTTAGTGAATTACTCTCGCTAAATCACGCTACCATATATAGAGATATATACCATTATTACCAAGAACTATCCCAATGAGAAAAAACGTGAACATAATTTCGAGAATCTGTATTCTAACACTTCATTTCTCATTTGACATTAGCATTTAATTCTCGGAACCGTAATTAAAAGATTGTCTCAAACGCTGACATGAATGTTCATTGAAAGCTTTAACAGTAGATCCTGAATCCCTGACTACTCCTCAACCGAAAAACTACATACCGTTTCATTTCAGTCTCACTTAATGTGCAAACGGTCAAAGACACGGTCTTAAATGCTCCGAATCGAGTCGATCGAGCGGCGGCCGAGCGATCGGTGTGTGTTTGTAATTTGTATGATGATGCATGTGATGTGTGCAAGTAGGCTAGTGAGATCCTAATGCTGGTTGTGGTTGAAGAGGACAAACGAAACTCTGTTTGAGTGAGCAGACTTTAGCTTTAGCCGTACACTGTGTGTGGGCCCACATATGGCATGTAATTAAGCAGAAATGGACTATGATCCATCAGTGTCCTTTGAGATGGATCAGTGCCTATACAGGAAATCCCTCTGGCCCAAACCCACACCTAATTCATATTCATTATCATATATTTATATATATATATATACACACACATACAATACAGGTCTCAGTACTGGATGATCTGCTCTAGCTGATTTTTCACTTATTGTGTACATGTCTGTAGAGACATATATCCCTCCAAAAATGGAACAATAGTCCAAAAAATAAGATCCTCTCGGGTCCCAAAGTTGAGCCATTCTTTATATATATTTACAAGTTATCATGTGTAAACTCTCTTAGTGATACAAAACCATCTATTAATTAGTTAAGTACTTACAATGTTTGTCATTGTAGCTAGATATATGACTTTAATGAAAAATGAAGAATAATGCTGTTGAGTAGGAATGAATTGGATAATTCCTCAAGACATCACATCTTTTTTCCCCCCTATATTGGTAGAATGTGTCACAGTAGATTTGTGTGATTGAATTGAAAATTAGGTCTATGTTTCCTTAGTAGAATTGGTAAACCGATCATTTTACCTCTATTTGTGGGCCCAAGATATATAAAAAAAGAAGGAAATTTTTTAAAAATGCTACATCGGAGCAATGCCTTTTGAAAAATGCCACCATAAAAAAAAAAAAAAAAAAGAGAAATAGTGCCCGAAGTTTGGAAGTTATTTCAACTTGATCTTGACCCTGAAGTATAAAATGTTTTATATGTACTTGATGCATTATGAAAATTATCAAATTACTGTTCATGTCATTCTTTAGAATTTTAATTAATTATAGCGAATTGATACCAAATTCTCCCATAAAATAGTAAAGAGGAACGGACATTAATCAACAAAAGTGAGGGGGAATTAACAATTGACTAATGCCAAAAATTGGCATAGTTAGCAAGTGATCTGACGTTTAGTGCCATGAATTGCCAACTTAATCTTAAAAAGTTGCATTAGATCAAATTTTCCAATAAAAAAATCATAAACGGAATTGGGATGTAAGGAAGGGAAAAAACCAGCAGATTGTTTTTTGAAACCTATAAGTGGCCGTCATGCTGCATGAATTAATAACTTCATAAATATATATATATATATATATATGTATATATTTGTGTTTGTGTGTGTGTGTAATTTAGAGCATGCACGGTGGCACAATTAAGTTTAAATTAGGGTAAAACTAATCTAGATTCATGCTTTTAAATTTGGAATTAAAACAGCATATAATACTACAAAAGAACATCAATGGGTTCAAATCATTTCAAACACACATGATATCATATTCTTTCTGTTCTCTTATGATCAGATTTATAGATCCAATCACTTAACGACCCAAATAGAAGATATACAATTACTGTATATATAAGCATATAACTTTAACTTGAATATGGGCGTTCAAATGATGCCCTCTAGATTCTATTACTATTTTCACACATCTTTTTACTATAATTTTCCACAATATGTTCTTAAAACAGCCATGATTAACCACCTGGTCAACATACAGAATTTTAGTGTTCTATTTTTTATTTGAATATTTTCTTCAACGTTACAATATAATAGTTGTAACACAATATATACTTGAGTCACACATAGTATGTATTTGTGAACTTAATAGTCACACGTATTTTTAGTCGAATTGTCTTTATTTATGTTATACCTAGCTAGAAGACTCTTTGCGTAGCTATATATATCACGGGCTTAATTAATTATATCAACTGTCACTGATACATTGTAATTAGTAAAATGTGATTATTTGTGTATCCCATATTCAAAGAATGATCCAAAAATTGAACATGAAAAAGTTTGTTTTTAATGTTCATGCAAAATTATTGCAACGACTATACACCCCGGAGTAAAATTCACACCCATTTTGCTAACTTCTAAATAGCTCGTGATCACTTGTTTCATGGGGTCACCTTTTTGTGTTTTTAGCATTTCTTTTTTTTTTTTTCCCCCAAATTTTCATATCCTGTGTTATGTCAAATTTCAAAAAGTCATTTGTACAACAACAACATTGAACAAACTAGTCATGCTAAAAGATGATGGATCATTGCTGAAAAGCTTTTTGCTAATGGCGGTCCCATGTTCAGTCACAAAGTATATATATATATATATATATATATATATATATATTATAGAGAGAGAGAGGGGTCCAAATTATTACCAGTTTACCATGTGAGAGACAACATAATTTGGTCAATAATGAACATATATAGGCAACCACAAATCAAATGACACTATATTATATATCATATGGAGAAACAAAAAATAAAATAAACATTTAAAATAAAGGATTTTATCATGACAAATTTTCTTTGCCTTTGCAACGGCTCAAAAGTGGTTGATCAGTTGTGTCTCCAAAGTCCATTCACCAATAATAACCATTCATCTTCCAATCCCCACACAACACTATGGCTTCGCTTTTTTTCCCATAACGTTAAAAAAACATGATCATGTCGTTTGTTTATATATATATATATATCATACCAAAAATGTGGGGGGTCAAAATTTCAAAGCAAACTATGTGTTTGGCTTTTAGTCTGGTAAGTGATTAAAAGTTGTTTAGACTTGCTTTAAATTAGAGACATACTTAGCAACTTTCTCATGATGTGACTAAAAACCTAAAAACAGAGGGAACATTATCGAGGTGAGAAAGTTATATATGTATAAAATCATGCAAAGTCGTTAATTAGGGTTTCTTTTTTTTTTTTTTTTTTTGTTTTTTGTTTCCTACAGGCTATAAGTTAACTATATATTTTCTCTTTCTCTCTCAACATCTTTTTGTATATCTGAAAATTTATATATGGAAGCAAAAAGAGTTACCATTCGAAAAGAAAGATGACTTATATAGTAAAAGAATTAGTGGCCGTCATTAATTAGCTAGATCATGTCTCACATTTAGTTTACCTTTTTAAAAGAGTTTAACGGGTCTCCAAGTCTACAAAGTTTGACTCAATAATTATATAGGTGACATGAAATAAGTAATTAAGAAGAATATTGCTGGACCAATTAAATTTGATGGATACATGAGAGAGATGGTGGAATTATCTTATTTCTTGCAAAAGTGTTCATTTACACAAAAATATTCCACTCATATATATATATATATATACTTAGACCCATAATTATTGTACGTATATTTGGGGTTCTCTAAAATTCAATATACAAATTAATGGAAATCATGTAGCTCCCTATTCATGTCTAGCTTCACATGGGCAAAGTTCCTTATAATAAGTAATTAAGATCAACCCAAAGTCATAAAAAAGAAAGAAAACGACATAGAGAGGACCTACAACACCAATATCAATATGTAAAAAATAAAAAGTAAAACTTACTATTTCCTTTACATGGAAAACACTGTGACCCTTTTTCACCTCAAATTGTTTAGAGTTAATCACTTAGAAAAAGATATACACAAGAGAGGAGATCACAAAGAAGCCAGAGAGGAAAAGCAATAGCATATGCATGTAAATATTGTGTATGTTTGTGTTGAGTTTTTTTCTTTTTGAATTTTAAAATCATGTGTAATGATTTGGCCATGATAAGTTGTTGTGGTTAAGGGTGCTATATAGCTAGCGTGGTTTCTGTGTGGGGTGTGAAGTGGGTGACTGACTATCATACTAGCTTGGAAAAAAGTTTCATTGAAAATATATTATCACTCATATATATATATATATATATGTGTGTGTGTGTGTATATAATGTATATGTGTGTGCACATTCAAAGGAGGGAAGAGAAGAGGGCTTATATTTCAAATTTTGAAACGATAACTTCATAAAAGGGTTTCTTTCATTTTATTTTTCTTATTGTAAAAGGTATGTGGAAATGGAATATCCAAAGGATGCAACTTTAGGGTACACTTTGGCCACGTGGGAGACCTTAGAAGCAACAACACTAAACTCACGTTTATTTTTATAATATATATATATATATATTGATATTTATATATCCACAAGTTGTTTCTTGGCAGTTAGGTTTGTGATATGTTTCTATTAGGTTTATATGTATAACTCTAAAATATACATGATACACATTAGATTTTGTTTAATATTATTATTCAGAAGCATGAGTCTAACATTGTTTTTTAGAGCCTATAAGTAAGTTCCAAATTTGTTTCGGTCGTTCGAAATTTTCATTCAATTAAGTCACGCAGGATTTTTTTCATAAAGATTCTATAACTTAATAATATCTGAATTAAAAAAAATGTTGTAAATTCAACACTAACATTGTTATTACCAAATAAAATTGATACCACTTTTATATCCAATTAAATAAAAAACTCTTTTAAAATTATAATTCCAAAACATTTATTAAAAACTCATATAGTTTCTATAGTTTTAATTGCAATACGTCTATTTTATTATTATTACTATCCAATTGACTTAGAGTACACACACATATATATATATATATCCCCAAAGTCATTGCCTAACTGTGCCAAAATCTGACTGACGTATTGCTGGCCATTTTATATTATTTGTTATATAACGTCAAATTGTGTGTATTTTAGAGAAAATTACTTACAAAAAGTAAAATAAGTAATGAAAGTGGGATGAAGAGGAATCTCTTACATATTTGAATGAGGACAAACGAAACAAATCTTTCAGAAAATACCAACTTTGGTGTTACATTATTTTAATAATTATATTATCTCGATAAAGCTTACAAACCTTCAACTTTGAGAAGCCCCAAAATCATATGGCAGCCTATAAACTACACTTTGGCTTATGCCTAAACCTCATTATTTACTTCCTATATACCTCCCACTATAGTCTTTGATTTATATTAAGCGACGAGTATTTGCTTTTACTTATCATAAAGAACCTTCACATATATCTATTTTATTTAATTAGCTGTGTGCATGGGAAAGCTAAATCCATGTTGTTTTGTTTTTGATTTTTTGTTTTTTCTATTTTTTTAATGTGTTTGTGTTTCTTGTGCTAGGTTTATAATATAGTAATATTTTCAAATTGTTTTTGACTTTGGGGTCACTTCAAAATTGAGCAAGGGTTGAGTTTGCTTCTAGAGAAGAAGCTCATGTGCTTATTAGAAATAAAACCCCTCAAAAAATTGTCAAAAGTAGAATATAAATGTAAATACTTCAAAATTGAAATTAAAATTATGGGAAGTAGTGATTTAGATTAATTAAAAGATTCTCAACACACGTAGAGAGAATGTCCTTCACATTGTTGGTCTATATATATATGCCAAGTGTAAATATAGGTCCCCGCCGTAACAACAACGAAATTGGATTTAATTAGTATATATATAGATATGTTACATATTATTAAATATCCAATATATGTATGTCTATTGATGGACGACAAATATCAAGGTTTTGACTTTATGGGACTATGTGTGTGTGTCTTTTTTTTTTTTTTCCCCTTTCCTTGATGTGCTTGTCATGAGTGGTGTGGACAGTATATTGATTTCAACTTAAATACTTTGACCTTTAGTAAAAATAAATATTAAATAAATACTTTGACGTTTTGCAGTGTTTTCATACACAGCACAACGTGTGTGTACTAGTACTTCACACCGACTGTTTGCAACTGAGCAAATAAATTTTGATTCATATTGTCATTTTCCATGAAGAAAAAACATTTCCATCACTATTTGCTTGAATATTAATGCTTAAATATAACATGTAGAAAGTCCTTTGTCTTAGACCCATTAAAGGTTAGCACATTTTTTGTTGTTTAATTGGGCAATTACATAGTATAATAGAGTAAGTATATTTTTGTCCTCAAATGTGATCAAAATGCAATCGAAAATTTTTAAAGCTCTTCTTAAATTGATCTTTTGTATATGAAATTGTCAAGTAGTAATTTGATTGTCAAGAACACGTGATATTAGGCTCTCTATCAAAAATCTAATTTTTGAATGACGTCTAAAATTGTTACATTTAGACTTCATTACGTAAACGACGTCCCTATGATTTCCAAAATACCCTAACGACGCGTATATAGTGATCGCATATGCATGATAATTGAGTTTACAATATGACTAATATACTTTAGTTAACTACCATTTTTATGATAACTTCATCACTATAACATTTTTATGTAAGCCTTAACATGAGCATGGAAGCTAAAAGTAGTAATAATATTGTCTTATAATATCCTTTGCATGGAAAAGAACTTGTCATCTATAGTACATACTACATTTTTTAGAAAACCTATAATATATATATAGGGCATATATATATATATATATATATGCTGTTAAAAACAAAAAAGTATGGCTTGAAGTTACATGGATGTAGTAGTGAAATGAACAGAGAGGTACTGTTCGATTGCATCAATGTTATCACAAAAGGATAAAAGAAATAAATTGCAGTACTAAGTACCAAAATTGATCATACTTGAGAAATAAATAAAATAAAAAAAAAGGCTGACAAAATTTCCAAAAGAGGTATCTGTAAAAACCCAAAAGACGAAGCATAATATTACTGTGTGACATTCATTCATATACGTCTTATTATCCCACAATATCCGTTGATCACAAGATCTTATACATAAGAAGTTGTGTCATTTGTGTTTTGTGTTTTTGAGTGTCGTTTTTGCTTTCATGAGTGTCAGAAAAAAAAATATATATTTAAAAAAAATTAAGGGGAAAAATGACCATTTTGATCTTGATCATCATGATGATCATCATGACCCAACTCTTTGGTCTGTCTCCCCTATATACATACGTGTGACTTTGTCATCATCATCATCATTACATAACATTTTACAATCCTCATTGAATTTACCAAAATAGTACGTACTCTTTGAACCAATTTACCACAATGCCACCGCAGCCTTTTGTAACCTTTTTATTGTTGCATTGCTCATATGACATATCCATTAATAAATATCTTCCCTTTTTTTTGCAAACGACATTAAATGAAGCTTAATATATATGTGTAGTGAATAAGGAATGGTTTGGCAGAGTTTCTTTTTCCCACTCCGACTGTTTGGAAAGGAACGTATGGTTGGCCATATAGGGAATAAGGATTATTGTGTCTGCCTTGTTTTGTTTTTCCTAAATATGTGAAAAATAGGGAAAGGAATTAATGCTAAAGGATTAATTCCAATTTTACCCTTCAAGTACAATAGCAGTGTGCTTCATTTTGAACTTAGAAGTTTTTTATTGATCTTATGAGAAAAATTCAATTGAACTCTGGGCCAAATTGGTGTAATTGAAGTTTCAAAGAATACCGGAGTGATATAACTTTAATTGTAGTTCCTAAAAGTATGTTGCATATATAGAATAGAACGATATCATGGATACCAACTCATTTTTATAGATAAAATATATTACTTAAAAACGAAGGATAATTAAAGATACGTAAATATTTACTCGTCATCAATGATAATTAATCGTTGCATTAAGTATCAACATATGGAATTATCATATGTCAATGTATGAAATAAGTTTTCATAGCTATCGTTTGGTGTTATTATATGGATTATCTATACAAATGCCCCCAATGTTGTGTTATTGTTGCAGTTTGCACCCTAATGTTTAAAAACTGTCATTTTTGCCCCCTAAAGTATTAAAAACTTATAGATTTTCCCCCTCTGTCATAATCTGTAACAAAAATGGGTTAAATTAATTACGTAATATTAATCTGTTGGTGCCTGTACAATTTTTTAAGGGTATGAATACAAAATTTTAAAAGATCGAGGTGCATTTTGAGAAGAAAAGACGACATAAGAGGGTGTTTGTGAAAATAAATATAGAATTAATTACTATAATTTTCTTAATTTGAAGGCAGTTGATCTTTAAAAATTGTACAGGTGCCAACAGAATAATGTTATGCTATTAATTTAATTTATTTTTTTTACAAATTGTAACAGAGGGGGCATATCTATAAGTTTTTAATACTTTAGGGGGCAAGAATGATAGTTTTTAAACATTAGGGTGCAAACTGCAACAATAGCACAATATTGGGGGGCGTTTATGTAGATAACCCTTATTATATTTAGCTCCACTGCAAATGGTAGGACAAGTATTAAAAAAAAGCTCTTTTAATTTTAAAAAAAAAATTATATATCTTCAGCTTTCTATAAAAATTTGGTAGCTTCTACTTCTACTATACTGATTAAAGAGTACTTTAACCCGATTCCACATTTAAAAATAAAACCAATCCTGTTAAACAATCTTAATTTGATTTATAATTTATATGCAGAAATGTATTATAGTGAGGTTAGGGAGATTCAAACTTAAACATATTCAAAGTGCAAAAGAAGGTACATTGATCCCATTGGTGGGGGTGGGGGCACAAAAGTAATTAGCAATCATGACCTGTCATGCGTATTGAAGAGGGCATGGGTTTTAGGCCGTATAATTGGGCCTGATGGGCCCCGGCCCAGCAGACTTCTGTTACTAATCGCTATCCACACACCATCATCATTAATTTCTTTTCTTTAAATTAAACCCCAAAAAAAAAAAAAAAGCACCATCATCATTACCATGATAGCATTTGCATATATATCATAGGCATTGACCAAAAGGCGAAGCCACTTGTTGACGTTGGCTTCAATTTGATTAAATAAAAAAATAATAAAAAAAATCATTTTCCCTTGTACTGATATCATTTGTTTGTTATTTTTATATTTTTCATTTTATAATGTGTAAGCGTGAAGCCTCGTAACGGCGTTATCGGGCGTCGTTTTGCTATATATAGGGACTCTAAACTCACCTCTCTTTCTTCAACGTTTGTTATATCAGTAGTTTTCACTTATTACCCTTTTCTATTTAATCTCTTTTCCCTCTCATTCCCTCAAACAAAACTCTCTCTCTCTGAAACTAAGTGCTTTTGTTTTAGCCATTGCGTGAAGCAGAAGTTTGGTATATTACTGGGGTTTTGTGTGTTTTTTTTAGTAGAGGGTTATAACTTGAGAGCTGTTTTAGAGTCTCGAAATGGGAAAGAAAGAACAGAAAGAGCTTATCAACAACATGACTACAAAAGTTGAAGCAGTTCTTGAGATTCTCAAGAAACAAACACCTCTCACTGTGAAACAAGTGAGTTCAACTAAAAACACAAGCTTGTACTGTATAACTACTATTTCTCTCTTAACAATATCAAACATATTGTCTTCTATATACTACCTAGTTCTCAACAGTATATACTATATATGTAATGTACACATATCATTTTGAGCTAAACTTTTTTTGTTTTTTTTTGTTTTTTTTTTTGACCTTGATTTATTTATTTACCGGCAATTTATTTTGCAGGAAAAATTCTGCAACTATGCATGCGTAGAGAGGTTTTTGAAGGCCAAAGGAGAGAGTGTTAAGAAAGCTGCAAAGCAACTAAGGGCTTGTCTTTCTTGGAGAGAGAGTATTGGCACTGGTAATATATATAATTAATACACACACACACATATATATATGTATATATATAATATTCTTCTTGTTATTGCTTTTTTTTTTTTTTTTGGCTGGAACTTCTTGCTCTTCTTTGGAAAGCTTGTCAAAGATCTAAAGCATTTTGGTCACTGCAATATGTACAAGTCCAAGGCTTTTTCCACAACGGATTGTATTTTCTTTTTGTTTTCGCTAGAGAACAAGAATCTTGCTTTTTTTTTTATTTCTTATTTTATTTTAAATTTTTTTTACTTGGTAATTGGTATTGTAACTTTGAATATCTATAAGCCGTTAAAGTGAAAATTCCATATGCAATGATTAAAGCCATACTTCCTCAAAAAAGTGTTATTAAACGTATATTCTCTTGCTTTATTATTATTATTATTATTTTCAAACTAATGTTTGAAAAATTTTATACAGAGAACTTAATAGCTGATGAGTTCTCATCTGAGCTCGCCGAAGGAGTCGCTTATGTCGCAGGCCATGATGAAGAATCCAGGCCTGTTCTGGTACAATTACGGATATACCCTTCTCTCTATTTTTCTCTTCATATATATATATATATATATTATGAATTAATTCAATGTTAATAACAACAACAAAAAAACAAAATGTTGTGTCTCTGTCGCAGATTTTCCGGATCAAGCAAGACTACCAGAAGTTTCACTCTCAGAAACTGTAAGAATAATCCAAATCACCTTTTTTTTAAGATTAATTAATTAACCAAAAATCTCTCATAATTATTTAAATTATGGCAATATTTTTATATAAATATTTTTGAAATATTTAAGGTTTGTTCGCTTACTGGTGTTCACACTGGAGGTGGCCATTGGGACCATGCCAAAGAACGTGGAACAGTTCGTTCTCCTTTTCGATGCAAGTAAGGTTTTTTTTTTTTTTTTTTGCTGAATCCCAATTTTGCCCTCCATTTCCAATCCCATCCGATATCCATTTTGAAAACAGAGGGGTATTTCGGTAAACTCCTAAAAAAAGAGAAAAAGAAAAAAAAATCACCGCACGCACGTAAATCACTTGTCGGAGAAGCGGAGCTGAGCTGAGCTGGGGAGAGATAATATTCCCAGACATTGTCCGGAGTGCCCCTGAGATGTCACGGTCTAAGCCTCATTAATGGCCCGAGAATGTAGGGGTATTATCGGGAATTGGACTGGATTTGTAGTTATTATCCCTCCTTTTCATAATTTTGGTCAACTCAGACACTCTTTAGTTACCTGCCTAGCTTAGTTTTTGCTCTTTTAACAAAAAAATAAATTACTGTTTAAAAAAAAAATTTAATTTGAAAAGGAAAATTGGGCAGAAGTACCCAGGATTCTACTTTTTTGCCTTAGCCTGATCTGCATGGTCAGAGAGTTAATTCTTTAGAATTAAAAATTGTTATTATTATTTTAAAAAAAAAATTGTTTTGGGGGGATATTGTCCTGAAAAGTAGAGAAATGTGAGTGATTAATTAATGAATGAAAGAGGTTGTGTATTTTGTAATGGGAATTAATATTGTTGGCGTGGGATGGGAAAATTGCAGGCTTTTTCAGATCAGGATCTGCTTTTATGAATATGCTGGTGGCAGCGCTCAAAGTTGTGGCTGACTATTACCCTTCTCGCCTCCACAAGGCCTTTGTCATCGACCCTCCTTCCCTCTTTTCCTATCTTTGGAAGGTATAAATAAATAATTAATTACAATTACTATTTCAATTTCTATCTCTAAGTTAATTGTTTAGTGTATAAATGAATATGAATATGAATATGAATGTGTATGTGTATGGAATGTAGTGATACTCATTGATTGTAGACTTGTGGTCACATATGACTCGTATGAGACCAAATTTGACCAATTGGCTTGTCATGTATGTGGAGATTTTGAGCAATCCTTCACGAGTGACTAGTTTGTGATTTGATTATTTGTTTGTTGTGAAATTTGATTGTTTTGATATGAAATTATGAATAGTTGAGTTTGTTTTTGTTTGTAATTTTTATTTTTTAAATGTTGTGTAATTTTTTAATTTTGTGTAGGGTGTTAGGCCATTTGTGGAGTTGTCGGCGGCCACGAGCGTGGTGTCGTCATTGGATTTCGAGGAGTCGTTGGAAATCAACGACTTCTCGACCTACCCGCGGGCCTCGTCCTTGAGGTTCGACGCGTCGTCCATCAAGACGACGTCGTCGAAGGTCGGGGCTTGCGCGTCGTCGCGATTCTCCTTCACAGTGTCGCACCACTTCGACTCGCTCAAACCGTGGTACCTCAGCCTCGCCGACACATCAGCATCCAAGGTGGGGCCCGCTAGTGCCAACGTGGGCACCCCACTGGGCCCCGCGCTCATCTCGCCGCTCAATGCGCGATCTTTCTCGTTCGCATCGCCAATTGCGAGGACGCCGCCGCTAGGGCACATTGCGCGAAAGAGCCTATTCCCGTCGACGCCGTTGCCGGAGCGCCGGAGCTCCGGCGCCGGCGCCGGCGATCCTAGGCGGACACCTCACCCGCGGACCCCACGCCCCTCTTTCCTCCAATCACCGGCATTGTTCTTCAAGAGGGAGTGCCACGTCAGCAAGACCGACAGGTGTCGGGAATCTTTCTTGCCATTTTTGAAGTTCTACCGGAGGCCGTACGATGAGATGATTTACAGGTCGAAGATGAGGCCCCCACTTGGCGGGCTCATCTCCATTGTATCTCCCCACCTGAGAAGACGCCACGTGTCCATGTCTCAACGGTTCTGATCAAAATCTCCGAAACAAAAACAAAAGGAAAAAAAAAAGAGAAAAAAGAAAGAGAGAAAAAATGAGAGAGAAAATAGTACATATATTAATTAAATTAACGAGGAATCGCTTTTGAGTCAAGTCCATCATGATATGACCTTATTGCTGCTAATAATTGTTTAATTATTTTTTCCTTATCGTGCATTAATTGTGATCTAGACAGAAATTGTTGTACCAAGCAACATAAAAACAAAAGATTAAAAAAAAAAAAGTTTGAGACACCGTGCTAGGCAAGTTGTGAAACGATGTGATTATGTCTGATTTTGAGCTTTGTGGCTTACTTTTTTCTTTGTTTTTTTTTTTTTAAGATCAAAAGTCTACATTTTTGGGGTTGTGAAAATGAAAAGAAAGTGAGAAAAATAAAATAAAAGAGCATGGGAACAAGATAACGTGGTCGAGACGGTGAACATTGCATTGGAAATCATATGGGTCGGAAAAACAAAAAAACAAAAAACAAAACAAAATTTTCAACAACATAACCAAAGCGTTGAAATTATGAAAAATAAAGAAACTATTTTCATGTTCCAATTCAAAGTTAATTGACACAGGTGTTCATTGCTATTTTAGATGAATGGTTTTTCTCTCTATTTTTCTTTTTTGGAGAAAAAACTTGGTTCTTATTGGAATCTTTTGGACGTATATGGTTGGACTTTTGGGATTATAATAAGATGATTCAGTTTGAAAAACTTCCCAAGTTTTGTAATGTTCTTCTTGTACAAGTTGATCTACTTCACTATCAATTTATAATATGCTTTTTTTTCTTTTTTTTTTTTTTTCAAATTTATGTTTTGGTTTCAACGATATAGCAGAGAGTTGGTAGGAATATGTGTCGGGTTTTGTTCTTTGAGAAGTCAAAATGTATAACATCTATATAATGTCTACAAATACAAACACAAGTACGTATACTTATACCGTTATACGCATTTTGGCCGTGTTAGAGAATGCTGTTTTTTGTCGTTTATAAAGTTGTCGTTTAGCCATCTAGGTTCTGTTCCTCAGTGGGTGACGTTTGAAACTTGGAGATTTGAGACCCCTTTTTTTTTTTTTTTTTTTCATCTCGTTAATTTCAAGTAACTATAGTTCCTTAATTTAAGCTTTTGACTGTAACTTTTAACCGGGTTAAATTTAATTTTATTTTTTTAGTATTATTTTCTTTGTGGAACATGGCCACTTTTTATGTTTGGAGCTATGTTCTTTGTTGGTATTGAGTTGTGTCCCTTTCATTTGTTGCTTTGAGTGCTTTCACATGAATGTGGACAGACGTTTGTGATGGATATCAGGCTTGATATGTCAAATTTTTTTTCTTTAATTTGTGAATTATATAAATTAATTTTCACTTTTGGTTATATTATCTAATGAGTTTGTGCAATTCCCATTTCCTAGCCAAAAGGGTCAGTCAGGAATATTGGATTTTGTCTCTTGGCCACAAGTTTGGTAAAAGCTGTAGTAATAAATAATACCCTTGTAGTCATTTTCCATAGGTGGATATGAATTTTCTTCCCAATTTCTTTTCTATAAAGTTAAAGGTAATTCTTAGCCATGCCCTTTAATAGGGGAAAAATGTAGTAATTTTGTGCTTTTGAATTTATAAACCTTTTACCACTCTGAACATATTCTAAATAGTCTGTAGAGTTTAGAAGCTAACCTTTATACATATATTTCTCAGTCTTCTTCTTCTTCTTTTTTTTTTTTTTTTGCTCTTTAGTTGCTTACCTTTTTCTTCTTCCTTTTTATTTTGTTGATTATAAGATAACGGCTATATTGCTCACAAGATGGATCAAGAGTCCCATAAAGAGGCACATTATTGGATTTACTAGGAAATAGTATCTTGGCCTCTTGCCTTGCTAATTTTATGACACTTTACTTTATATAGAGCACAAAAGAAAGTGTTCAAAAGGATCAAAATTGGGATAGTTCGAAAGATTGAAACTAGCTCAAATGCTTTTCATCTTATTTGGATTAGTGACATGAAAATCTTTAGGCTATAGCAGTTATAATTTTCAAGATTTAATAGAGTATATGATCATCAGATGTGCCACAAAATTAAAGGCAAAAAAGAAAAGAAAAAAAGAGATAATCTTATTCCACATTACTAGTTATTCAATATTCATCTCCAAATTTCAATCATTCAGAGTTCAACTGATCCATAAAGGGTACACCTGGGTAAGGTTGGGGTAAAATGTCCCGAAACTCCGAAAAGCCGAGACCGGATTTAGATCCTCGTCGAACATGCCGAGAATGTAGGCCTCCAAATTAAGCTGTCCCAACCTGGGAGTCCTCCCGATTTCCCTGGCGTGCTTCTTCAGATTGTTGTTGTAAACCCTCGCATTTTCGATGCACGAAAAAGGCGTTTCGCCATTGGTCGGCCAGCCGGTTTGAGCCACTACCAGCCTGACATCTTCCTTCCCAATAGCCCTCGCCACGGCCGCTCCAAACGCATCAACCATTGCGTCAAACAGGTTGTAGTACTCATAAGGCCCGTCGATCACCACAGGCGCCTGGGATCGGAACAAGGCGTAGTCTAGCGCAATGTGATCAGGCTCCGCGACGAGGGAAAAGTAGGGATACACGTTGATCATGAGCGGCGAGCCAATGGAGTAAAGGAAACTCGAGACGTCCTTCATGATCTCGGCCACCTCAGGAGCGAATTTGCCACTCGATGGAGGGTAGGACTTGGACAGAGCATTGATTGGCACGACCGTTGTGACGCGAATGTCTTCGATCAGGCCTGCGAGGACAAGCGCTTCGCGGAGATTTCTCATTGCTGGGAGCACCTGACAAGCCGAACCCCCCGGGATGAGCTCGCTCCCGACCGCGATGTAACGAAATCGGACGCCGTTTGCGAACGGTCTAATGTTGAGGTTAACCCAAGTGATGGCATTGTATTTGCTTGCTGCCAAGCTTGGTACCTCTTCATTTGGGACCTCAATTGACACTACCAAGTTGGTTCCTTTTAGCACCTCTAGAACCTCTGGATTGGCATCGGAGATTCGGATTAATGAGATCGAATTACGCAGCTCGTTGGTGAGGAAATTCGCTACCGATGTCGGCGAAGGAAGGTTGCTTCCACGCCTTCCATAGTTGATCCCAACATCTCCACCTGGAACATTGTTTACTTTGTGTTGTGTCATATAATCGTCACATTAACAAGTGGCTAAAACGTGCACTAATAAGCTAAGTAATTGCGTTATGCTTCAAATTTTTTTCATTTTTTATTTTGTATCTCTTGTTTTGTTATTGATCATTAGGCTAGAAAAAGATTTACATTCAGCATAGCCTTGAATCAAGAGAATGTGTCCTTGAAAATCATTTTTCTTTAATAAGGTTTTGAGTTTTGACAATATTTTTATTAAACAACCCGAAAAGGTACTAATTTCGCGAATAACACTATAGCTTTGAAATATCGAAAGTAGCACAAGTTCTAGTGCTTAATTTGAAAGCCACAACAATACCAAACTAAACCTAACACAATTTCTAAGACAATTCTGTTTTTGTATTCTATTTTTGACCGAAAAACAGTTGTCGGATAGCGTTAACTCACCTAGTGCCTTGTACTGGAAATGGAATAAGACCAGTACTATTGCCATGAGCCACATTTTTGACCAAGAGGCCATGTTTGGCTGTTAGAATTATTGCCTAGCCTGCAAAGCTGCAAATAAAGTTCTTAGCACAAAAAAAAATTGATGAATTTGTAGAAATAATGAATATGCCAATCATGTAATTTGGTCAACTATAACAAAAAAAAAAAACTTGTACATACGAATAAAAAACAAAGGGAAATGATTTACGTGCTTTGTTTCAATGAAGTGGCTAAAAGGCTAAGCTATAACTGAGCACGTATTGACATTAAAGAAAGAAGAACAGCCCTTTGTCAGTCACAAAGTGGACTTGCAAATAGGAAATTATTCAATGTTCATGGTGGTCTAACAAATTGAAAAAATAAAAAATTAAAAGAAAAGAAAAAAGTAGAGTGGAAAAGAAATCACCTTCTGGTACTTGAGTACTGAGAACAGGACAATGAAAGAAGTATTGTTGTTTGTGTATGAGAAACAAGCCTCAACAGAGGCTTTAAGAGGAATAGTATTCACTGAGTTTTTGCCTTGTCTTGGTATTCCTGTCACAAGGCGTTACAATGGTTAATATATATAATATTATTGTGAAACATAAAAATAACGGTTGCTCAATAAGAGGACTGTTGAAAGTTGAAGTGAAACCTTTGGCCTTCAACTTCTTTGGCGAAATTGAGCTGTCAAAGTGTCAATAATATGGTTAAACATTTATTACAGTCGGATTTTGCCAGATTTGACTCTTGGTATTTGCATGGATTAGCTTTCTCAAAAGGTAAAATAGTACTACTGCTATAACAAACACCAAAAATTAACGCAGCATTTATACAGCAATTGATAAAAGTTGCAATGTCGTTTAAACAAAATACATTAATACATCCAAACAAAACGTTACAACAAAAAGCGCACTCACATTTCACATTTACTAGAAATCCATGACTAACTTGATCACACACACACAGTACTATATATTTTCTTTCGCTGGTTTTTCACTTGACATTTATTCTATGAATACATGATTTTCCTAGACTATATCTTCTTCTGCACCGCGACCAAATCCAGAGAAGAGCCATAAGTTCTGTTCAAGGCCTCGGCGCACCAGCCGTGGCCGTCCTCCACCGTCGGCATCCTCACTTCCATGAAGGGCATCGCCGCCGGCTGGTGGGCCCCCGGCGGCACGACGACTCCCGCGAACACTCGCAGCACGTTCGCGGCGTCGATGTCCATGCACACGCTGATCTCCGGCGCGCCTTGCGGGGCCGGAGGGATCCCGACGAGCTTGAAGAAGCCGATCAAGTGATTCTCCTCCACCCTCCCCGCCTCGCCCTCGTAGACCACCACGAGCGCCTCGGCTTGGTTCTCGTGCGCTGTTGTGAAGATCGCCTCCTTCCGAGCCGGGACCGTGGTGTTCCTCGCGACGATGGGCGCGAAGCCGCCCCCGTGGGCGTGGATTCCGATCGCGAGGGGCGTGACTTGAATGTTTAACAAGTCAAGGTTCCCGAAGGGATCGCTGATCCCCGAGGCCACCGCGCCTTCCAGCGCAGCCCCGGAAACCGCCGCTTCCAGCGGGTTAATCCCTTTGTAAAGCTCCTCTCTCTTGCATAGACTCAACACGAGTTCTTTGACTTTCGGAATGTAGGAACAACCACCAACGACGATCACATCATTCACGCCTTCAGCTTCTAACTTGGCGTCACCAAGGCACTGAGTTATCAAGCTACAACACTTATCAAACACCTCTCTGTTCACTTCCTCAAACTCTTGCCTCTCCAAGACCTTGCTTATCTTCAATCCGTTACTCAAGTCGAGATCGATTTCCACGCTGGCCTGCGTCGAGAGCTTGTGGATCGCGTCCTGTGTCGCGACGCGGAGCAGCCCTATCGCCCTGATCTCGTCCGCCCCCTGGCTCGCGAAGAGGGCGTCCGCGGTGGGGAGGAGGTAACGCATTGTGTTCTGCAGCACGTCCTCCCCACCGACCGCGCACCCGGCCAGGGCCCGTATCTGCGAGACGCCTCCTGCAGTGGCCGACACGGCTGCGTCGGAGTACCCTGCTCCCATGTTGAAGATGAGCGCGATCTTCTCGCTGTCGCTGCCGCTGCCGCCCGCGCCGCCCTCGTGCACGGTCTGCTGCTGCTGGGCGTACAGCAGCGCCACTGCGGTGGGCTCGGGCATGAGCCGCAGGACGTGCAGCCCCGCCATCGCGCAGGCTCGCTCGACGCGTGTCAGCTGAAACCTACTAAACGAAACCGGGACAGTAAGGACAACGTCTCTCACGCTATGCTTGAGCTGAACTTCCGCCATCGCCCTCAGCTCGATAAGGAACACCGCGAGGACCTCCTCAGGGGTGACGGAGCGCCACGTGCCGTTCACCAGTGCCGCAACGAAAGGCCGGACGCCGATGTCCAGCGTGTGGACCAAAAACGGCAGCAGGCCCTTGCTGGAGCGGACGACGGGGTCGGTGTCCATGCGGCCGACGAAACGCTTGACGTTGAAGATAGCGGAGCCGGCGAGGAGCTCGGGATCTTGGTAGAGCTGGCTGGAGGCCCCGCCGGAAGGCGCATTGCCCTTGAAGGTGACGTAGGACCTCATGATCTTCTGGTTCCTGGTGTTGTTGAGGAGCTCCACTTGGGAGCCGTTCCACACGGCCACGCTGCACTGCGAGGTTCCGATGTCGATCCCGATCGCGATCTCCGGGAAGAACGACGACGTTTTCTCGTCCCCGCCGCCGGTGGTGGCCGTCTCGCTGTCGGATGCCACGGTATATGGTGTTGGCTCGGCCATAACTGGTATCAACATCATCAACAACAACATCAATGAGTTAACAGACACTTTCATGACACTATATTCTATAATAATGTATTGTTCTCTTACTATGCTTTTGAACAAATTTACTTGGTAAACGAGAATAGGAAAGTAGAAGATACACAAGCAAGTGGTTGTTGTTGTTGTTGTTGTTGTTTTTTTTTTTTTTTTTTTAAAGAAAAGAAGAGATTAGATGAAAATAGAAAACGACAATGAATACATTAAACGACAACAAGTGGAAACGGCAGAAAAGATTTCGAAAACATAGACATAAAATGGGTAAAAGAGAAGGAAGTGGAAATGACATGATAAAATGTAAAACTACAGCAAAGTTGGAAACACTTTTAGTCAAGTGGAAAACGGAAATAAAAGAAACGACATCAAATTCAAGAACGATAGAATAGTATTTGTTTCTCTTTCACTTTTCTTCTTGGCTAGGGAAGGAAAACGACAGTTTAGTGAAAAACGACGCTGGCATGATATATGACTACTACGAAAAACGACAGTAATAAAAACGACATAAAATATAAAACGACACTAATAGAAAAACGACAATAAAATTAAAGGAGATGATAAGCCGGAACTACATATGAGATAAAAACGACAGCAAAAATAACATTTAAGTGAAAAAGAAAAAAAAAACGACAGCCAGAAACTTGAAAAACGACAGTAAAATAAACAACATAAATAAAATTTAAAAGGGACAGAAACTGAAAAGCGACAGATTATTCTTCGCTCCACTGTTCTCTTCGACATGGAAGAAAAATGACAGGCTCGTGAAAAGCAATAGTAACATGTAAAATTGAGTATAAGAGGAAACGACATAAATGATAAGACCGACAGAGAATTGAAAAACGACATAAAAATGAAACAAAATTAGCAGGAACGTCGTGAGAAAAAGATTAAAATTACTTTAAAATTAAAAAACGACAATAAGCAGGACGTACATCGAAGCTAAAAACGACACAAAAAGTAGAAAAACAGCACACAAGCAAAAAACAATATGAAAGTGAAAACGACAAGAGATAATCTGACAATTGAAGAATCAAAGAGCTAGGAGATTTCTGGAGACAACACAACTGATTATCAAAAACAAAAAAAAATAATAATAATAATATAAAAAAGTCCGTTTGTCGCTTTAATTTAATTATAGTAGACTAGGGACTCAAACAACATTATTTCACACAGGAATTTCTACAAACACCTCAAAGGCGTGTCTAATTTATCGCATATATTATGATGAACAAATACTGAATTGAAGTCAATGACAAAAAAAAAAAAAAAAAACAGAAAATGGAAAATAATCGCTTAAAAGTCGAAGAACGTACTGTTTTTTTTTTTTTTGAGAGAGAGAAACAGTGCAAAGGGTGGTGAAGAAGGTGATCGATAAGAAGGAGCAGAGAAGAGAGAGACCCAGAAGCTGGAATAAGAGTAGTAATTAATACTAAATTTGGGAGAGAATGAGACAAATGTGAGTTTCGGAGAAGAAGTATATTACAAAGTCAGTGGTTAGGCAAGTTCTAGAGGTTCCAAGTAGTCCAGTGTGTGAGTGAGTGTGTGTGTGTCTGGTTCTATCAGAGAGACATGTGTATTGTGGTGGTGGTGGTGTTGGTGTTTTCTCAAATGAAATGGCCAATTGTTCGTTGGTTTATTCTAGAATGTGCAAAGCCTCAAATTGCTCATTCTAGAGTTTTGTGCTCTGAGTCTTTGACTAAAAAATAGGGATTTTAAATAATATTTAGACAAAGATTTCTTACCGTGGATGCAAAAAAACTTTTATTTTTACAACGAAGAGTTACAAAACAAGATCATTATAATCTATATTTTAAGTATGTTAATTTTTATTTTTATTTTATTTTATACTTATATAGTGTAAAATTTAAGTTATAAATAAAAATATAATACACGTAGAACATATATTATTATTGCGTTAAAACAAAGACATTCATCAAAATCTCTTATTTTAAATGATTATTTTGTTTGGATTTTTTTTTTCTTCTTTAGGTGGAGCAATTTAAATAGATTGATTTGACCATTTTATTTGAAACAAACGCATTTACTGATATTTTACTACAAATCATTTCAACTAAATAGTCAAAATGGATCATTTTTATAACAATTTAAATGAGTGAATTTTTTTTTCTCTATTTTTGGTCAAATCATTTGGGTGGAATAGATTAGTACATTTCATACAAACACGTGAACCAAACAAATGATAAAACTTCTGTAACACATTATTATATTCCGACGTCATTTTTTATTTTACCATTTCAAGTATTTAGGTCTCGTTTGATAATATTTTTATTTTTTGTTTGAATTGGTAAATTTATTTTCGTTTTTTGTTGTTTAATTTGGAAATAGATTTTTAAAAATAGAAAAAACAAAAAATTATTGTTTTCATTTTTTTTTTGAAAGGTAAGTGATCTTAACAAAATTTTTGTATGTTTTCTCTATCTTTACATTCTCTCTATACTTTATCTCAATTTTTTCTCTTTTTACTTTCACTTTATTAGTTGCAAAATATCATTTGTGTTTTTCGTTTTTAAAAACAAGTAATAAATAGTGATTGCCAAACATGATTTGTATATTTTCAAATTCTTAAAACAAAATAGCAAAAACATTTAGGGCACATTTGATTTAGTGGAATAAATTGGGAATGAGAATAAGAGTAGGAATACAATGAAATCAGAATGAGAATATTATTATAATTCTAGTGTTTGGTTTATCAGTAGAATTGACGCTGTAATAAGACCCAATGTATTTTAATTAGTTGAAAAATCGGAAAAGAATGAGCATTTCATAGGTTAAGTTAATGAATGCTGATTCCTATAACTGATGGAATGAGGATTCTATTGGAATGACCATTTATATGTATTTTTTGCTCAATCAAACATGAAAATAGGAATTGTCATTCCATTCCATTCTTGTTCCACCAAACCAAATGTGCCCGTGATTACCGAACATGATTTGTATCTTTTTAAATTCTTAAAGCAAAGTAGCAAGAATACTTTCAAATTTTTATTCATAAAAATAAAAAACAAAAATATTACCAACAATAGCCTAAATCTTTTGATACTTGTGATATGGTATGTCATTTATATTGATAATTTTTTTAATAGTTTGGTTGATATAATTTTTTAATCAACTTAGCAGGGTCACATTCAGAGGTAATCTCAAACTTTGATTTGGACTCACTATATAACTCTACAAAATCGAAAGAGCGGGAGCGGGCGCCGAGAATTTTCTCGGCATGAGCAGTAGACTTGTAATATCTATAAACTAGCTAGGAGTTTAGTGTGTTTTGTGAGTCGTACCTTAGCCCTATTGAAAGAGGTGTATTTATAGACGATGATGGATGTGATATTTTACCGCTATAATGTTCCTTTGACATTGTTGATGAGAATTATGTATGGTGAACACTTGATGCACATAAATGTGGTTGACTCGGTTAAGCTTCTAATAAACCGAGCTTAAGTAGTTGATGATCGATTTTGGACTAGTCAGCCATCGGTTAAAAAGCTGATCATAAATGGGTGATTACGCACACTGATTTTCAAACTCACACAACTCATTCTTTACATATCACCATTATGCAATATGCCATAAATTAACGGTCAGAGACCGGTCAGCATAACCTGTAAAAGATCGGTGACTGTCACCTGTCATTGACCGGTTACCAAGGTAGCACACCGATTCACATTTGTTATCACAAACTGACATTTCTTTATTCCTTTATTACATAAATTAATGTATTATTTTATTTTAGTTTTTGCTTCATACATTCTTGGGACTTTCTTTGATAGGGACCCCTCTACGGTATGGGGGATTCTGGACTGTTAAATTAAGTATTTTATAATTTTTAAAAAGCTATAAAAGCAAATCTGACGGTTCAGGGGGCTCCCACTACAGGTAGAGGCCCCCAAACAAAGAAATTTTCAATTATTTTGTTAAAAATCTAGAAAAGATTCTTTGCTTATCCAGCGTGTTTCTTATGTATAGACTTGTATGTTGATAGAGCGAGTCTATTAAGGACCCCCCTGAAATTAATAACTGAATTGAGAAAAGTTTGTGTCATAACTCATTAGGAGTGGACATATTTCATACAGATCCATCTACCAATCAACAAATATATCCTCTCCATTAATTATTAATGTGTACATTTGCAAATATTTCTGTTTATATAATTATATTGATGAATAGGACCACAAGGCGGGTAGCCAAAGAACTCTAGATTTTCTATTTAAAAACTAATGATCATAGCACAACTCTGTAATCTTAATTAATATAATATTTTTTTCTTAAAAAAAGCATAATATTATATGTAAAAATGAGAACCGTATGATCATATAGTACGTATACCATATATGTGATACACTAACGATTTTGCGTAAGATGAGAAGATCTTCAATAGTGCGCTTGAGTAAATGTTCTGATTATTTTTGCCAAAATTACGATCATGAATACTCCATTTTCAACATTTAATTTGAATAAAAAGCCTTTATTTTAAAAATTATTTTTAACAAAATAACCTAAACTGAGCATTTTAGATATATATAATTACCATATAGTTCTGTGATAGTAATTAATGTAATTACAAACAAGAAGGTTTTTTTTTTTTTTAACCATTGTTTCCTTAAAAAACTATCTATTCAAAACATAATATTAAATTTTGCTATTATTCTGTATCTTCATCCAAGTAATCAATGGTGGCTACTTTTTCAAAGAGTCGCGCTTAGCAAAGCAACTATTAGAAGTTAATTCGATGGACAAAAAATTTACTTGATCAAGTAGATATATTTTTTGTGGGACATATAAAAAGTAGATAGAAAATTGATGTGCATGTTTATAATGGCATAAAGTTGTGTGTACCTACCAACTGTGCTCTGCTGTAAATACACACACAATGTAGCCATAAAGCAACTCTTTTGCAGCAAAAAAAAAAAAAAAATGTAGCCATAAAGCAAGCTTAATTTCACAAGCTCTCATCGGAATCTATGGCTAAGCCTAGTCGCATTATCCTTATCTTCTTCTCATTTCTCATCCCTTTAACCCACCAACTTCACCCACTAGACCCTCTAACCCCGTCGGAGCTCGACCGGGTTCGAGCCGTTGTCGCGGCTCTCCACCACAACCCGGCATTCCACTACGTCGGCCTCGACGATCCCGACAAGCCCGCCCTCCTCTCATGGCTTCACTCTCCCTCCACAACCCCAGGCCCGCCCCGCCGGGCCTTTGTCATAGCTCGAGTCGCGAAGGCCACCCACGAAATCGTGGTTGACTTGTTGAACGATTCTGTATCGTCAGATAAACTCTACCAGGGCCCTGGCTACCCGCTCCTCACTTTTGACGAGCAGGTAGCCGTACAGGAGCTGGTGATGCAGTATCCCCAGCTCCTGGCGGCGGTGGCAGGGAGGGGGTTGAAAAGCGAGGAGGTCACGTGCGTGAGCATGGCGGTAGGGTGGTACGAGGCGAGGATGAAGAATAGGAGGGTGGTTAGGGTCACGTGCTTCTATCTCGACGGGACGGTCAACATGTTCATGAGGCCCGTAGAGGGGTTAAGTATGACCGTTGATCTTGATGACTTGGAAGTTGTTGACTTTCGCGATAGGTTAGTGGGTCCCATGCCGAAGGCCGATGGGACCGACTATCGGGAGTCGGAGCAAAAACCGCCTTTTGGGCCGCAGTTAAAGGCTATCACGGTGGTTCAACCCGACGGGCCAAGTTTCACCGTTGACGGACATTCTATTAGGTTTGTTGAAACATTTTTGCTACATTGTACATATATCCAATAAAGAAATGTACTTTTGACTAATCTAATTTGGGAAATAATCCAGTAGTTGAATAACTGCCGGATTTTTTAAAATCTAATTTGTTCTCTTTCACAATTTTATCTCACTAAAGTATGAATTATAGTCAATTTCTAAATCATCATGTGATCAGATGGGCAACATGGGATTTTCACTTGAGTTTCGACATGAGAGCGGGCCTAATCATAAATTTAGCCTCGATTTTCGACGTAGAGAAGCAAAAATCTCGCCGAGTGTTGTACAGAGCCTTCGTATCCGAACTTTTCGTGCCGTACATGGACCGCACCGAAGAATGGTACTACAGAACATTCTTCGATGCGGGCGTGTACGGGTTTGGCTTATGCGCAGCGACGCTTGTGCCTCTTCGGGACTGCCCGAAGAACGCAGTTTTTATGGATGCTTTTGTCGCAGGACAAGACGGGAAACCCGTTAAATTCTCAAATGCTTTCTGTATCTTTGAACGATACGCCGGAGACATCATGTGGCGTCACAGTGAATATTTGATACCTAACAAACCGGTACTAATCTTTTATTTTTTTCCTTTCGTTTTGTAATTCAATGAAATTTAGGCCAAGCTCTTGGATTAGTAGAACGTGTAGAAATTATTAACACTTGAAAAAAAAAAAAAGACTTCTAACAAAATCCATCGCTATAAGAATTTGTTGTGACTAAAAGCATAGTGGTCAAACTTGTTATAATTTTTTTTTTTCCAATGATTTCCATGTATTTTAGTAATTTCTAAATCTTTTTCAACCTTATTTTGTTTAGTAGATTGTGGTGATTCTTGGAACAAAATGGAGTTTGATTTTTGCAGGTAAGGGAGGTTAGGCCAGAGGTGAGCCTAGTAGTGAGAACGGTGGCGACAATGGGAAACTATGATTACATTGTTGATTGGGAATTCAAACGAAGTGGTTCTATTGTTGCCAAGGTAATAAACTCTCTCATTAACATTTGATACCAAATTTCGTAATTTATTTATATATTGTCCATACATTACCAGATAATATAAATATACGATAAATTATATAAAAAAAAAAGTCATTTTACTTGAGTGATTTAAAAATATGTTCAATGTTTTTATTTATTAAGAAAATTGTCATCAAATAATCCTGACCGATAAAATTTACACATACGTCTTATATGTGAACTATGGCTGTTTCTACTTTCTTGATCTTTGGTTAAAATTTAAAAAGTCTTTTTCAAAATGGCCGTAATTCACTCTATAAATACTAGCATGTTGATTGTTGCCATTTATTATACGGTCTTGTGGTATCTTTGCATTAATTAACACATAGCTTTTGTTTATTCCCCAATCACATTCCCTATAGGAAAATGATAGTTTGGTCATAAATTTTAGTCAAAAAATTGGTCTAGAATGATGTGCCCATTAATAATTGGGCAAAATTAAAATGTGCATTGATGACTGTAATCGATAGATATCTAATTATTTTGGTCAATTTTAATATCTAGACCTATAATTGTTATAATACTTGTGCTATGCTTGTTAAGTATAGGTGGGACTAAGTGGTATTTTAGAGATAAGAGGCACAAAATACACTCACAAAGACCAAATTATGAATGAAGAAGTTTATGGGACACTTTTAGCTGAAAATACTATTGGTGGAAATCATGATCACTTCCTCACATATCACCTTGATCTTGATGTGGATGGAGAAGCAAACTCTTTTGTCAAGAACAAATTGAAAACAGTTAGGGTTAGTGACCAATCCACGCCGAGGAAGAGTTATTGGAAAGTCGTTGGCGAGACCGCGAAAACCGAGTCCGAGGCCATGGTCAACCTAGTCAGCGCTGACCCGGCAGAGCTACTAGTTGTCAACCCTAATAAGAGGACCAAAGCGGGTAACACTGTCGGATACCGTCTTATCCCGGGATCAGCGGCGGGCCCACTCTTATCGGACGACGATTATGTACAGATCCGCGGAGCTTTTACTAAGTACAATGTTTGGGTTACGCCGTATAACAAGTCGGAAAAGTGGGCCGGAGGACGGTATGTTGACCAAAGCCAGGGAGATGATACCCTAGCTACATGGAGTAAAAGGTGTGTCTTAAATTAATTTTCCAATCAATTATTTCTCAAATGTGCTACCACCCTAGTCCCCAATTTATCGCGTTTTGACAATTTAGCTTCTAAATATTTATTTTTGATAATTTGAACTTCGAATTTTGAAATCTTTGCAACCAAATCTACTTGCTAATGGAGGTTTAGTTTTAAGAAATTTGGGACTAAATTGCCAAACAAATTAAATTCTAGGGAGTAAAGTGACAAAAATAGAAGAACTACTTTATTGAAGCACTAATATTCCCAAAAAAGCACATTTACTTTTTTACCCCAAAATTGTAGTTTAAATTACCAAACTATCAAAATGTGTCAAGTTAAGAGACCAATTATCCGATTTCTAATGCGAATATATGTATAGATATTATATATATTTTTGTGATATAAATGCAGGAATAGGGAGATAGAGAACAAGGACATAGTGGTATGGTACACGGTGGGATTTCATCATGTACCAAGCCAAGAAGACTTTCCTATAATGCCCACTTTGAGCAATGGCTTTGAGCTTCGTCCCTCTAATTTCTTTGAGAGAAATCCACTTCTCAAAGTCAAGCCTCAAATGGATGTCAATTGTACCCAAATCATCACTTCAATATGTAATTTGCATTGATTTTGAGGAGAGTTAAAAGAGAGTATTCTATTACAGCTCTTTAATTTCTTTCAAATTTTAGAAATTTCAACTGTGAAGCCATTCTTGATGATTGTTAAGAAAATAACAAAAACTATATATATATATATATATATATATAAATCATATGCACAAGAAAATAATGCATACCCTAATTATTATTATGCTCACTTCATGTTAAAAAGGACATTGTTTAAATTTTTATTAGATAAATTAAATGAGTTAAACTTTCTTTTACATAATTAAGTCATTCAAATTGCTTATAATATTTTTTAGCCAAAAAAAAAAAATGCTTGTAATATTCCTTTCAAAATAAAATTAAAAAAAAAACATAATATCGTTATCATTATAACAAGGTCTTTTCTTTTCTCTCTCTTTTTTTTTTTTTTCCTTCTGTTTTTGTCCTTTATTTATTTTTTGCACAATTGATCATTTTTACCATTTCTGATGTCGTTTAGCAAGTTTTCTTACGTTTTTTAATTGGGAAGTCTTTTTAAGTTTTTATGTTGTCTTTCCCACTATGCATTTTTCAATTTTCTACCGTTTTTTAACATTCTATGTCATTTTCATGTTCCCTCTTTCCACTGTAATGTCGGTTATCTATTTTCAATCATCTTGACACTCTGATGTCGTTTTTATAGTTTTATCGGTTTTAGTACGCTTTGTCGTTTTTATGTTTCTGTCTTTTTAAAATTTGATGTCGTTTTTGAATTTTATGATGTCGTTTTTGCAATTTCTATCGTTTGTCGCACTCTTTATCACTATTTTCATGTTTGCTCTTTCACATTATGTCGTTATTAGTACGCTTTGTCGTTTTCATGTTTCTGTCTTTTTTAATTTTGATGTCGTTTTTAAATTTTCCGTCATTGTAACACTCTGATGTCGTTTTTATAATTTCTGTCGTTTTTCGCACTCTTTATCAGTTTATTTTCATGTTTCCTCTGACATTCTGTCGTTTTTCTATTTTCTGTCATCTTAACACGGTGATGTCATTTTCTAATTTTTTCTCGTTTTTAGTTCTCTCTGTCTTTTTCATGATTCTGTCGTTTTTGGATTTCCTGTCACTGTGACATTCTGATGTCGTTTTTGTAATTTTCATCGTTTTTCTTAGTACTTTTTATCGCTGTCAAGTTGCTGTTCTTTACAATATATATATATATATACTCATGTCATGTCGTTTTTAATTTCTTGTCGTTTTTCTGCTCCCAGTGTCGTTTCTATAGTGACTTTCGAATATATACCCTAATGTCGCGTTTATAGCTTTCATCATTTTTATATTTGAGTTATTTACATATATATTCAAGATATGACTAGATATTACATATTAATTCAAGATTTGTAAGATATTTTAAATCAGTTCAAACACTAATTGATAGTACCAATAGTACCCTTGATGGGCTAATAGGCTAAACAATCCGGATCCATAAACAGAAAGGGTGAACCAAAAAAAAAATTCCTTCTTTTTTTTTTTTCGGAATTAATTGAGGGATTTCAATTTTTTTTAAATCACTCCGCATATACACGTATCTCTACACCTATCACTACACGTATAAAAAAAAAAAATTCAATGTTTCTATGCGTATAAAATTTCAAAGCAATAAACATATTCAATATTGAATATCATATTACAATATTTTCATGTATAATACCAAATAATCCAATATGTACAAATATTCCAAATTTGAATATTCAAATGTAATAGATCCTGTAAATCCGGTAATATGTGAAGAACTTTATTTATTGAGATAAAGATACGTATTTTATATATAAGATTATTTGTGAATTAATTATAATAAAAAAAAGCATATCCAGTGTTTGAATGTGAAATATCAAATCAATACACATATTCAATTTTGAATATGATATTTCAGTATTATTTTTTTAACATATCAAACTGTCCGGTTTTTCATTTTCAATAAATATGTGTTATTCACTTTTGAATATGATATTCAGGTTTTTCATCTGATATTCCTTTTTTTTCACCGATTTTTCATCAACATCCCTTATTTGTTTTTGTTTAATATATTAAATAAGAAAAATAATATCCATAAAAAAATACAAACCCGATTGGGTTGATCCAAAACAACAAATTGAGGGGTATTATAGTCCAATAAAAATCGCCACATAAGCTCATTGAATTACTGTGATAATACTTGTATTTTTGCCGTAGTGTGTAATATGTTGTTATAATTTGAATGATTGTGTAATTTCTTCTTTATATTTCTATACTGTCCATCGTATGTTTGTGGTTTTTTATTTTTTATTTTTATTTTTTTTAGCATCTTCATATTACTGTCGTTTTTACAGTGTGATGTCGTTTTTTTAGACGGTAAAAATAATTTTCGAAAACCTCATGATTTTTAAAAATATTGATTTCTGTTTTTGGAGATGACTATAAGTTTTTAATACTATGAGAATATCTATTGAAAAATTGGACTATTTAGTCTATCTTTAGATATATATTTATAAAAAAAATATATTTATACTGTCTGTTTTTTTATATCTATGTATCTGGTATCATATCGATAAATAAAAAAAAACTACTCAGCCAAAATAGGGGGTATACCGTTAGATTACTCTGATTTATATATTAAGTATACGTACCGAATAATAGAGATTCAACTATGAAGTCTATTAACTTCATAATCCGCACATTGAGCATTGGATTTGAGCATTGACCAACAAATTTCTTGGAGAGATATCCAGCATTAAAGTCTAAAGAGCCACATGATCATGAGTTCTTAATCAACTTTTGAAATTATATGCATTTAGATTTTGCAGCTTTTAAATTAATGTTCAACATTAACCCTAGCTATTTATTTATGTATTTTTTGGGGGGTGGGGCGCTGAGAAATATTTCATATTAAATGGCACTGTTGTACTGTAGATTAAGTCCAACAAAAGAAAAACCTATATATACTATATAGGATATTTTCATATCCAACTTTCATTATTATATATATATATATATATATATATATATAAATGCTATTTTTTCCAAGAGTACCCCACTTTCTATGTGCAGTTACCGGATATATCATTCCAATCAAATTTTCAGGGATATGAATAATAAAAAATCATTCTTAAATATATCAGGATATCATCGAATAATCCTCCCAATAATATTGTCTAGTTCCGAATAAGAACATGATATGTTTCCCAAAAATATAAAAACAAAATGAGAAGACTTATAATATAGAGTTGTTCGGCTACCAAATGCCAACAAAGACAAGATGTTAAAAAAAGTAAAAGAGGTTAGTAGAGTATATGGAATTATAAGAAAATAGTCACTTTTTTAGAAAATGATTTTAAAAAATAGTCATAGTTTCAAAAAATTTAAAAACTAGTTTTTTTAGAAATTTTTTACGTATGTCAAAAATTTTATGATAGTAATTTGTATGTATAATTTTATTATTGTCAAAAATTTCTTACATGTGTTAAGGTTAATTTTTAAATTTTTTAAAACTGTGACTATTTTTTTAAAATACACGGTCCAAAATAATTATTTACCTCATTGACATATAAGACAAAAGTGTTTTTATTTTTTATTTTCTTTCTTTAATTAAAAAAAGCTATCTGTCAACAGAAACTTTTTTTTTAATCAGTTGCACGTAATTATATATTAAAATGCTCTATTACGAGTCAAACTATGTACATGAGAATTTGACCTCTACGTTTGCATCGAGGAAAGAATTGTGCCACTTCGGGTGTAATCAAGAGAAACTTTATTAGGACGTGAAAGAAATACTTCACCCAACACCAATAATAAAATATGATATTTTACCCGCTGTCCTTTAAAAAATCTAATTGATTCTTATATATAGTATTTCATTTTAATTCAAATTCAAACATTATGACACACATATCGTCCACAATTAGTTGAATGAAATGTTAATAGAGGAAGTTGACTTTTCTATAATCTTTGTAATTATTCGTCTTTATTTCGAATTGTAATTGCTTTATATTAGGAATGAATATGATTTAATCTTACCATATTTGTGCTTTTATGCTTTTATTTTCTTAGCAAAGTGAATGGTTATAGACTTTCCTACTTAGCTGTATTCATAGATATATTCAAATTTAAAATGTTAACTAATTTACTTGTTTGTAATTTTTTTTATAATGATATAATTAATAAAAGTAGTATTAGACTTATCAACTTACGTGTCATATTATCATTGGTAATTATTTATTATCTAATTAGAAGAATTTAGTATTCATCCAATTCAAACATAACACTTTAACTACCTCATAAGTTAAATTAGTAAAAAAATTAGTATGACTAACATTATTCAATTAATAAGGAAATTTTTATAAAATCATATTGAAGGTAAATACGTTTTAGCGGAATTACAAAACAAGTATATTCTTAATGACGAATTGGGCGTCTAGGACAAAAGAGTCTCAAAATCCCCGTACTTTTTATTCGAGAATACTTGTGGACAAGGTAAATAACAATTTGAGAGCCTCACAAATACAGAGGGGAAAAAAAAAATGCACGCAATATAATTAATTAAATGAAAGAGAAGAAGGAAATTAGCTTTGTAGTAGTATTCAAGCTCTGAGCCATGGCTGAGACCTCATCAAATATCCCCGTAACTTTTTCTCTTCTCGTTTCCATTCTTTTCGTCTCCTTTGTCCCAACCCACCAAGTAGCACTTCACCCACTAGACCCTCTAACCCCATCCGAGCTTGACCAAGTCCGAGCCATAGTCACCTCTATCGAGCCCGGCTCAGCCTTCCACTACGTGGGCCTTGACGAGCCGGACAAGCCCTCGGTCCTCTCGTGGCGCTCGGCCGGCTGCGCAAGCCGCCCGAGCCCGAGCCCGCCTCGCCGAGCCTTTGTCATCACCCGAAGCAATAAAGTTACCCGTGAGATTGTGGTTGACTTGTCCAACAACTCGATTGCGTCGAACAACGCGCACAAAGGTGATGGCTACCCGATCCTCGGGATCGATGAGCAAGTGGCGGCGAGTCATTTGGTGCGGAGGCACCCGCCTTTCGCGGCCGCGATGGCCGCGAGGGGGCTGAGGGTCGAGGAGGTCGCGTGCGGGAGCTTCACGGTGGGATGGTACGGGGGGAGGAGGAGTGTAGGTAGGGTGGTCAACGTCATGTGCTATAGCTTTGCGGGGACGGTCAACGTGTACATGAGGCCCGTCGAGGGGTTGACCACTGTCGTTGACCTCGACGAGATGAAGATTCTCGAGTTTCGGGACAGGCTGGTGGTCCCAGTTCCCAAAGAAGATGGGACCGACTATCGAGAATCGGAGCAAAAACCACCTTTTGGGCCGCGTTTGAAGGGTATCGAAGTGGTTCAACCAGAAGGTCCGAGTTTCACTGTGAACGGACATTCTATCAGGTTTAAGAGAAATTATTATTTTTTGTGGTGTGAGGCTTTGAGTTCAAACTTTTAGACCGCATTAGACTATATGGTTTGACTTTTGACTTTATTTGTTTGTGTTTACTTATACATGATTCTATTTAGTACATAATTTCAACCGTCATTTAGGATATTTGTTTTGAAGAGTATGCTCTATTTTTGTTTCTTTATCTACATGTTTCTTGGTGTACTATATAAATTTATGTATAATATATACAATTCGAATTTAATTTTGTTATGATGATCAGGTGGGCAACATGGGATTTTCATTTGAGTTTTGACATGAGAGTTGGTCCAATCATATCTTTAGCATCAATATATGACATAGAGAAGCAAAAATCTCGTCAAGTGTTGTACAAAGCATTCATATCCGAGCTATTTGTGCCTTACATGGACCTAACTGAAGAATGGTACTATAGAACATTCTTTGATAGTGGTGAATATGGGATCGGCTTATGCGCAGTTTCACTTCAACCACTCCGAGATTGCCCTAAAAACGCCGTTTTTAAGGACGCCTTTATCGCCGGACAAGATGGGAAGCCCATAAAATTGACAAATGCTTTTTGTGTCTTTGAAAAAGCTGCCGGAGATATCATGTGGCGTCACACAGAGACTGCAATACCAAATAGAGTGGTATATATGTATAGAGACTTGAGTTATAAATTTTCGCTTCTTTATTTGTGTTTTGACTTTTGATTGTTAGGATTTGTTTGTATGTATTTTTAATTATAATTAGAACTCGCTTGCTTTTTTTTTATTTTTATTTTTATTTTTTATTTTTTTTATTATCATCTTGCAGATAAGAGAGGTTAGGTCAGAGGTGAGCCTTGTTGTTAGAATGGTGTCAACGGTTGGGAACTATGATTACATTATTGATTGGGAATTCAAGCAAAGTGGTTCCATTGTTGCTAAGGTAAGATATTCATTGATGTTTTTATATATAGTTGCTAATCATTTTAACTGATCAGATATATGTACACAAGCTCTTTTTTCCCCCAAATAATTATGGCTAATGTTTGATTTATCACCACTTGTAAACCCAAAAGGAGATAGGAAATGTGTGATTATGATAAGTAATAAACTCTAGTGGAAATTAGAAGATGGAAAGACTGATTGAATTAAGTGAAATTTGCTTATTAAAGCTAAAATTGAACTTGATAAGATTAAAATTTTAGCGAGGAGATCCATACTATTTTACTTGTGGGTTTGTTGTATCATTTGCTCATCAACTATATATGGTATTTCTTATAGGTTGGACTAACTGGCTTGCTAGAGGTAAGAGGTACAAAATACACTCACAAGGACGAAATACAAGAGGAACTTTATGGTTCACTATTATCCGAAAACACAATAGGCTCAAACCATGATCACTTTCTCACTTACCACCTTGATCTTGATGTTGATGGGGTTGCCAATTCCTTCGTCAAGAACAAATTAGAAACGACCCGAGTTTCCACTTCGCCTAGGAAGAGTTATTGGAAGGTTGTTAGCAAGACCGCGAAAACCGAGTCTGAGGCCAAGATTAACCTAGGCTCCAGGGCAACTGAGCTCCTAGTTGTGAACCCCAACAAGAGGACTAACACGGGCAATAGTGTCGGGTACCGTTTAATCCCGGGATCTATTGCGAGCCCACTCTTGTCGGACGACGATTACTCGCAGATCCGGGGAGCTTTTACCAAGTACAATGTTTGGGTTACACCATATAACAAGTCTGAAAAATGGGCAGGAGGTTTGTATGTTGATCAAAGTCATGGGGATGACACCCTAGCAACATGGAGCAAAAGGTACCTTCTTATTGTACTAATTAGCTTAATTGATGTTGCTTTTAATATTAATTATTGAATTAACTAATATGAGATTTTCAATTATTAATCATGCAGGAACAGGAAGATCAAGAACAAAGATATTGTGGTTTGGTACACATTGGGATTTCATCATTCACCTTGTCAAGAGGATTTTCCCATAATGCCCACATTGAGCAGTGGATTTGAGCTTAGGCCAACAAATTTCTTTGAGAGGAATCCAGTACTTAAAGCTAGGGAACCCCAACATATCAATTGTACTCAAGTAATTTCTTCAATTTGTAGCTTGGATTAATTTATTTTGGGGTGTTGGAAAGTATCATCTAATAAATAATATGTATTACTCTATGTAGCTCACTATTATATATCTTGCAATATATAATGAGTTGAGACTTTCAACAATAAATAGGGGTTTTGGAGAAACTCTCATGTGTAATTGGCCCAACTAGTGGAAAATTGAATTATTGTTCACAAAATACTTGAAGAAACAAGAACGAACGCAAAAACGACGTAATTGTGAAAAACGACAGAATACTTAAGAAACGACATCAGACAATAAAACGACGTCATACATTAAAAACGACATCAGAGTTTGACAAACTATAGCAGTTTTGTAAACAGACAGATTAGGTAAAGAAATGACATGTATGTTACTGATAAAACGACATAGAATTCCTAAAATAGCATACGCTGCAGAAAACGACATCAGAATGCAAAAACGACACAAAACTTGGAAATGACATCTGAATTAAAACAAAGGACATAACATGTTGCACTATTTAATTTCCATCACGGCAAATAAAAGAGTTATACTGAATAGAAGATTTTCGTCGATTTTCTTTTATTTTTATATTATTTTCTGTTGCACTTTTATTTTTGCCATACTCTAATTTCTCCACTACAAACATAGGTACTGATAGAAACATAAATAGCTTATTACATGCAGAAAAAAATAATTTTTTGGGCCAGTTAAGCAATTAGTCATTTTAAAGGTAAAATTTGAAGGATTTAGCTATAATTTCACGAAATTAGGGATTTAGCCATAGCATGTAACATTTTTTGTAACATGTAACATATATACGTGTAAAAAATATAACATTAAATGTAACATGTAATATAAAATGTTACACTTTGACACGTATATATGTTTCATGTAACAAAAAATATTACATTTTATGGCTAAATCCCTAATTTCGTGAAACTATGGCTAAATCCTAAAAAATTACCCCAAAGTTTGGTTAAATGCCTAAAAAACTCTACTTTTTTTTTTCAAAATTATTTTTTTTAAGTAATAGCACTAGAAAAAATGAGATAATTGGATAGAGAAATATTGGTGATGCTCATGGGAAAAATAAACGAAAAATGAGTTCACTTAACACATCATTTTAGAATTGATCACGTCCAAAAGCATGCATTATATATATTATAAGTTGATATTGTTACTGCAGTGAGCTCTTTCATTAGCTCTACAACCTTTAAATTTTATATAAATTTGTAAGCTCGATAGCTAGTGCCAAATATATATTCTCTATATATTATATATATATATATATATATATATCCTTCCTTATATAGATATATAGATCTTTATGTTATGTATAATTTCTAACAAGGTAGTAGAACTAGTGATTAATTGGCGGTGCAGTTGGGCAAGTTTAGAGGCGGAGAATATATCGCTTTAAGCACCGGATTTGCCTCGAAAAAATTCGCCGGTCGGAGCTCAAATCCGCGGCTGAGAGTTGGCATCACCGGAAAATCTTCCTGGCATGGCACATGATGAAACCCAATGGTGTACCACAACACTATGTCCCGGTTCTCAATCTTCCTATTTCTGCACATTTAAACATGATCAACTGAAAAATAAATAACTAAATAGTAAAAAAAAAAAAAGAAAGTAAAATATCATGAATTTGTTCTTGAGGTTTTAGTAATTATTGACTAATAAAATTTACTTAAGAAATAGCCAATTTCATGTTAATTATTATGAGTAATTCTAGTAATTTATTAATAAAAAAGGATAAAAATAACGGAAACGTCACAACAAAATTGATCCACGACCGAATCTAATGGGGTGCGCGTAACAGATTTTTCTAGTAATTACAGTAGGGAAAAAAAAAATTCCCTAAAAATTGAGCATATATGAAGCATTAGAATGTAAATTTTTGGGGGATTTTGAAGAATGCCCCATTATTGACACAATGATAATCTATACCCCATGTGAGTTGCACTTTTAATTTATACCCCAAAATTTACACTACAAACATAAGATGGAAAGAAAGGGAGCACACTACATGGGGTATAGATTATTAAGTGGCATCAAAAATGGCTTTGTTTTGAAATTCTCCCTAAATTTTTCCTAATTTTTACGCAATTATCATCTACTTATTCATTATTTAATTTATAAAATTAGTTATTTACTAAAATCAACATTTAAAAATAAATACCATCTCCACATAAAGTTATTAGAACATAAAATTATATATTTGTACATAACACTATATACGTACCTGAGGGTCCAAACAGCCAAATTATCATTTCCTCGGCTCTGGTCAACGTACTCTCCTCCCGCCCATTTCTCCGACTTGTTATAAGGCGTAACCCACACGTCGTAGTTCGTGAAGGCGGCTCGGATTTGCGGGTAATCGTCGTAGGACAAAAGGGGCCCCGCGGCGCCCGAGCCGGGCATTAGACGGTAGCCTACATTGTTTCCCAGCTTGGTCCTCTTGTTAGGGTTTATAACACTAAACTCCGATGCCCTAGGACTAGGCCCGCCCGCCGCCCTATTCCTCGCGTCTAGCTCGGTCCTCGCGGTCTCTCTTTCGGTTGTCCAGTAGCTCTTCCGCGGTGAGTTGCGGTCGGAAACCCTTTTGGTGACCAAATTGGTCTTCACAAAGGAGTTGGCTTCATCGTCAATGTCAAGGTCAAGGTAATAGTTCAAGAAGTGGTCATGGTTTGTCCCAATGGTATTTTCTGCTACCAATGGACCATAAACGTCCTCTTTTATTTGGTCTACATGAGTATATGTGACTGCCCTTGTGGCCAGAACTCCAGTTAGTCCCACCTTTTTGAGAAAAAAAAAAGAAAAAAAAATATTATTCACACTTTTTTGTATATTGTTAATTTTGGGGAAAATGATCTAACTAGACCATTATGTCAAGTTTTGATTGTATTACTATGCATTAATACAATTACTACGACATTTAGCTAACATATCCGTACGCTTTTTTTTTTTTTACTTATCAATCATATATAAAAAGATGATTGGGAATATTATATTTTGATGGTGAAATAATAGGACATTACCCCAACATTGATGGAACCACTAGGCTTGAATTCCCAATCAAAAATGTAATCATAGTTGCCTAAAGAGGAAACCATTCTCACAACTAGACTCACATCTGGCTTGACCTCCCTTATCTGCAATTTTTTTACCATAATAAACTTTGTCAAAAGCATAATTCCATCAGAAAATAATTAAAAAAATATAGAAGCCCACATACAATGAGCTTGTGTAAAATAATAGGTTTTAGTTACCTCTTTGCTTATTCCAATTTCAGTGTGTCGCCACATGATATGGCCGTCGTGTTTTTCGAAAATGCAAATAGCATTCGATATCTTCACGGGACGGCCGTCGCGGGCGGCAGAGTAGGCGTCCATGAAGACGGCGTTGGCGGGGCAGTCTGCGAAGGGCTCGAGCGACGCCGCGTACTGGCCAAGCCCGTATTCGCCTTCATCGAAGAAGGCCTTGAAATAGAGCTCGAACGTTGGGTCCATGTACGGCACAAAGAGCTCGGACACGTAACCGCGGTACAAGACTCGTCGGTGTTTTTGCTCGTCTAGGTCGTAGATTGATGCTAGGGAAATGATCGAGCCAGCTCGAGAGTCGAATCCAACATGGAAGACCCAATTAGCCCAGCTGGATCAACATATATTAATATTGAGATTAGTTGAAAATGATTTCAAGTACAAAGAGTGATGTTAGGATCTCAATAAATTCTCTCAAAAAAGTTTCATGCCCATACATGTGATAATTCTTTAAAAAATAGTGTATAGTCAGTCATGTCACGTATAGATCATATAGCATTTCTAATAAAATAAATGCCAAACTACACCATTTTATCAGTACTAGCTAGTACGTACCTTATAGTATGTCCATCGATCTTGAACCCGGGTACATTTGGCGACGCCATTGCCACACTATTTAGCCTAGGGCCGAAAGGCGGCTTAAGCTTTGATAGCCGGTACTCAGTTCCCTCGGCTTTTGGCACCGGAACCCTAATCCTATCGTAGTACTCAACAATCTTCATCTCGTCAAGATTGACCACTAGTGTTATTCCATGCAACGGTCTCAAGAACAAATTGACCGTCCCATTTGTGTAGAAGCACTGAACTTTTACCACTCTCTCAACTTGATCTATCTTCTTCTCATTGCCAAACCACCCCGAAGAGAAGCCAAAACAAACAACTTGGGATATGTTAAGCCCTCGCCTTTGGACCGAATCGACGAAGGGTCTATACTTGAAGGGCAAATCAGTTGCATCTGTGAGCTCGTCTTGAGTGAACATCGGGTAACCGTAGCCGGTGTAGACCTGTTTCGAGACTATAGATCGCGTCGACAAATCGACTATGATCTCTAGGGTTTGGTTGTTGAGCCGGGCATGGACTAGGGCTCGTCTTGGCGGACGAGGTTTGTTGGTGATTTTCGAATATTGCCATAAGAGAACAATGCTCTTCTCTGGCTCGTCCAGGCCAACGTATTGGAAGGTTAGGTTTTTTGGGTTCGAGCTAATTGAGTAAGCATTCTGGACTATGGTTCGGACCGAGTTGAGCTCAGTTGAGTTGAGAGGGTCTAGTGGGTGGATAATCGGTTGGGATGAGATTGTTGAAGATAAACAGATCATAATGATGATGAAGATTGAGATCAATATCAATAGTGACGGAGCCATGTATATGTTGTTTGATTAATTGTATTTGCATATATGCATGCAAAAATATTTAGAATTGCGTTCATGATGGGACTTGTTATTGTGTTACTTATAGAATAAAAGTAGAAGGGAATTTCAACGAATGATTATACCATACAAAAAAAAAGTGATATGATCATCTCATAAATAACATTTAATTATAACCATATCCTACATGATAGATATGTAGCTCACCGATATCGTGCCAAATTACTCATAATTACAAAGAAAATAATAATAATAAATGATTCTTTCAAATTTTCAACTCTTTTTTTTTTTTTTTTTTTGCTAGATTCAAATTTTCAACTTTCAACTTGACAATTGCGATACATCTTCATTACTAGTTAAGCAATCCAATTCAGCTATGATCCACAAACTACGAGGCTTAACAACCCTAGTTTCTTGGTAAATGTTCAGTAATTTGAACATGTCAAAATACAAAATACAATGCGATCATGATTTTAAACAGACACCAAACGTGCTTTAAGTCAGATTAATTAAAATATAAAATGTTTAGGCAAAAAGCATCATGAAGATATTGATGATCTTATAAAATTTGACCAAAACTACATAAAAATTGGATTTTCGCCAAAGGTGATATATATTTTTCACCGAAAAGGAAGTATATACCATTTATCGCGATGTACTGCCAAAAAAATCATGTAAAAGAGTTTGACAAGGAAAATTCATATATAAAAATTATCAAGACGTTCAAAATAATTATATGTTTTATAGATTCATTCATAATTAAAAAGTTTCATTAATGATCTGTGGCTGAAAGTCTTGAAAGTTAGGTGAAAAAATGTGTGGCACTACACGGGGAAGTGTAGGCATTATCCCACCAAATTAATGTGGAGCTTCCACGACATAATATTTTATTGCACAAGGTCAACTAATATAGAATTAAGGAGTTTTTCATAGAAGTTTTTTTTATACACTTGAAATTTGCAATGGGATTTTTTTTTTCCGCACTATTTTGGAGCTTGAAATTGAGCTCAAAATGGCTATTTTGTAGATTCAACTTTTGAAAAAATGCCCCATGAATTCATTAATAAATCATTTATTAGTCATCATGCCAGTTCAAATTGACCTAAAACATCGACTTTGCCCTCGAAACTTTTCCAAAAAATAACTATCCACCGAAGGAGGAAGAATATCACCACTCCACCATATCGCTTCGTTGCTGAGCTCGAGTTCATCGCCGAAGAAGCCAATAAGTCTGTGGCTGGGAAGCAGATCATGATTGTAGGGTTTGAGAGGCAGTTATTGTGCGTTTCTTTGTTGGTCTATTTAGCAGTTGTCATATATTGATTGAGAATAAATGCCTTCTGGATGAAATTTGAAGAAAAAACAGTAAAGTGTTTAGTCTAAGTTAACCAGTCTTTGATTCAGTCAAGAAAAATATGCTACTATGAAATCATGATCTCTATATATTTATCAAGTTCATTGTGTATTAATGCATCATAAAAACAAAATAGTGAATTTCGAGGGCTTTAGTGACGCTTAGCAGAGTTTGTTGGGCCAAAGAATGTTGCGAAGAAGAAAGGTCTTGGAGGCTTTGAGCTGCTGAAGACCGGAGCTAATGAAATCGATTGAAATTATCTGGTCTGCAAGCAATAATCCTCTTATATGAAAGGTTAGGGTTATAACTAAAAAAATATTGGCATGTTGGTTAAATTTGTTTTTAATATTTCAAATTTACTAATTAAGCTCTCTCTTTAAAAAATTTCATGTTAAGTAGCGAAAATCGTACTTTTTAGGGTGTTGAGATGAATTTTTGTGTCAACCTCCCGTGAGGATCACGTGGCCATTTACTTAAGTGAACGTGTGTTGAATTACATGCTAACTCTATTAATTTGAATTTATGACTTTGACTTTTCAAACCTACAATACAAAAGTGCATGGTGGGAGAGCGTCAAAGTATTTTTAACGTGAGCTCTCCGACGTTCAAGTGAGTAAAAAAAAAGAGAGTAATGCCTCAAGGTATAAGATACTTATATGAATACTCGAAGGCGTATCTGGATGCATTTTGGAACTTTGCTTGGACGCTAATTTTATTAATTTAATGCGGCACAAATTATCTCATTGATAAGACTAATATAAATAAATAAATATTTTGGCCATCATGGTAAACATTAGGCCTAACACAGGGTATTATTCAATAAGATTTTAATGAATGCCCATTTTTAATACATTATTAATAGGGAGAATCGTAAAATAAGATCATTTTAAACATAGATAATCGTCATGCTAAAAGATGGGCATTTCTCAAAATCTCCCTTAATAATATATGCATCTTTTGATGTTGCACTTATAATTTCTGCTTTTATTTTTATATTATAAACATTGCCTAGAAATTTGAAAAGCATATCATTAGGAGCATAAATTATTAAAAGGTGCACAAATTAGGTCATTCGTGCAATTATCTCTATTATTATAACTTTTCAATGATAAATTAAAATAAAATAAATGAATATTTGAGATTGGCATCTTGACAGTATGTCAATTAGACTATTAAAGCCTCACTTAATCTGTACCAAATTTATTAAGTTACATTTCAACCATATCACGTGTAACTTGAGAATACACATCATTTTTCCACAAGTTTAAGTCCTAAAAGATCGGAAATGGACATGTTTAATTTGCAGATAAGACAGGTTAGGCCAGAGGTGAGCCTAGTGGTAAGAATGGTAGCAAGTGTTTAACCATGAATACATTGTTGATTGGGAATTCAAGCAAAGTGGATAAATCTTTGCTAAGGTAATATGCTCTTATTCAACCCTTATAAAAGTAACCTTTTTTTTTTTTTTTGCATGTTTAAATTAATTAAGACTAGTCTTGAATGATTCTTCAGGTTGGACTAAGTGGTTTACTAGCAGTTTTGGGATATCAAGCTCAGTTTTGGGATATTATGTGGTCCATTGTCTCTCTTATTCGAATTAAGCTAAATAAAATTGTGTATCGATACTCATTATGACAATTGAGTGATTTTACAACAAACTGTATTATCAATAAATTTTTATATATCTTATCATCAATACTTAGTATATTAATGACTATTGCAGGAATAGGGACATAGAGAGCAAAGATAATTGTGTTGTGGTACACATTGGGCTTTCATCATATTCCTTACCAAGTGGATTTCCCCGTAATACCAACATTGAGCAATGGGTTTGAGGTTAGGCCATCAAATATCTTTGAGAGAAATCCAGTGCTCAAGATTAAGCCACCCCAAGCTGTCAAGTGGCCCAATTGCTCCACATTAACTGTGTTATGACATATGAGTCAATGGATTGTGCTTGAAGAACATGTCATCATAAATTCATATCTGACTTTTGAGTAATTAAATTGGAAATAATGCACAGAAAATTCAACTTATTAGGACGTATGTTGTCCTCTCCAATTGCAACCCAACACAATCTTTGGAAGATTAAAATAAATTTTTGTGTCCAAATTTCTTTCCAAGAACTATATTAAGATAGCAGAGTACGAAAATCAAAATCGTCAAAAGTTAAAGTTTTGTTTTGTTTTTTTTGGTATGAAGTTTTTAGAATCTAAAAACAATACGCAGAAACAATATGAAAGTGACCCTCAAGCTCATTAGTAAAGTTTTCACTTTTTTTCTCAAGTAGTGAAGGCTTCAAAAAGCATGAGAAAGAGCCTTTTTCTCACCTTATAACTCAAGGAACCCCACAGAGTTTATTCTTGTCTTCTCAGATCTCCAGCAATAAAGCGTGGCAGACATGTTTGAATAAAATATTTTCCCTTGCTCTTTTTTTTTTTTTAATCTTTAAATCTTTATACTTGTATATTGACATTTTTGATTTTTCTAATACATACTCTGGATGTTGCACATGGGAATACTTAAAAAATTAGGGTTCTTTCATTCCATCCAATCATTTTGGGCTCTGACTTGAGGGAATCATTAATGTTTGTAATCTTGTCCATGTGGGTAATTTACAATGAAGGAATAGTTGTCAAGAGAAGCAAGTTAATTGTACCCTTCACTTCAATCTCAAAACCCAAAGTAAGCAAACAAAAATAACTACCCTTGCTCTCAATGCAAGAAAAGCACTAGTGAAATATAACCCACACGCACAAAAAAAATAAATAAATAAATAAAAAAGAAAGGGAGCCTAGTCTTACCTATAAAGGCATGAGAAATGTGGATATTGGACCATTCAAAGCCGAAGCAACCCTTTTTTAATGTCCATTACGAAATCTTGGTATTATCTTGACATCTGAGATACTTGGACAGTTGGACTTATATTTAAGTGCATATTTCCACAATATATATGTACCAAATAGTACCTCAATTACTTGTCTCTTTTTTGTACCACATTAGCTTCCAAAATCAAATTCAATTGAAACATTACCCAATGACTAGTCGTCTATTTGTAGCTCTAGTTCTAATCCTCCAATGTTGTTGCTTCGCTGATGGTAAAAACCACCCTCTAGACCCTCTCACCCCAAGTGAGTTCAACCAAGTGAGACATATAATTGAGAGGTCTCATCTGGGTTCTCTTCCCAACTTGACATTCCATTACGTCGATGTTGAGGAGCCAGAGAAACACCAAGTCCTCAAATGGCTATCCCAAAACCAAAACTCGCCGATCCCGCCCCGCCAAGCCAAGGTCGTGGCCCGAGCGGGCGGCGAGACGCACGAGCTCGTGGTGGACCTGTCCACGAGCTCGATAGCGTCGGACCGGATCCACTCCGGCCCCGGCTTCCCCCCGCTGACGTTCGCCGAGCTCTTCCGGGCCAGCAAGCTCCCCCTCGCCCACCCCGGGTTCCAAGCCTCCGTCGCTAGGCGGGGCTTGAACGTATCGGAAGTCTCTTGCGTGCCCTTCACGGTAGGTTGGTTCGGCGAGAGCCGAACCAACCGCGCGCTGAAGGTCACGTGCTTCTACCGCGGCGGCTCCGTCAATATCTACTCCCGCCCCATCGAGGGCGTGTCGATGCTCGTCGACGTCGATTCGATGACGATCACCGCCTTCAACGACCGGCTCAGAGCCCCATTGCCCAAGCCACAAGGCACAGACTTCCGAGCCAGAAGCTCAAAGACAAGCACTCACTCACGCAATTCATCAAACAGCTTGCTTGCGATCCAAGGCAACGAGGTCAAGTGGGCCAACTGGGAGTTCCGGGTCGGCTTCAACGCGCGAGCCGGGGCGGTGATCTCCGCGGCGGCGGTGTTCGACGCCGAGAGAGGGAGGTTCCGGCGGGTGATGTACAGAGGGCACGTGTCGGAGACGTTCGTGCCGTACATGGACCCAACGAAGGAGTGGTATTTCAGGACGTTCATGGACGTGGGCGAGTTCGGGTTCGGGCGAGCCGCGGACTCGCTCCAGCCGGGCGTGGATTGCCCGGAGAGCGCGGAGTTTCTGGATGGGATCATGGCGGGCTCGGATGGGAAGCCGCAGAAGGTTGAGAGAGTGATTTGTGTGTTCGAGAGAAACTCCGGCGATGTTGCCATGAGACACACTGAGATCAACATTCCTGGGAAAGTGGTGAGTCGGAAAAAAATAAATATAAATATTGTTAGACATACCAACTCTTTTATTAATTTTTTAATTTCAACATATGTGACAATTGAAATATCATATTTTGATTAGCATTCTTTTAATTAGATGATAAATACTCATTAATAATAACATGACATATAAGTTTGTATTAAAAAATTAGTGAAAAAAATTGATATGTGTATCACTGCTTAATAAATATATAAGGGAATTCTGTAGTAAGTTTTTTTTTTTTTTTTGAGAAATAATTTTAAATGATTAAATTCATATTTTTAAGATGTAAAATCTACCAAAAAATAAATTTGACGGTCTAAAAAAAATCATCACAGAAGTACCCAATATATATATATATATATATATGGTACTTTGAGAGATTTTAATTGTGGCTGTGATAAAGTTCCTATTTATATACTTAATAAAATAGATTATATATTAGTATATACCATAATCTCTAGTTATATCAGTAGTTGGGCTTCGACTTTGTCAACTGATAGTGGGAAAACAAAATCTGGATAAATACCAATAGATATTACGGGTAAAAGAATAGGTATCAAAACAAATAGAAGATCCCTTTTAAGATCAAACAATTCCATCGAATACTAAATATGTGACTGTGAGTTGTTCAAATAACTTATTTTATTTATATTTTGGCCTCTTATTTTTATTATATTACTATTTAGGCTTAATTTTTAAAAATATTTGCACTTTTAAAATGTATGAGTTTTTTTCCATCAAAATGCTAAAAAAAATAATCCAAAAAACCACCTTAAAAAACGACAAATTAAAATTCAAAATCTTAAAATTTTAAAATCGGTCCTGTGGTAGGGATCAAAAAAAGTCTCAACACAGCTAGATCCTGATGGATTCTTAATTATATAACATGGCCCATTTTTTATCCATTTTTTAGTTTACTTTATTTTTGGGACCACAAAATTTTGGGACCACGTCAATATGAATGACGTTTTCTTTTGGCAGATCTGTGGTCGTATTTGTTTTGATTTGTTTTATGAGTTTATGGTTTTTTTTAATTATTATTGTTATTTTTGGGAAGGTGAGAAGTGGCCAAGCGGAAGTGAGTTTGGTGGTGAGAATGGTAGCTACAGTGGGGAATTATGATTATGTTCTTGATTGGGAGTTCAAGCAGAGTGGGGCTATCAAAGTTGGGGTAACAATATTCTCTCTCTCCCTCTCTTTCATTTTGAATTTTTGATATGATTTCTTTGGATATGGTTAGAATGTCTTACCACAAAAAACGAGTCTGACATTGTTAGACATGGCATTCTAACGGGTTATATATCATAATATATATATATATATATATGATAAGAATCATTTCTTATAATAAGAAATCCCCTATTAAAGCGTTTTTTTTATTTCTTTAGTTTTATTAAGATATATTTTTTCCCTTTACCTAGAATAAAACCTCTATAATTATTAATTATTAACTAATCAAAAAATTAATTAAATTATTAAATATTAATTTATAGAGGTTTTTTTTATCCATCTAAATATGCATCATATCTAAATCGTTTTGCACATTATTATCATAATTGTACATATTAGTTAAAAAAAGAAAAAGAAAAAAAAGCCACGGCGACATCAATTTTTTCAAAGTACTAGATACATATATCTTTTAAATAAGTTTATAAATTCTCTCATATTAAAAAATTATTAATTTATATATATCAAATGCATAAAATACTATTTATAATGTATTATCTTATAAATTTAACTAATTATTAAGTTAATAAAAAGTGTTATTTTTAGTATGTGCTCTTCTTTCAAGCACTAAATTTTTAGTGAATTTTAGTCGAACATAACTTGGAATATGGTCCACTAAAAGTAGGTTCCACATAGTGAGTAGTGACCACATTTTTCCATAAGAGTAAACATCAAAAAGTTAGGTGCTAGCTTTATAAAACTTTGCAATAAGTAAATTGTTAAGCTGTTTTCAAAAGAAATGTTAAAAGTTTAAATTTGAAGCAATTTTAATGGTAAATATCAAATGGCAGGTTGACTTGACAGGAATTCTAGAAATGAAGGCAACACCATACACAAACAACAACCAAATAATCGAAAATGTGTACGGAACGTTAGTGTCGGAGAACACCGTCGCCGTTAACCACGACCACTTCGTCACTTACTATTTAGACCTCGACGTCGACGGAAACGACAACTCGTTTCAAAAGTCTAGACTACAAACGACACGAACCTCGCCTAACGCCGGCTCTCCTCGACGGAGTTATTGGACGGTCGTTAGGGAAACCGTCAAAACCGAAGCCGAGGCCAAAGTTCGGCTTGGCTCGGAGCCAGCCGAGCTGTTAATCATAAACCCGAATAAGAAAACAAGGCTTGGGAATCACGTGGGTTACCGGCTACTCACCGGGCAACCGGCTAGTTCCCTTCTGGCCGACGACGATTACCCGCAAATACGAGCCGCTTATACCAAGTATCAAGTTTGGGTGACTGCCTATAACAAGTCCGAACGGTGGGCCGCCGGGTTCTACAGTGATCGGAGCCGCCGAGACGACGGCTTGGCTGTTTGGAGTCAAAGGTAAACGCAATACATTTCTCTAATTTTAATACGGTTGAAGTTGAAAAATACTCAAAATTTACACAATAATAAAATTAAATACTTAAATTTTTAAACAATTGAGTGAATAATCAATTTATTAATTATTTGTACATGTTTTTTATTACTCAGTCAACTATTACCAATTAACTCTATGTAAATAATTGGTATTTATTCAAATTAGGTACTAAAAATTTAGTATTTATTATAATTTTTCTTTTACATTTAGTTACTAATTGATTAGGATATGATTGGATGTACGTTGAATTAGTTTTGACCACGTGAAAATTGACTTTTCTCTTTTTGGTGAATGTGTAGGAATAGGGTAATTGAAAATAGAGACATCGTGTTATGGTACACAGTGGGATTTCATCACATTCCTTATCAAGAAGACTTCCCAGCAATGCCTTCACTTCATGGGGGATTTGAGCTAAGGCCAGCTAATTTCTTTGAAAGCAATCCATTGTTGCTTAGTCAACATTGATCAAGCTAAACCCAATTTGTTATTTTCATTTGCTATATCTACAGGAAAATTAAGCCATAGATCTTATTCCTAACTAGCTAGGAAAAGGTGAAGATATATTCTTTCATTGTCTTTGTAATTCAAGATGAATCGTATGTAACACCAAAAATCATTAATTGTTATGTAGTGACGTTCCACAACTAATAAAACTATGAATCCAATAATATTATTATATGTGATTAAAATATTGGATTCATATTGCTATACATATATATATCATAATACATGAGCCAATTTAATTATTGTGTTGTAATAAAGTATTTTGGGAGAAAAATAATTATATAATATTGTAAATAAATTTGACAAAAACTAACTCATATTCATGCATGTCAATGTATCTAGTACTTTTTGGAAAGTTTTGATTGTTATTGGCTAGACTTGGTCAAAAGATATGTCCATGAAATTTGGTTTCATTGTTACATGTCACGTCCGTTGGTAGCATGCACAACAATATTGACCAACTAATAAAGCTAATTATAAAGCTTTTCAAAACCAAGCCCGTTAATTAGTAGTTTTAATTTCCAAGGTACTGCGTTGTATATGCATATGACTTCATTATATTCAGCACTAGTTTTGGCTTACAAGTCCAAAAATTGATGCTGATATAATTTGACACGCTTCTACCACTATGCTTGTCTCACAGGTAAAATATGTTACAAGCTATCTAGTTTCATATTTGTCCCAACACTAATATTTCAATGTTAGCTCTTCATTGCCTCTTTCAGAGAGAAGATGGACAAAAAATTTTGTTTTTCATTTTTTTTTAAACCAATTCGGATATGTGACAACAACTCAACAAAACTTTAAATTCAATGAATTTTTTTTTTTTTTGCTCGGTGTGATTTTGTGAAAGTTTGAATTGCATCACCTAACATTTTTACATTAAATTACATAAAAAGAAGGCATCAAATAAGGGAGATACATCTGAGCAAAACCATGTAAAACACTAATTATATTGCTGATGTAATTTTTTTTTGGGTAGAAAATAAACTATGATTTGTCCCCTTTTTTTTTTTTTTTTTTTTTTTAATTTAGATATAAAAACTATCCAACACTCAAAAGTTTTTGTTAGAAATTGATATGGTATTATGGTATACGTTATAGAATTTTGGCTTCGAATAGCGAAATAACTTGAAAAAATGATTAGCGAAATCATTGATCCACAACAAAATTTAAAAACGACAATATTTTGGACAAAACGATACTTATACGGGAAACGACAATTTACTGGAAAAATGACAGTATGACACTGGGTTTAAGAAAACCATAAAAATATGAAAAGCAACAGTATATTGACAACGACACGACATTTAAACAACAACAGTAAAATTAAAAACGACATTTTAGTATGAAAACGACAAAAATATAAAAACGACATTATTCTGGAAAACGACAGAAAATTGACTAAATCAATTACAATATGAAAAACGACAGAACAATACATTCAACCCAAAAACGATGGAAATCTAAATGTTAAAATTTTAAAAAACAACATTAAATTGACAAAATCAATAATAATATAAAAATTACAGTCGGTGGAAACGACATTTAACCTAAAAACCACATAACTGGAAACGACATTGTAAATCAAATTATTATTAAATTTTAATTAAGCTTTCATTTTCTGTTTCAATGTCGTTTTTACATTTTGGTTTCAATTTTTAAATTCAATGTCGTTTTTTTTTGTTCAATTTTAAGTCATTTTCCAGTTAATTGTCGTTTTTCTTAATCTCCACATCGTTTTCCTAATTTTAGTGCCATTTTTATATTTTTGTTTGGTTTTTAAAATTCGATTTCATTTAATTCAAACTGGTGTCGTTCATTTCTTTTGGATATTTTCACAATGTATTGTTATTCTTAACTTGACATATTGTAAAAACGACATGAAATTTGGAAAAAGATACCAAAAGTGGAAAAACGACAATGAAAGTACACATACGGGAAGCGACAATTTATTGGAAAAATGACAGTATGACACTGGGTTTAAGAAAACCATACAAATATGAAAAGCAACAGTATATTGACAACGACACGACATTTAAACAACAACAGTAAAATTAAAAACGACATTTTAATATGAAAACGACATTATTCTGGAAAACGACAGAAAATTGACTAAATCAACAACAATATGAAAAACGACAGAACAATACATTCAACCCAAAAGCGATGGAAATCTAAATGTTACAATTTTAAAAAACGACACTAAATTGACAAAATCAATAATAATACGGACATTAAAGTCGGTGGAAACGACATTTAACCAAAAAACCACATAGTTTTGGGAAACGACATAGTATATCAAAATTATTATTAAATTTTAATGAAGCTGTTATTTTATGTTTCGATGTCGTTTTTTCATTTTGTTTCAATTTCTAATTTTTTTTTCAATTTTAAGTCGTTTTCCAGTTAATTGTCCTTTTTCTTAATCTCCACATCGTTTTCCTAATTTTAGTGTCATTTTTATATTTTTGTTTGGTTTTTAAAATTCGATCTCATTTAATTCAAATTGATGCCATTCATTTCTTTTGGACATTTTCACCATGTATTGTTATTCTTAACTTGACAATCTTAAAATTTATGTGGTTTACCATTTCGGTATTACTTTCATTGTCGTTTTTCCACTTTTGGTATCTTTTCCAAATTTCATGTCGTTTTTTCAATTTGATGTCATTTTAGAAGTGTTTATGTTTTTTTTTTAAACTTATCTTTTCATATTTATTTTCCTACTATTTTTCCAATTTACTTTCATTTTTCTAATTTGACTGTCCTTTTCCCGTTAATGTCGTTTTCAGATTTTTGTGTCGTGTTTCTAATTTAATGTTGTTTTCTATCTTCTGTCATTTAGACATTTTGGTGTCGTTATTCTTCTCAAATTTTCTATTATTTGTGTACTTTTTTTTTATTTTTATTCTGCTATCATTCGTCTAACGTGACTATCGTTTTCCAGTTAGGAATGTTTTTCAGTACTTTTCTCTCACTCTCCTATTGTTTACATCGACTAATAATTCATGGAGTTTGAAAGTGAGAGAAATTAAAAAAGATTAATTTTATGTAATTTTTTAGGAAAAAAATTATGGGATTAATCTTTTCTCAATTAGTGATACGTACTTTCCATTATTATTGATAGTAAATAATCGTTTTTATAACTTGATTTTAAAAAATAGTGAATGTTTCAAATTAAAAAAAAAATAGCCACGATAAGAAGTTACAATAAAATTCCTGCTAAATTTGTCATGATTTATTATCTATATATATTGACTATTTTCAAAATTTTGTAAAATAAAATAGATATTATTTAAAAATTCATCTGCAGAGTGGCTAAATTCGTCCTGTCCTTTTTTATTTATAATAGCTTTGGTGTGGCATCTCGGTGAGTCAAAATAAGATGTACGGAAGTGACGAAATCACGTCTATTATTGGTGTTTTATTTTAAAATGGAGTGATCGACACAGCAAAATGTTAATTGCCAGCATATCAATTATCAAATACCGTCCAAATATTCTTGGGTAAAATAAGACTAGTCATGACTAGGTCTTGGTGCAATTAGGCAAGCTCATATTCATGATATTATTAATCAAGAACCTCCCTCTTTAGTATTTATTAAAAAAAATGATAATTACCACGAAAGATATTAAATTAGAGTGAAATAGGAGAAAATTCAATTGTATCCAATAGTATAAATAAAAATTGAAGTTTTAAAGTAATTAAGTTACTAGTCAATTTATTAATTATTTGCACATATTTTTTATCACTAAATCAATTACCACCAATTACCACTATATATGTAGGTAATTGAATTGTTTGAATATTTTGCTATATTTTTTAAAAATTAGATATTTATTTAAATTAAGTATTGAAAATTGATATTCACTGTAATTTTTTTAAAAAGAATTAAGTAAAAAGAATTAAGTAGCAAAGCGCGTTCGATGTCTTCACGGGAGTTCCATCTTCGCCGGCGTAATAGGCGTCCATGAACACGGCGTTGGCCGGGCAATCGACCAAGGGCTCGAGCGACACTGCAGATTGGCCGAACCCGAACTCGCCGCAATCGAAGAAGGTCTTGAAGTAGGTCTCTTGTGTTGGGTCCATGTATGGCACGAACAGCTCGGATACGTAACCTCTATACAACACTCGTCGATGCTTGTGTTGTTGTTGGTCGTAAATTGACGCTAGAGAGATAACTGGACCCACTCGAACATCAAATCCGACACGGAGGTTCCAATTGACCCAACTACATGTTCACAATGAGGACAACAAAAAATAAATATAGTAATATTCGAGATTATGAGCTCAATTACGTAAAAAGATTAGGAGGATTTATAAGAATTCTAATACTAGTTGTAGTTTTTTTCAGTCAAATATATATCCTTGCATTTTGGTTCGATTCCCTGCAAAACGCACTGATTTGATTGTGTTGTTTTAAAGGGGAAATTAAAAAGCGACATTTATACGTTCAATCTGAAGATAAATCATGACTACATGAGCATTGAGCTTTGCAAATGTTAAATTATCATGTAGATATAATATGTAATTATGTTAAGGCGTAGAAGTACAGTTCTATAAATATTATTGTTTATTCGCAAGATTATATATTACAAAAGATTCTCTTTATATCGCATAATAAAACGAGTTTTTAGCACCGGTGCCCCTGATTTTTACGGGGTATGGCAATTTGCCCCTTAATATTTTATTTGTGACATTTTACACCTTGATTTCGAAATTTTTGGTAAACGGTTACAAATCGAAAACGGGCGTCTAATTTTGGACGGAATTCGACTCTCATGTGCCCAGCACGTGTTTAAAGAGGGCATTTATGACATTTTATGATGTTTATATATTTTTATTGGGAAAATTCTAAAATAGTCCCCGTGTTATGTTGAAAATCCAGTTTTGTCCTTGTATTTTTAGTAATTACAAAACGATCCCTCCGTTATTCAAATCGATCTAAAAATATCCTCGAATTCCATTTTGGTCAACATTTATGTGTGAAAAGACAATATTACCCTTAATCAAATTAAATTTTTTATTATATATTTTCTTCTTTCTTATTTTTTATAAAAAAATAAAAATAAAACTATTTTCTCTTACCCCTCTCTCTCTGTTCTCTCTTTGCCGCAGTTGGAGGTCGGGCTAGGAACGGCAAAGTTGGGGGTCGGGCTAAGGGCGGCAGGGTTGGGGGCTGCGGGGTTAGGGATCGAGCTAGAGGCGGCGGGGTTGGGAGTCGGGGCTAGGCGGCGATGGGGTTGGGGGTCAACTAGAGGCGGCGGTGTTTGGCAGGGCGGCGAGGTTGGGAGTAGTCAAGCTAGGGGCAGCGGGATTGGGGTCGACTAGGGACTAGCGGGGCTGTGGTTGGCTCGGGACCTGGCAGGGCTGGGGTCGACTAGGGGCTAACAGGGCTGTGGTCGGCTAGGGACTGGCGGAGCTGGAGTCGGCTAAGGGCTGGCGGGGTTGGGCACGTCGGGGCTGGGGTCGGCTAAGGGCCGGCGGGGTTGGGGACGGTAGCGTTGGGGCGGCGATGTGTTTATGTTTTTTTATTGTGGTTTTTTTTTTTTTTAGAGAAAGCTGGAATTTTTTTATTGGTTTTGAGAAACAATCTTAAGTATTGGTTGATTTTGATGCTTGATATTTGGTTTTGTGTGTTGTGCTTGAATCTGATTTCGGTCCCTCGCGAATCCAACTGGCCCTCCGCGAACTCCGCGAACCCCACCTCCTCTCGGCCGTCATCTGTGAACTCCGCCACTCCACCACCCCCGCAAACCCCTACCGCCCCTCCGTCGACCACTGCGAACTCCGCGAACCCACCGCCACTCCACCACCCTCGCGAACCCCTACCGCCCCTCCGTCGACCACTGCGAACTCCGCGAACCCACCGCCACTCCGCCGCCCCCCCGCGAACCTCTGCCGCCTTTCCGCCGCAAACCCAACTACCCCTCCGCGAACCTGAGGAACTTCACCAGTTTGATGAGTTATTTTATTTTTGTCTAATTTTTAATATTATTTTTAGTATATTTTTGTTTTATTCTAAGGGTAATTTGGTCTTTTTAAAAAAAATTGAGTCCCGGTCAACGCAAAAGGGTAATTTTAGGTAGATTTGAATAACAAAGGGATCGTTTTGTAATTATCAAAAATACGAGGATAAAACTGGATTTTCGGTATAACACGGGGACTATTTTAGAATCTTCCCATTTTTATTTGATAAAAACACTCCAATTAAAAAAAAAAATCCTAAAATATTCCTATTCGTGCATCCTCGTCTTTTTCATCTTCAGTCAAGAATAACCCACTCCAAATCAAAATTTCCATACAAAAATTCCAATTGAAAATTTTAACAAAAAAATTTACCAAAAACCTACAATCAGATTAAACACAATGATACTAAAAAATAAATCCATTCATGAGCAGCAAAAGGCCATTAATCCATAAATTGAAGGCTTCACGTACGGTGCTCCAATCCTCGCCGCTTGGTCTCGTCCTTGGCCCCCCCGATCTGCCAAGCTAGCCGCAAGGTCCCCCGATTAAAAACCGAAGCCTTTCGCGCTCACCACCACAGCCTCTTTCAATGCAGATATGCGTGTCCAAGCTCTGCCATCCCAATCCGCCGTCCGCCAGGGGTGCTCGGGATGGGGTGCGCCGTGTCGCTGTCGGAGAAGTCGGTGACGACATAGATCTGGCCGCCCTTGCTGCCGAGGACATCACAGTCGAAGCTGATGCCGCAGTCGGCGAGGCGCTGGCGATCGACGGCCCAGTTGGGGGCGGCAGGGTCGCAATGCTAGTAATTGTTGATGGGTTCCCGGTGAGGCATTGCTGGTCGTGTCGGGGGCTGAGAGGATCTGGCGCCGGGAGAGGGGAATCTGCAGCAATTGGTGTGCCTCCGACGTCGACCTCAAAATTGAAGCTCGCCGCAGCCCTTATCTCAACAACTCCGATGCCGACTTCTACCAAAGCCGTCGGATCAGCCGCCGCCGTCAAACACCAAAGCTCCTCACTCCGACGATTACGCCTCCTACCCTAAGCTCCAAACCGACGATGTCTCTTCTCTGCGGCAGCTCGACGCCTGGACCTCCGTATGCATCTCCCTGGAGCCTCACCCTCAGCCGGAGCCGGAATCTCCGCCCGCCCCTTCCGCTCCGCCCAGCCATCATCGGTTGTGACGAACGCCAGCGCTACTCAGCTTCGCCCTGCCTCGTTTGACCTCTTCCGATTTTGAGCTCGTGATGGCACCATCTACGAACCCAAACCAAACGAGCAAACGTTGATATTTACTATTTTCTTTGGGGGTGTTGTGTTGTTAAGGGATTTTGATTTGAAAGAGAGAAGGAGAGCCATGTCCGTTTTGGTCCAAAAAAAAAAAAAAGAGAAAAGGAATATTGAGGAAGAAGAAGAAATGATGAAGAAGAAATAATGAGATGACAAAAAAACCCTTAACTTTTAGTCATGTGCTAATTACATGTCTATTTCCGTCTAAAAAATAAATGGAAGTCATTAATTTGTAGTAATTTGTCAATATTTTCGAGTTCAAAGTGTAAAATGCCACAAATAAAAGATTAAGGGGCAAACTGCCATACTCCCTAAAGGTCAGAGGGCACCGGTGCTAAAAACTCTAATAAAACACAACAGATTTTGCTTTTATCTTAATAAACTTGTCCCTTGACAAGAAGTGTACTAAATTATATTGTAAAAAAAAACTCATGGGAGATTTGTGAAATTTCGTAAAAACTCAGAGGGTATATATTTTTCGTATGTACTGTTGCATCATATTCTTTGATATGTTTATGATAATAAAATATTTTTATTTTTCTTTACATGATCAACGTGATAATTATTTATCAGCGTGCGATCATATATATAAACAAAGAATAGGTCAAGTCAGTATTGGTAGGCACAGGAGAGCTTTCATTCCAGCGGATACTATTACTAGAATATTTCTAGTAAGGGGGAATTGTGTGTTGAAATATGGAGTTATTATAAAATTAAACAATTATATATAACAGTAATTAGTTTTCAGTATATATTCTATGTGAATTCGGCAATACGTTCCTATTTGAGATAGGGATAAAAAAGAAATAATTTAGGCGTCTTGGATTAGTGGTCTTTCCCTTGTATTTTTTTTTAAGTATCTAGTATGTGAATTAGAGTAGTTATCATTGCAAAGATGATATTCTAATAAGTGAAATAATAGTATCTAAAAAGAAAAATAAATCAATTAATACTGATAAATGTTTAGAAGGGATGTTATGAATTAGTAGATTTTGAAGAGGTTTAAAAAAAGCCATTATTAGAAAAACGCGCAGTGCTGTTCGTGCAAATTTTGTTTTAACTGGTAAAAATTACATATGTATGTAAAATCACTTAGAAATTAAAAATAAGAAAAAAAAGTCAAAAATTCTGTTAAAAGAAAAACTAAAATGAAAAAAAAAAGAAAAAAGAAAAAAAAGATGAACATAGAGCATAGGATAAATTGAAGGGGCCAAAAAAAAGGGGAAAAAAAACCATGTGAGGCAAAAACCATAAAAAAAAAAAGGGATAGATAAATTAACAAATATCTTTTTTAAAATAAGGAAACACACTTAAGAATGCAATCCATCAAAGATAACATATATTTGAGAGAACGAGAATTTACCAATTATGTTGGGCCTTCCCTAAATCTCAGAAGTCTAAGCGAATAGAAACTTGAAGAGGTTGTCCATCAATAAGCAGAAACTTGATATACCACCGAAGCATAACTCATTGGAACCCTTGAAAGGAAAAGTCCTCTAAAAAAAAGTGCATGATCAAAGCCTATATAATTTGTAGAACAGAAGATGAACCATATGTCTGGACCCAGAAATTTACTTAAATTTACACAAAACCTCAAATGTTTGGCAAGACCACTCGATCGGATCTTGAGAAGAAGCATGATTAAAAATGTATTTTTTTCATATGTTTATGGTAATTTCAACTATTAGTGATATACTACTAATGAAGTTTTATTTTTTGTCGAAAAATTATTATTAATGATGTTGAGATTGATGTTATGCAGGTATTTCTTTCTTTAGTACCTATAACTTGGTTAAATATCATTATTTTCCTCCCGGTTTATTTAATATATATATATATATATTGGCTTTTTTTTTTTTTTTACACATTTGGCCTTATCCGAAGAATAGGAGATGCATCACGGCCAGCAATCCACTGCTAATTAGTCAACATTGATCTAAACCTAATTTGTTAATTTTATGTACTATATGATGTACAGGCAATTTAAGCCCATATATAGATCTTGTTCCTAACTAGGAAAAGGTGAAGGTTCTTTCATTTTCTTCATAATCAAAGGTGAAGAATATTGTAACTATAATATTCTTTTTAATAGTGGAGGACTTGGGAAAGAAGCTTTAAATTTTTGGACATGTGCCAACGTTGTCGAGATGTGTTCCTATTGAAGTTGACCTTTCATTATTATTTTTTTTAAGGTGAAGAATGTAACACCAAAAATTATTAATCGTTCCGTAGTGACTTTCAACACAAGTAATAAAATTGTGAATCCAAATAATATTATATGTGATAAAAATATATATAAGATTCATATTGCTACATATCATATAGGCCAGTCTAATTAATCTAATATTCCTATATTTGAGAAGAATAGGCGTGCCAAGGATAAATGCGTCTAATACTTCTGTCCAATCTTAGCCTTGCATAGTTGTGGGCCTCACGTTATAGCAAAATTCTTGAGAAGAATTGTTGTCAGATATGGTATGAGAAGTTGATAAAATAAATTGTATTTTGAGAGAAATTAGGGAAATAATAGGAAATAGCAAAAAAATTTTTTTTTGTTTTTAAAGTCCAGCTTATATTCCAAAAAATTAAAAAAATAGTCATGTTACGAATTATATAACAAAAAAGTGTTATACAAAATATAACACTCTGTAAATATTTGTAAGATATTTTGTAACACTTCAAGTTTTACTCATTATTTTTTAAAGTGTTAAATAATATCTTACAAATATTTATAGATCTGTTACATTTCGTGTGACACTTTTCTGTTATATAATTTATAACATGACTATTTTTTTTAATTTTTTGAAACACAAACTATCGTTTAAAACAAACATTTAATTTTAGCATATTTTTACAACTCACCCGAGAAATTAATAACATTATAAAAAATTAAAACATCAACAACAATAGTAAAAGAATAATAAATTATTAAAATATCATGTCAAAATTAACTTTTATCAAATGATCAATTTGACTGCGAATAGCGGGTAACATGTCAATGTATATATATAATAGTACTTTGGAAAAAGCTTGGCTTTTGTATTATATCGAGACTTGGTCAAAAGTTTAATGTCTATGAATTATTATTTTGCTTTATCACATGTCACGTCCGTGAGTAGTAAATGCACAATAATATTGAACAACTAATAAAGCTGATTATAAAGAAACCAATCCTATTTAGTAGAAGTCCAAAAATTGATGCTGATATAATTTGACACGCTTCTACTAATAATACATGTCTAAAAAGTTACAAGCTAGCTAGTTTCATATTTGTCATAACACAATATTAATGCAATGTTAGCTCTTTCAAAGAGAAGATGGACAATATATATATATATATATATATATATATATATTACCAATTTGGATATGTAACAATTAACTCAACAAAACTTTTAAATTCAATGAAAGTTCTTTTTTTTTTTTGGCTCGGTGTAATTCCATGAAAGTTTCAATTGCATCATCTAACATTTTTACATTAAATTATGATCGACGTAGTGTGTTTTGATTGAGCCAACATAAAAAAAAAATTAAAAAATAAAAAAAAGCATCGAATAAGGGAGATATGTGATCTAAATCTGTTGCGAACATCGAAGTCGTGAAAAATATTTCCTAACAAAATTTGCCGATGTGTAACTTTTTTTTTAAGAAACTTTTTTAATTTGGATATAAAATTTATCAAACAATGGTTTTTTTAGAAAATTGATATGGTAAAGAATTTGGCTACAAATAGCAAAATCCCTTGAAAAGTGACAATATTTATAGTGAACGACAATAAGTTTTAAAAACGACAATATTTTGGAGAAAATTGGCAAAATATAAGGGAAAACGACACTGTAGTGGAAAAATGACAGTACGACACTGCTTTTAAGAAAAAATCACAAAAATATGAAAAGCAACAGTATGTTGAAAACAACACGACATTTAAACAACTGACAGTAAAATGAAAAACGACACTGTAACGTGAAAGCGACATTATTCTGGAAAACGACATAAAATTGACTAAATCAATAACAATGTGATAAACGAATGTGATACATTAATCAACCCAAAAATGACAGGAATCTATAAAATGATATAATCTAGTGGTATATGAAGGAGCATCAGATTTATGATTAAATGCTCTCATTAACATTCATATAGGGAAGGAAACAAGAGAGAAACAAAATTAGTGGCCATTAACTATTGTTGATTATCTAAATCAAAGAAATATCTCGTGCAATAGTTGACTTGTCATTCCTTTAATTAACAACAGTGGTCACACAATGACAAATCCCTTATTCCTCTCCAAAATCAAGAAACATAATATTATTGCGAGAGTTTGGAGCTCCACATATATATGTAATAATTGATTGATTGATTTATTTATTTATTGAGCAGACAAGCTAGCTAGGTTTTGGTGCAATTAGGCAAGTTGATGAGAGGCTTAGCAGGGATTACTTTAAGCACTGGATTCCTCTCAAAGAAGTTGGCCGGACGAAGCTCGAATCCGCCGCTGAGTGTCGGCATCACCGGGAATTCGTCTTGGCACGGCACGTGATGGAATCCCAGAGTGTACCACAACACTATGTCCTTGTTCTCTATCTCCCTATTTCTGCACATAATTAATTAAGCACAATTTTTTTTTGTTTTTAAAAAAAGAGTAAAATATTCATCAACGTCTAAAGTACATCATATTGGAATTTATACTGATCTACAAAATTAGAACAATGTTAGTTATTTGAGTCTTGAAACCATGAATTTAATGTGAACATTGAGGTATTAACACTCGGATTTAAATAAGCATTCTAAGTTCTAACATTATAGAAAATTTTAGCACAGATTTAGTAAATGAGTTGTCCACTTGGCAATAGATGTTAATACAATGAAACTCTGTTATAATAAACAATAAAATTATCAAAAAAAAAAAAAAGAAAGATGATGAAACTTTATTATGACCATTAATTAATAAAGCTATTAGAAACTAGCTAGTTTTCCAATTACTCCAAATTTTTCTATTTATTTAAAATATATAGTATACATTTATTTAGTATTTTTTTAGATGATTCACTTATAGCTAACATTTGATACCTGAGAGTCCAAATCGCTATGTTATCTTCTCCTCGGCTTTGATCAGCAAATGTCCCCCCGGCCCATTTTTCGGACTTGTTATAAGGCGTAACCCACACATTGTAGTTTGTGAAAGCAGCTCGGGTTTGCGGGTAATCATCGCTAACCAGAAGAGGGCTTGCAGCTGATCCGGGTAATAGGCGATAACCGACATGGTGTCCCAATTTGGTTCTCTTGTTAGGGTTTATCATGATAAACTCAGACGGTCTCAAACCAACCTGAGTTCTTGCGTCCAATTCTGCTTTCGCAGTTTGCCTCTCGACGGTCCAATAACTCTTCCTTGGAGAAGTGCCGTCGGTCACTCTTTTTGTGACCAAATCGGTCCTCTCGAAGGAGTTGGCTTCACCATCCACATCGAGATCAAGGTAATAGTTCAAGAAATGGTCATGATGTGTGGCAACTGTGTTCTCTGCCACCAATGTGCCATAAACATCCTCCTTTACTACATCTATGTTGGTGTATGTAACTGCTTTGGTTGAAAGGACTCCGGTTAATCCAACCTGCATTAATCAATTATGATTATTTATAATAGATTAAATGTGTCTCTATTTTTTATCATAAGAAAAATTGTTGAGATTGCCTAGGAGGCGTGACTCAGGATCTGGGTCCAATCCTACGAAGGTAGGGGAAAAATATTTTATTTAGGTCTCGGCCCGCGCTCTAATCTTAAAAAATATATATATATAAAATAATAATTAATGTTCTAAGTGTTATTTAATAATAATTTATGTCTCAAATGATGTGCTTTTTTGATTTATTTTACTTTGTAATGTAAAAGTATAGATATAAATTAAAAATCCAACAAAATATGGAGGATGGATTATTATTGTGTCAAAAAATAAACATTCATCAAAATCACAAAAAAGAAAAATTACAAATGAATCTCAATAAGATTGACACGACTTTAAAATAGGGATATAAATGGGAATAAATACCCCAACTTTGATAGAGCCACTAGGCTTGAATTCCCAGTCAAGAATGTAATCATAGTTCCCAACTGTGGCAACCATTCTCACAATAAGGCTCACATCTGACCTGACCTCCCTCACCTGTAATAATCATGGTTTAAAACGACAAAATAAAGATAATTAATTAAGTTCACTAAAAAAAAACCCATATATTAACGTTGTTTTGAGCATATATATATATATACCACTTGGTCGAGGCCAGTTTCAGTGTGTCGCCACATGATGTTCCCAGCGTATCTTTCAAATATGCAAAGGGCGTTTGGTGTCTTGACAGGAGTGCCGTCGAGGCCGGCGTAGTAGCCGTCCATGAAGACTGCGTTGGCCGGGCAATCCGTGAAGGGCTCGAGCGGCACCGCGGATTGGCCAAACCCGAACTCGCCGCAGTCGAAGAAGGTTTTGAAGTACATCTCTTGAGATGGGTCCATGTATGGCACGAACAGCTCCGACACATAACCTCTATACAACACTCGTCGATGCTTGTGCTCTTCTTCGTCGTAGATCGACGCCAGAGAGATAACTGGACCCACTCGAGCGTCGAATGCAACATGGAAGTTCCAATTTACCCATCTACATATATATTCATGATCATGAGCACACAGATTTATAACTTGAGGGAAAAAGTAACTAAGTATAACATACCCTTCATGAAAAATTATGTTCATATTATTACATTTAAAAACAAAAACAAAAACAAAAACAAGGGGAGTGGTCCCGGATTAGCCAAATCATTTTTTTAGGGTAGTTATGTTGTCATTTCATTTTAAGTGATTTAAAAGTATGACCAACTTGTTTAATTATTAAAAAAAAATAGTTATTAAGTAGTTATAATAGATTAAGGTCATCTTACATCTTATTAGTAAATTATGGTTTTTTTTTTTTTTACTTTTTTTAAACACGGGCTATAATTAGAAAGCTTTTTAAAAAATGGTCAAAACCTTATTAATCCCAAATCATTTTTTTTCTTTGAAACTAAAACGTACAGTCGTAAACATAGTTAGTTATCGCTACACTACGCTCCTTGAGGCATGTACATGTTATAAACTAGTAAATCAAAACTGCTCTTAATTTCTTAATTTGTGAAACATATATAGTGCTACTGTGATGGTCTAAGCATTAATCAATATTGACAATTATTTATCTTTGTAAACATCAAAGCCATATACCTAATTGTATTTCCGTCCATCTTGAAGCCAGGTCCTTCCGGGGTCACCATAGCTGCGGCGTTAAGTCGCGGCCCAAAAGGCGGCTTCATCGCCGAAAGCCTGAAATCGGTCCCCTCGGCTTTCGGGAGCGGAGCCCTAATCCTGTCATTATACCCAACTATCTTCATCTCATCAAGGTCAACCACAATTGTGATTCCCTCAATTGGTCTCAAGTACATGTTGGCCGTTCCTTCGCCGTAATAGCACTGCACTTTCAACAATCTCTCACTCTTCTCCTCTCCGTACCAACCCGTCGAAAAGGCGGAACAAAATACTCGCGACATGTTAAGCCCTCGCTTTTTGATCGACTCCTTGAAAGGCGGGTACGAGGAGGGCAACGCATTGGCCTCGACTTGTTCGTCCAAGGTGAGGATAGAGAAGCCATGGCCGAGGTGAACTCGTTTGGAGACGAGCGAGCGAGTTGACAAGTCCACTACGAGCTCTAGGGTTTGCTTGTTGAACCGGGCATGGACAAGGGCTCGTCGAGGCGGCTTCACGGCCGTTTTCGGCGCCGATTGCCATTTCAAGACGGCGCTTTTCTCGGGCTCGTCTAGGCCGACGTATTGGAAAGTGACGGCGTTGTGTTTTGGTGATGAGCTTGGATAGGCTTTTCGAACTAGGGTTCGGACGAGATTGAGCTCGGATGGGGTTAGAGGGTCAAGTGGGTGGAGATAATTTGTGGACGAGATTAGGGAGACTGAACTAGAGAGGATGAGGATTGAGAAGATTAGCAAGAATGACATTGTTTGGATTTTACTTTAAAAGTCGTGTTTTTTGATGTGAAGAAACGATGCTATCCTCTAATCTTTATATGGTGAATGGGTGATAGCGGAGAGGGAAAGCTTTTGGCTATTTTGTGATTTTCTTTTCTGACGCGTCTTAATTATGATAGGGTTCATTGCACATACTTCCATTAGATTGATTGATGGGAATAAATTATATATATATATATTATTGTTATGATAACGTAAACATTTTTTTTGGGTGAAATAGGCAAATACCCAGAATTGATATAACAATAAAAATAAATACCCAAACTTTTGAAGTAATTGAGTTTCTAGTCAATTTGTGAATTACTTGCACATGCTTTTGGTAACAAAGTGAATTACCACTACTTACCATTGTGTAAGTAATTACATTTTTTGGGTAGTTGGTTACATTTTTCAAAAAATTAGATAATAACTTACATTAAGTTTTAAAAATTGGGTATTTACTATAATTTCTTTTTTTTTTTTGCATGATATATATATCATCTTTGTATGTTTTAGAAGGTATATATACCGTTCTTTATCCAAAAAAAAAAGGTATATATACCGTTCCCCAACGTATGTGCAATAACTAGGGAGGATAAAATTATCAATCGCCCACCTCGTCCGCGTGTTATTTATCTGATCGTGGGACCACATAGACATGGAAGAAACATTTTTCATAATTATCCCCATTACAATGTGTTTATTTAATTTGACATCAATCACGTTTTTATTCTTTTTCTATGTGTTTGTTTTTATGTGATTCGAGTTAATTAGTAGGTGATGATACGACGATTGTACAGTACGAACAAAGAACCTAACGAGCCAAATTCAAAAGAATAACACAATCCAGCGTAAAGAAAATGATTATCTATATAAATGTCTTTCCAGGTTATACTATTTTTACAAGTTGCACTTTAATTTTTTAAAATTAACATCATTGCTCCCTGATGTTTTAAAAACTTATAGGTATATCTCATCTGTCAGAGTTTGTAAAAAAAACGAAATTAATAACGTAACAATAATCAAGTAGCACCTACTTTTAAAAGATCTAACGTCTTAAAATTATGAAAATTATAATAACCAATTTTTTAGTTATTTTCATAAACACCCCCTTGTGTTGTCTTTTTTTTTTCTCAAGTTGCACCTCGGTCTTTTAAAACTTTGTATTCATATATGTCCTGATGTTTGAAAATATTTTAAGTTTACCACTTCTGCTTCAATGTGTGAAAACAGAATCAGGGGTGAACTTGAAATATTTTCAAACGTCAAGAGACACAGGTATCAGTTTTGAAAGATCAAAGTGCAACTTGCATGGATAGCATAACATCATAAGGTATTTGTATAAATAGTCCTAAAAAAATGACATAAAATGGAAAAAAAAAAAATTGCTTACTACCGGGGAAAAACTCAATGAAAAGTACTTAGTTTTTAAATTCATAAAATACTTTCTTTTTATGAGTCTATTTGGAATATAGTTTTTTTTTTTATGTTTTAAATAATGATCAATCTTTTTTAAAAATTAAGAAACTAGTAATTAGCTCCTTAAAAAACTAAAAGAGGTAAAATCACAATATCATGTAGTTAAATTAATGAAAACGATGACTATTTTCTCAAAACTTCATACGAGAAATAATTATATGCTTAATAATCTTTTTTTTTTACGATTATTTTGGCTAAATTATTTCAAAAATTCTAATAATTTAACATTTCTCATCTAATCAAACTCCTCTGGCATGCCAGTATTTTTATGGTCTTTGATTGATCTGACAAAGTAAAAACGAGACAATTTTCAAGAACAAAACGCAAAATTTGAACTCTTTAAAAGCCTGGCTCGTAGCATCTCTGGGAGATGCAAATAAATTTAACTCGGGAAGTATGCATAACAATATGGACGACTTCCTTATTCTTCATGGTTTGTGTATTAAAGGAAGGCCATCGATCAGCCCCTCTATTACTTCAGTTTTGTGGAATCCTCCTCCACAAGGCTGGTTAAAAGTCAACATTAACGGAGCCCCAAGAAATTCTTCGGGTCACTCAGGCTGCAGTGGAATTTGTCATACTTATTGTCGCGATTTTGTCAAAAGATGTTTCTCGGTCTATTTGGGGGTAAAAATTGCTTTTGAAACAGAGATGATGAGACTGATTTTGGCACTAGAACTAGCTGCGAGATTTAATTGGTTGAACCTCTAAGTAGAATCAAATTCAGAATTTGTTGTTTACTTGTTGAAGAGCAAATCTCATGATGTCCATTGGAATCTCAGAAATAGATAGCTAAACATGTTACATCTTACTGATAATTTTAACATGAGGATCATATCTCACACTTACAGAGATGAAAATTGCGTAGCAGACAAATTGACTTCTATGTCTACATGCCCGGGAGTAAATACCTGACAGTTTGATGCCCTAGAAAGCATTTTAAGTTTAATCTACGAAGATATGGTTTTTTTTGTCTTTTTATAGGTTTATGAACATTAAGCCTTTTTCCTAGATCACTCACTCTATTTTCTTTTTGTAGAATTTTTCATTGGGTTTTATCTACTAAAAGTTAATGAGGCCTTATTACACTTCGGGTAGATATTATAAGTTAGCTGTGTTTGTTTTGCTAGTTTCTATATTGTTTATTCGGTTTTTTTATTGGCTTACTGAATTATTGTAACTTTTCTTTTAATCTTTGGATTTGTTAGAAAAAAAACATTCCTCTTCTATAAACTGTCACGAGTTTAGGAATATTCTTTAAGGATTTATTTGGTATTTGACTATTTTTTAGTCCATGTTTAAATAAAATTTCCAAGGTTCTCAAAAGTTGTCACTAATACATAAAAAAAACTAAGGGTATAAAGATAAATGCATATATAACCATGTAGTTAAATAATGAATAATTTCTTAATTAACAGAAACTTTGACTATTTTTTAAAACCTCATTTAAAAAATAATTGTTTAATCAGTTATCTCTTTCTTTACTTGTCATTTTTTTTTTTTTTTACTTCTGAAGACCATTATGCTATGTTAGTTTACTAATTGTGATCAGAAAATCAAAGGTTATACAATAAACGAGTTCCACGAAGTGTGCTAAATATATATACAAATAATATCATACAAGGAGAAGTTGTTGACTTTTTAAATGCAAAGAATGATGCCGATCGTTGAAATTATTTTGGGTTAAATATCCTCCCATATTCGAACCATGTTAATATAATACCCAAAAAAAAAAACAAAAAAAAAAGCTAAATTGATGGTTCGTTCTTAGGTCCGAACTTAACATTTTTGGCCAGAGAAATTAAAACTCAATATTGCTCGAGTCAGTCCAGGTACTCGCAAAAGATGATACAACGCAACCTATGATAAAATGTGCAGTAAAACTGTTATACAAAATTTGATAAAAATATAGACAAAATGAATTAATACCATAAGAAATATAGTTGTATTTTTTTTCGTTTTAAATTTTAAGTGATATATTATATTGATTTTTAGGGGGTATATAACTATTTTTTTTTTTAAATATCTAGGTAAAAAATTTCAAATTCCAAAAATTCAGGGGACCATATAGCCTCCACTAGTTCTGAGGTCCCCAAGCTAACATTTGTTAGGACTATTCCAACACTTGCAAAAACCATGTGCCTGGCGGGGAGGGAAAGGAAGCAAGTTAATCTATTTGCTATCTGACATCCGAAACCTGCCAAAACCTGCTAGGCATGCAAAATGAGTGGTCTCCTTGGTGAAGTTTCTAGGCATAGGGACACCTGAATAAACCGATCACAATCCTCTTATTGGAACATCAACAGATATTTTGAGATTATTTAGGTATAAGACTGCATTTAAGAAATTTGAAGATTGTACATGTATGAGACTGTGCAGTTAATGAGATTGGGTTAAAAAATTTGATGAACGCTACTTGTTTTTTTTTTTTTTTGGTTATTGTCTTAACTGTAATCTCATACTTAAATAATCTCACAATCTCTGTTGATTTTCCAATAAGGGGATCGTGATCGGTTCACTCATGTGTCCCTATGCCTAGAAACTTTACGAATGCTACTTATATTAACCAGATAGATCTATTTTTTTTTTAAGTCTATAACTTCAGATAAACGTGCTTGATTTGGAGCAATTCTAAGATAGGTGATCTATTTTGAATTATTAAAAAAAATGTAACGGGAGGTACTACAATATATGTATTGTTATATTCAGCTTGTACCCTAATATTCTTTCACGATTTAATTACATGCACCTACTTTAATACTGTTTAACTTATTATAGAATGTCACTTTCTTTACAGTGATATAACAACAAGTATCGATCACTGTGTGAGTGGCTAAGATAAAATCATAATGAAAGATCTATGATCACGACATATATGTGATTTCCTTTTCTCTATCTTGTTTAGATATTTATAATTATACCCTTCAATAAATATATCGTTAGTCCATTTTTTAAACTATATTTTAAAAAATGACCTCTATTTTTTTTAAATAGGTGAATGACCCGTTTTTAGTAAATAGACAAAGTATGAAAGTTAGTAGAAAAAATATCGGTCATTTTCAATTGTAATTTTGTCTATTAACTATGGTACATAATCTAAATACTTAAACCGGATCATTCACCTAAACAAGTAAAAGTTATGAATATTTTTTTAAATATGTTCTAAAATTAGACCATTTAGCTACGAACCCTTTTTTATAATATTAAGATCGGGTTTTGTGTGAGTAAAATCTTTTGGATAGCTCATTTTGAGCATTCCATTCCAAATGGTTTGAAAAATAGTTTGGAATGGTTTGAAAATGGTTCGAAAAAATGATATAGAATGGTTTGACTTTGCAAATTTCGAGGTGGTATAAATGGTTGAGATTTAAAAATATTATATAGAGATTTGGATAGTTGAAAAAATTGTTGAAAAAAAATGGAATGGAATAGGATGGATTCTAGAATTATGAAAGTAGAAAAAAATGAAAAAATAGAATGGAATGGAATGGAATGAGTGAAATGGGGTAACCAAACAAGGGGTTAATTTTTCCAACTGGATTGGTAAGTCACTAATAATTCATACCTAAAAACAATAATTACTGTGTTTTTAAAATTGACTCCAAAGTTCCTTGACTTGAGAGATTTCTGTTGACTTTTTTTTAAATGGCCAAATTGCCCTTCATCATATAATTGCTAACATGTCAAAGGCTTCTCCGAATTCTTCTCTTTGTGCTCAGGTTAAGCACAACGTGGACGTTACTTTTGTTCGGTGAGCGGAGTAGTTGCTCATGAGCTTGCCAAGTTTGGCCTTCAATATAGTCCCTTTTTAGACTTTGGACTGTCCTCGCAGCTGGCTCTCTAGCTTTGTTGGCCTTGAAAGTTCTAATTATGAAAGTTTATTTTTCCCTAAAAAAACAATTGCTGAAATGTCAACTTTATAACTAAATACCTGGAAAATCATTAAATTTTAATTAGCACCCAAATTATTTTATCTACGATCCTTTTTATTTATTTTACTGCAATGGCAAAAAAATTCTCCTGGCTATGTAACGATATCAAAATGATAAAACGACATGGAATACGGAAAACGACATCAGATCGAGAAAACGACATCATGTTGGAAAAATGACATTCAAATTTGGCAAATGGCAGAAAATCTATAAACAGACTAAAAACGACGTAACAAATCTGAAAACTGACATAAAAAACAAAACAACAGTCGTATTAAGCAAATAACGCCAACTTTGAATAAAAATGAGAAAAGAAGAGAAAAATAAAGAAAACGACATCATATTGGAAAACAACATCAAATTTAAAAAATGATACCAAAGAGTAGAACGACACTAAAATTTGGCAAACAATTTCCGAATCGGAAAAAGATTTGGGGGCGTAGGAGAATTACTTGGAAAAGCAGCAGGGAAATAAAGAAAAGTGCATACAAAAAAAAAAAAAAAAAAAACAGAAGAAGGAAAACGACACTTAAATTTGACAAGTCCAATCAAATGTAGAGAACGACAACAAAATAAAAACAAAAGGCGACATAACATTGAAAATCGACAAATTGTAAAAAATGATATTAAAAATTATGCCAATAATAGCCAAATCGAGAAAAACGACATTGAATAAGAAAAACGACATCAAATATAGAAAACGACACATAAAAGAGAAAACGACAGTTAAAGTAGGCAAATAACAGAAAAATAAAGATAAACACAAGAAGATAGGGAAAACAACATAAAATTGGTAATCTGATTAAAAAAATTTATAAAAAAAAAAAAAAAAAAACTCTGTAACATTGGGAAATTTGAAAAACGACATTCAATTGGGACCACTGAACCAAAATATCGTAAAAACCACATTCAAATATGAAAACGACAGTAAATAGGAAAAAAGATTAAGATACCATATATACCACTAAAAACGAAACAAACATGTAAGAAGCAATTAAAAAAAAGTAATGAAATGACAGTTTCTTTGATAACAAAAGAAAGTGAAACGTATAAAAAAATGTGAAATGCGCAGGCAATTATATTGAAATTTAGATTAACTCTGGTAACCTTAGTTCGTAAAAGCTTTATTTTTGTACCATTTATTAAACTGAGTAAAAATTAATAATAATAACACTTATTGAGTTATTAAGAGAATTATAGTGAATACTTAATTTTTAACATACACTTGATTTAAATAAAGGTGAAGTAGACAAATATCCATAATTTATATAACAATAAAAATAAATACCCAAACTTTTGAAGTAATTGAGTTTCTAGTCAATTTGTGAATTACTTGCACATGTTTTTGGTAACTAAGTGAATTACCACCACTTGCTATGTATAAGTAATTGAATCATTTAGATAGTTAGTTATATTTTTCAGAAGATTGGGTAAAACGTACATTAAGTTTTAAAAATTAGGTATTCACTATCATTTCTCTTTAAATAAATACTCAATATTTTAAAATATATAACAAACTATCCAACTGATTCAATTACTTACATACTAATAACTTGTGGTAATTGATTTAATTAATGATAAAAAACATGTGTAAGTAATTGATGAATTGACTAGTTATTCAATTACTTCAAAAACTTGGGTAATAATTATTGTTATTTAAATTTTGGTATTCCCTTACTTTACTCTTGAGTTAATATATTCAGTTAAAAAGATGACAAATTTGGTAAATTTTCATATGAAACTATATAACTAAATTAAATCATAGTTTTTTTGCCTTTGAGTACTACTAATTTTGATAAAGAGAAAGTCATTGATATATATTGATTGTCCAATTGTATTTGAAAAAAAAAAATATGATCAAGTAAATGACATAATTATCGCCTATATTTACTTAATACTCATGCAATTTAGGGGTGTCAATTTGGGTCCGGACACGAGACACGACACGAAATAAACGGGTCTGGGTCCACCCTTAATGGGTCTGGGTCTTAAACGGGTCGACACGATTAACACGATAATTAAATGGGTGAACACGACACGAACACGAAGACACGATTAAGAACGTTAAGACACGATTAATAAATAATTTTTAATATTTATATATTTTTTCTTTAATTTCATATTCATTCTTATAAAATAGAACAACATATTTTGTTGATTTAGTCATGTTATATATTTTATTGATTGGTTTTGTTATTTTTTTCTTTATTGGACATACAATCTTGTTAGTTTTGTTGTTGTTTCTATGTGTGGAATTATCTTTTTATTTTAATTTAGGTCATAAATGAATTTAAAATTTAAATGAGTCGTATATGGATTGTAATACTATTAATATATGTTTATCATTAAGATACGATTATTAAATGGGTCTTAATGGGTCGTTAATGGGTAACACGACACGAACACGACACGACACGATAAGTAAATACTACTAAATGGGTTGGGTCGGGTCTGGGTCCAAAAAAAGGTCAACACGATAAGACACGACACGAACACGACACGAGACACGAATTGCCACCCCCTACTCATGCTAATTAATATAGTATTTTTTTATTAAGCGTTAAATGTTAACTACTTATAATACGATACTTTACTAGTCAGTGAGACGGTATTAATTAAATTAGTCAAACAAAAAGGGTATGATTTATGAAATATTGATCGAGACGACTCTTCATTGCAAATTAGGCTGTTTTTCCAATCCACAACTAATTAAGTTCAAGCCACACATTATGAAACTATCCGACTCAGTAGATTGAACTTCTGTTTGGGTCTCTCTCTCTCTCTCTCTCTCTCTCTCTTTATATATATATATATAGAATTGGATATATATTTCGGAAAGAATATTCAAGATAAAATTTTAAACATATGTATTACTACTGAAGATCGAATCCAAGAAGATATATATTTTTCTAGCAATCTCACACATGCACAGAATCCGCATTGTAAAGCCCGAAAAGTAGAAAATTAAAGAGTACTAACGTATGCGCATGAAAATTTTCGTGGAAAGACTAATTTTTCACTGGTCTCAAAAAATTAAACAAAAATTAAAAAACTAGCTGATTGCATATATACATGTGAAACAAAAGGAATGTGTCTTGATACTCTGAATATAATCATTTGAGAATAGAAATATCGAAGATCTACATTGCTAATTGTGTATAAGGAAATGATAAAAATCAAGTTCGTTTTGGAGGTCTTTCAATTAGGCTGACATATATACATACATATATATATATATATATATTCTTTTCCTTGTCTTTTAGCTGGATTTCAAGCTTCGTGTGTTTATTTATTTGAAATTTTCCGAATAATATTTGCAAAAAAAATTTCGGTCAAAGCGAGTAAAACATGGCTTTTCTGTGAAACTTTAAGTGGAGAAGGATTTTATATTAGTGTCAATGTTTCAAAAAATCACTACAAAAATAATACTAGTGGATAGAGTTAATAGGTCAATTCTTCTTGCTTGTTTAGTTAGGTGGTTTTGATTACATCCTATGTCCAGTGTTAAACTCAATTGAAGATTCAATCTAATAACTTTTTTGTTAAAAAAAATAAAAAGGGAAAAAGAATTGTAAATCTTCCATTTTTCAATCAATTAATTGTCCTTGTACCAAAAAAGACCAACAAAAGTTTCCAATCAGGCAACTTTTTGGTCACAAGAGGACCAAATCTAGATGATTTTAGAATGGACTATAGTATATATATGTATCCAAGTACTGATTACTTTAGCATTTAACAAATGTGGATTAAAATACCTTAATTTAAGTATACCTAGAGAAAGATTACAACAAATATATGGATTAAACAAAAACTAGTGTAACATTAAATTGTTTCTTTGTATTTCCAAGTTGAGGAAGAACTGATTGTTTGGATTTCCAAGTTGAAAAGCAACATTAAATTGTAACTAGTGTAAAAAAAAAAAAAAATTATTATAGCGAGATATATATACAATAGAGCACCTGAATAAAATGAGTTACTTTGTATTTATGGAAATCGTAAAGTGTACAATATCTCAATAGTGTATATACATATATCTGAGACAATATTCTCTGTTGCAATGATTTTTAACAGGTCATGAGGAGGGCAGCAGAAAAAGAAGCAAATAGGATTGGCTCTGAGAGTCTTTATTATGTTAAGGCCTAATTATGTTAAGGCCTTTGAAGCCATCATAACTTTCCAAAACAAGAGGTGGGTGAATCCATCATCACCCCACAAAGATCACACACATATATATATACATATATACAACCTATATATAATATTAATATTATCCTTGTATAATGTTGATTTATAAAAAGGACAATTAATTTCATTAATATCATGATATTTGGCCTGCTTCATGACCAATAATAACTCAACTAGCTATTAGCTTGCTAGCTCTAGTGGAACATTCTCTCTTACAATATTCCTTGTGAGCCTTGGAGGCACATCACGCTGATGCCAAACTTACATCTAAAGACAACAAGACATTAGCATATATATATATATATATATATATATATATATATTTGTTCCTTTAGGTCCCCGACCAACATCCCAAATATTGTTCCCAACAACATAATTAAGTATGATATGGGAGTTTTCACTATGCGGAAGCGACTTGACCATAGAGTTAGAATTTTATCGTTACTTGACCATGGTCGAGTCATTACCACAAAGTACCATGGAATCTTTAATATGATATACACGGCTGTTCATACAATATTAAATCGATATTTATTACTTATTAGTAATTATGCTATGTTTTTCAAAAAATTAGACAATTTGTCATAATTTTTTAATTAGTCACAATAATAAAAAAAAATTATGATTAAAGTGTTCTTTTAACTAGTCACAACTCAATACAACTTATATATTTTTAGTCACAAAGAATTTCATTTAAGGATTGTTTGATAACAACTTCAATACAAAAAAAATTTCAACTATCATTACTACAATATCAATATTTTAAATCAAATATAAATAAAAATTGAATTAAAGTAAAAACAATATTTTCAACTCTTAATATAAATTTTCTCTCTTACCATCACAATTCAAATATTAAATCAGATTATAATTTAAATATTAATTTGAATTCATGATCTAAATTTTACATTCGAATTCATATCCAAAAAAACCGTTTAGTCATAGAATTCGTTGCGACTACAAGAACATTCTAAACATTATGTGAGTAAAAAATTTTGTCTATGGACTTAGAGAGAGACGTTGGATCAAGTTTTCTCATCTTTAATAAATTTTTGATAATATCATCAATTAATTGATTTTTTTCTGTTATTGCATGTGTTTGAAAGATTAAAGCACATACAAAGAAATTATTTAAGGCAGTCAATATTGACCTATTGTGTCAAAAAAATGATTGGATAGAAAGAATAGATATATATTCAACTATGCTTCTGCACTAATAGTAACGTTTAGTTATAATAAAATGTAGGATTTTTGCATCCGCTAAAAAATAGTGGTTCTGCTAGAAGATCTAGCTAGTAGATTTGATAATGGAGATGTCCGTGGCAACCAAGCACAATAAATTACTAAACACTTTTTTTTTTTTTTGGGTGGAGCCAGCTAGTGGGTGAACAACTATATAAACATGATGAATGGTAAATCCAATAGTGGAAAAGGCAATTAATATCTCAGAGCTCCATTATTGTCACGACCTTGTGACATTTTTTTTTTTTTTGGTTTATGGGTTTCTTTGATGGGCTTTTAGGTATCCTTGGCATTATTGTGTGGAAGCTATCTAGAGAAGAGATGAGGAATATATTTGCATATATATGATGGTGATGGTGATGGTGATGATGAGAGTGTTTGGCATAGCACGCCACAAAATATATATTCAAATTCTTTTGAAGCAAAGAAGGAATGTGTTATGATGGTCCTCTATGCACGCTCGTCTTGATATTATCTCTATTTCCCTCTTCAAAAAACTAAATAAATAAAGTAACATTTTGTTGTAATACTCTTCATGTCAAGAATATTAACAGGATTTTCGCTATTTGTATCAGTCCATGCCAATCATTATCTTTTATCGTTTTTGCCTCTCTCTTCCAAAGTACGTTTTAACGTATCCTACATAAATATTAATTGTTTTTATTATTTTAATGTGTTGTATGCATTTGTTCAATAATCAATACCCATCATCCTATTTTTGACACACATGCATTTCCATAATCTATATATATCTAAATTTCAAACCCTATAATCTATATAGTCTAAACCTACGTATTTGACTTCTTATCTTACTACAAATGAAACGTATAGCTATATTCTTCACACGCATGTCTATATAGGTTCAATTTTCAAAACCTATCCATAGTTGAAATCACAGTATATCACGTTCTTATCTAATTTGATCTTTTGTTATAGCTCCATCTAATAATCTCTACGTAAAACTTTTATTTAGTAAAATAGTTTTAAGATTTTTCTAGGGTCAAATCTGATTCGATTGAAGCGCCTATAATAAAATCTAACTTCATTAGAGGAGATAATTTTTTGATAGTTACGCTCCCCAATATTTTTTGATAGTTACATTCCAATATGTAAAATTTTATGAGTGTTAGATATATAACATTATAAGAGTAAAATATAATATTATAAAAGCTGTTGTATCAGTTATTTTAAATTCATTATATCTAACGTTACACATATTTGTTATATAACATTATATGAAGCGTTGATAGATATAGTAGATTGCATATAATTAGCTTTTTTTCTGACCAAAAAAAAAATACTTCTAAAAAAAAAAAGAGAAATACTAAGTAAAAATTATACGTACAATTCTTTAGACCTTTTTCTCCACTTAAGTTCATGAGTTTCGACAATATAATACGAGTTCGTCTAATATACTCACAAATAATACACTACCGTGAGCGAGACCCGATGGTAGATATTTAAAAAAATAATAATAATAATAAGCCCCAAGATTTTTTTTTTTTTTTAAGAGACGATATTAAAAAAAGGGCCAAGATTTGAACAGTGCTATTGTGCAATGCATATAATCAATACGGCACATTTAAAAGAAAAACTTGAACAAGATACAATTCTTGTTACAGCTACTCTAAAGTCTAAACTAAGAAATAAATAATCACGTATCTTTTCAATTTTCAATTTCCAATAAGGATATTCTGTGACACGACTTTTCACTCCCAAGCATATTGCTATACAATTATTGTCTTTTTATTTTATTTTATTTTTCTCTTGGTATCTCTGCCACATCCACTCCTTATATTCTGCTTCCTTTGCCTTCCATCTTCCCCATCACATAGCTACCCCTCTCTCTCTCTCTCTCTCTCACTCTCTCTTAAAATTTGCTCATTTCTAAAGTTGTTTCTCTCTTTCAAGTGGTTTGGTCATATTTCTAGAAAAATGGATGCTATTTCTTGCTCTAATGGATCTATCAACAATGGCAATAATGGAGTGCATGGAAAAGTCTATTCCCTAAATGGCTATAGGAAGAGTTGTTGGTATGAGGAAGAAATTGAAGAAGACCTAAGATGGTGTTTTGCTCTCAATAGGTAAATATGTGTATATATGCATTTACGAGAATCATGCAGATATATGTAACATTAATCCATAAATGTTTCCTCAAATTTTCCTTTTCATAACAATAATGGGTGTTAAATGAGCTTTCCTCAATATATTTTATGTTTTCTTCTGACTACTGTTTTTTTTTTTTTTTGTAACTTTTCCTTCGTACTTTTTTTTTCCTTCTAACTAATTAATCTCCAACTTCTCTTTGCCTTTCTTCATTTTTCATCACAATATATGGTCTAGTTTCTTTCATTTTGCATCTACCTTTTTATTCGGTTGAGACAAAAGTAAATAAAATCAAGTATATATGGCCTAGTTGCCTAGTATATAGAAAGCAACAATCTCTTTTAACCCACCATATCAATTATGATGCATGGTCATGAAAAAGCTAGACAACATAGAGACAAAACTAAAATAAAAATTAAATCATACACAATATGTAATCATGTTTAACACATTCACTATTTGAAGCATTTCAATAATCATTGTAATATTTTCATTTCTTATTCTCTCTCTTTGCAGCATATTGCATACAGGACATTCTCAGTTCCAAGACATTGCATTGTTGGACACAAAGCCCTTTGGCAAGGTTTATATTAGTTCTACAAACTTGAAAAAAAAAAGTTATATACACCATGTTTCCAAAGTTTCCCTTTTCTTATTTTGTATATATTTTCAATTTTTAGGCTCTAGTCATTGATGGAAAGCTTCAAAGTGCAGAGATTGATGAGTTTATTTACCATGAATGCCTTGTCCACCCTGCTCTTCTTCATCATCCCAAGTACATATTTTATTTTGAGTCCTCTTACAATTTTTCTTCTTTATGGCTCTTCTTTTGTCCTTAAATTGAGAAAAAAGAAATACAATTAATAAAATTCATTGTTCAATTATACTATCCATATTTTAGTCCAAAGTCCATCTTTATCATGGGAGGGGGTGAAGGCTCAACTGCTAGGGAATTGCTCAGACACAAAGCTGTGGACAAGGTTGTTATGTGTGACATTGACGAGGTAAAACCTCTTTTTTTCTATACTTTTTATGTTATTAGATTGTCTCAAAATATTTCCAATTTTTACTCAAGTATCATATTTCTTTTGTCATTATATTGTTCTCTAATTCTAATACAAGTCTCCCCAGTAAAAGTTGTAAAACAATGTGCTAGTCAACACTTTTTCTTAGCTTTATTGTTATAAAGGAACATACATGTGTTTCATAATTGCCATAAAACGTTGTACTTAATTAATAAATGCTTATAACGCAATATAATTGAGCAGGAAGTGGTGGAGTTCTGTAAATCATACTTGATAGTAAACAGAGAAGCTTTCTGTGATCCAAGGCTCAAGCTCGTCATCAACGACGCGAGGTTCGATTCCAAAATCAATCACTTTTTTTCTTGTAGTATTTGATAACCATGCAATGTTGTTGTGGTAATAAACTGTGTATTTGGTTGATTACAGGGCTGAGCTAGTAGAGAAAGAAGAGCGATACGACGTGATTGTAGGCGATCTCGCGGACCCTATAGAAGGAGGGCCTTGTTATAAACTCTACACCAAATCTTTCTATGAGCTTGTTGTCAAGCCTAGGCTCAACCCTGATGGTATTTTTGTCACACAGGTATGTATATTCAACAAAAATATCCCAAGCATCTGTTTAATTAATAAATTAGTGCAAATTTTGACTTTAGAATTCTTAAATTTAAAATATATATATATATATATACATATATATTATTTATATGTATGACGTTGCATTCGTTTATACCTGCAGGCTGGTCCAGCTGGAATTTTTAGCCACGCTGAAGTGTTCTCTTGCATCTACAACACCCTAAAGCAGGTTTTCAAATGTAAGCAAATCCCTTTTAAATTTTGCCACAAGTTTTTTCTCGTTGTATTTTTTAGACCTAACAAATTCAACAAAAGGATTTGTTCAATTTAATACAACTTTTTTCATTCTTTATTGTTTTTTTGTTTTTTTTTTTAAATGATAATATGCAGATGTGGTGCCTTATTCTGCCCATATTCCTTCCTATGCTGACACTTGGGGTTGGATCATGGTAAGAGCCTAAGAGGAAAAAAAAGTAACACAAATATCATATTGTTTCAATATAGATCATAAACCATTGAAAATGTATTTTCTATTGTTATTCTTTTAAACATTTGTATTATTAGTAATGCTCTATGTTTCCATGCTAAAATAGGCTTCGGACACGCCTTTCGCGCTGAGTGCCGATGAGTTAGACCTCAGAATCAAGCAAAGGATCAAAGGAGAGAACCGATATTTCGATGGGAAGACATTTTCGTCGGCCTCTACTTTGAGCAAAGCCGTCCGAAAATCGTTAGTGCCTATGGCTAATTTCCCTATGAAGTTCTTAATTGATTTTTTCGCTATTGTTTAAATTTTCTTAATTAATTTCTTAACATGGGATTAATGATTTTGGCAGGCTTGACAATGAGACTCATGTATACACTGAAGGGACAGCAAGGTTCATATATGGCTATGGTAGTGCTGATAAACAAAGCGCCAAGTCTGAGATTAATTATTAGACAAATTTTAGAGCGTTAATTTTGCTTCCAAAAGCATAGAGAGAGAAACACAAGAGATCAAGTGCTCACAGACAATTAATCTTGGATGTTTCTTTCTAATATTCCTATCCTTTTTTTTTCCTTTTTTTTTTTTTTAATTTTGTTGTTTGTGTAGTTATAACTTTGAAAGTTATGATAAATGTTTGTGTTGGGTTCTTTCCTAATTGTCATTATTTTTATGTTCAAAGCTTAATTTATGAGGCTTACAATATTCTAATAAGAGTAAGAGAAGACTATCGCTATATAGGACTGTGAAAATTGAAGGGGAGCAAAAAAGTTATATTAGTATTAAATTAAAAGAGCATGAAAAGGATGAATTTAAAATGTACTAAATATAGCCAAATTAACTAGGAGTATAACAGAATAAGCATTACCGCTATATTTATATAACATATCTCTAGCTTGAGCCTAAAGATTTTGACTTTCTGATGGAAACTAACTTCTTGATGGAAATTGAGTTAAAAGGGAAAACGACATTAAATGTGACCAACAGATGTCTAAACCTTGTCGTTTTGAAGGCACTGTACTCGCAGCGCAAATTGTTGTTTTACAAGTTATTCGGCATTTGTGATTTTACCGTCGTTTTTCAGTACATTTTGTCTTTTTCTACTCTCAAGGTCGTTTGCAAGAGACAACGTAGTTCATTCTGAATTTTCCAGTGATTTTATTATATATTGTCGTTTTTAAGGAGGAGTTGGATTGGCTTGTGGAGATGTCGTTTGCAGTCATTATTCTTTTTCTTCGTCGTTGTTCACTGATTTCCGTCGTTTTATAAGCTATTTTTCTCGTATAAACTGGTCCTTTCTAAATCCGTTTATAATGTCGTGTTTATGACATAATGTCGTTCTTAGGATATGTTGTTAAATTTTTTGTTGTTTTTATAAGAAGTTACAGTTTTTAAGAATTGTTGTATTAAATTAACCTATTTCTATTTGACAGGGTAATGCCATTTACAAGAGACGCTATTGGTTATTTCTGTGGCGTTGTAATTTTCGTAATTGTTGTCGTTTACATTATTGTCGTTTTCAGAGTTTTTTTTTTTTTTTTTGCAACTGTATCGTTTCCAAGGATTACTTTACATTTGGTTTCGAAAAGTGTAAGATTTCATAATATTCATAGTATATTTTTTTCTATGTTGCCACTTGCTAATTATTTTGTCGTTTTATTACGTTTTCGAGCTTTGAAAATTTCACTATTATCTAGTTCTGATGCCATTCTCTGTCATGTCGTTTTTGTCTAAGCTGTCGTTTTCAGTATGCTATGTCGCTTTCTGTATGTCATTTGCCAACGTAAATTTTGCGTCCTTTTATTCACTCTTTTTGTAATGTCATTGTCGTTTGTAAATAAGATGTCAATTGGAGGACTATTAATTGTCGTCGTTTCATATTTGAAAATTATTGTCGTTTTTAGGTTCATTGTCGTTTTCATGACTGCTGCGTTCTTACGGGTGGTTGTTGGCAAAGCCATATCAAAATCGCACACTTTCTTAATGCTCCTACACTTGACGATTGAGCTTTTCTTTTATTTTTTATTTTTATTTTTAAAAGCTTTTAAGTTATTAGTAAGCTTTCCATGATGTTCCATGGCCTATTTTTTATTTTTTATTTTTATCGTCCCTTTTGATCTGCCTTTCAAATACATTGAAATATAAGTATTACGGTCATTCTGGGAGAACTTATGATAAAAGGCCAATTCTTAGTTCTTCAATTTGCCTTATACAATAAGAGCAAGTTGATTAATATAACAAGAGAGGCAAAGTAAACATTGGGCTATGCACACACGTATAGTATGATAATTTAAACACACTTATTAGACGAGTTATAGCTGATCATAATTCGTAATATTGTGAATCTTTCATTATTAATTACTGTTAAAGAAAATTGAAAACAGAAAGTACTGTGTGAAAAATTTTTCACCAAATAAAAGCATATTTAAAAAAACACTTTTCTTTAGGTGTTACTTTTCAATATACGTATACTGATAACTTTTATAAATAATATTGTATTGCACGCTTAGTGCTGCTGCGCAATAGCCTATAGCTCATAATTTTCTTATAAACCCTTAATCTCCCATTTATAGGTTTCTTTAGGCTTTTAGTTTACCTTTTAACTTTTTTAATTTCCACTTTTATTTCCAAAAAAAAAAAAACTTTTTGAATTTCCACTTACGATCTCGGCATCAATTATATGTATCATTCCAGATGAATCGTCGAAGTACAAATATTATCATAATTCATACTTGTAAGATAGAAGATTTTATATAATTTAATTTTGTTGACCAATATATATATAGCATGATAAATTACAAATACGGAAACTTAGTGAAAAGCATTTTTCAATCTTAATTATATGAAATTATGAAAGTCAATTCTCTAAGTAATTAATTACATGGTACATGAAGAGTACTCATGAAACCAAAATTATATGATCTTACACGCATAAAAAGCAATTTGAGACTTTGAGAGAGTTGTTGATATTATTGATGCCAATGAAGCAAGCACATTAATGAAGTGATTACTGATTAGATTGAATTCGTTGGCACAGATAGGTGCCAACTTTCTTTTCAATACCCCATAACCAATTAGAATCACAATTTTCAGCTATATATATATATATATATATATATAATGTGTGTGTAAATACACAGATACACATTTGCTTGTACTAGTTATGTTATAGAATATAATTGTGATTGATGATGTAGTGATTGCTGATTTCATTTCATGCCCTTACAAGATGTGGTGTGAGGTGGGCACCACAATACCCCATCACCATCCATATATCATTTATCACTTTCTTATCAACATTATGTGTCTTATTATAAAACAAAACATTTCTTTGTCACTCCCCAATTATGCCAATAATGCACCGTCTTCTTTGTTGTGAAATTATTTCTCATTGGTATTATATATTGCTAGCTTCATTTCTTATATGTTTGGTACAATGTAAATATTTTCTTTATAAAAAGTCTAGATATTTATACATTTAAATGATTTTTATATACATGTCATGACTACAGTTGTAATTAACAGGCATTCCGTAACATACGTGGTTATAATTATGCAAATAAACTTTAGAATACAAATTTGGATTGGCAAGAATATTAATAAAAGACTATATAACTCCATATTTAAATTACAAAAGCATAAACTTTTATACAGGAGGATAATGTAGAAAAGCCATGACCTTTTACTATATATATATATATATATATTTATATATATATATATAATATACGCAGAATCAAATTGATCATGAATAACGTGGTAACGTGAATCATGCGCATTATGTTTAGTTAAAAAGATAGTTAAGCATTGTTTTAGTAACATATAATATATATAACCTAACAAAAAGTCGATTGTACGTGTCCCACCAATCATATCCTTTTGGAGCTTATACTAAACAAAAATTTAGGGGGAAAAACAAACATTATTAGCATTCATCACATGTAATAACTAAAATAAGTTAATATCTTTCACTTTTTGCTTCATTACATTTATATGATAATAAAGTCTTTATGATTTTCCTTTAATTAACATGAGTACTCTTTTCACAGAGTACACTTATAATACCACACGTTTCACACCTGCCAAAAAGAAAAATTGACACTTCTTACCAACTGTCAGATCTATAGCTCAACACTCAACTTATCCAAACCTGAATTATATAGGAAAATTCTCAGGTGGGATCACAAGAAACAGTTCTGAATTGTCAGATTTATTTTTTTAAGCAATGTGACCCACTGAAAAGGTAGATCTGACGAGCCTGATCGTTCCTTGTGGTGAGAAATTCTCCACCTGAGACTCTTTCAAATTATATATATATATATGGGAGAATTTCAAAATAAAGCCATTTTGAATGCCACTTAATAATCTATACCCCATATGGTGTGCTCCTTTCATTTCCACTCTATATTTGTAGTATAAATTTTGGGGTATAAATTAAAAGTGCAACACACAATAGGGTATAGATTATCATTGTGTCATAAATAAGGTATTTCTCAAAATCCCCCTATATATATATATACATATATATATATAGACTCAGATGGGGAGGTAAATATTACTGCGGTAAATAATACTACTGATCAAATTAAATTGGCGATTTTAATGCTACATCATTTTAACTAACTTCACTGATCATATATGTAGCATTTTTCAACTTGTCATTAATTCAAACTAAATTGATTAAAAACCTGTAATTTTTATGTGATGCGTGACGCATCATATTTAATTGAAGAATATAATTACTTTTATACGTAGGTTTTATTCATTACACATGCATGGGCACGTAAGTACAAAAATACACTATAAAATTCCAAAAAACTGAAATACCAAAAAACTACCCAAGTCATTCACCTCCAACAAGAAACAAAACCAAGGGCATTCTCGTCACTCCACTGTTCCCCCGTCCGGTTTGGGCCTTATTGGGCCCTGCCGCGTGGGGCCTGGCCCAAAGAAAAACGACAAAACAAAAACGTGGTGCGTGTGAGTCAGCACCGTATTTATCCTAATTCAGACATGTGACGAATAAAACAAGTCTACGTTGCCACGTCATCAATGACTCGCCCGCTAATGATCGATCGCCTCTATAAATACGCCTCTCCTTCTCCTTCTCAAAGGCCTTGCTCGCTCGTCTTAATTTGCTCAATTCTTTCAGAAACCAAAGTCATTTCAAAATCTCCATTGCTGTTTCTCTAAAGACATGGCTTTCTTTGGCAATTCAAGCTCTTTCGACTCAATTCTCTTCGGTAATTATAACTCTCTCTCTCTCTCTCTCTCTAAAATCCACTCTGTTTTTTCTAATTTGGTTAGTAATTTTTTTCCTTTTTTGGCTTTGAATCAGATTTGGACGACACTCTGTACCCTGGGAATATCGGAATCGCCCCAGCTTTGAAGAAAAACATTGAAGGTTTTTTTTTTTTTTTAACCTCTGTGAAAGCAAAAGTGTATGAAAGCTTGAATATTTTTTTAATTTAATTTTTTTTATTATTATTTTGTGGCAGATTTTCTTGTTGAGAAATGTGGATTTTCAGAGAGCCAAGCCGCGACTCTGAGAGTTGAGCTCTTCAAAACCTATGGAAGCACTCTCGCTGGCTTGAGAGTAATAACTCAACATTTTGTCATCAAAACTTTCACTTCATTTTCATTTCCAATTCAAAGATTTAATTTTATTTAATTTTATTTTTTTCTTAATGTTCAGGTATTAGGTTATGACATTGACGCCGACGATTATCACAGGTGATTAATCAAATACCACAATAATTGACAGTTCTTTTTAATTATCTCTATTCAAACTTTGCTTAAATTTTAATTTTTTCAATATTTTTTTTTTCATATTTTTCAGTTTCGTGCACGGAAGATTGCCGTACGATCTGATCAAACCCGACCCTCAGCTCCGAACCTTGCTCCGAAGCATTTCCCAGAGAAAAATCGTAAGCTCTGAAATATATTAATATATATTAAGCTGATTAATTGATTAATTAATTAATTTGTGATTAAACATCAGATTTTCACGAACTCCGATCGTAATCACGCGATTAAGGCTATGGAGCGACTGGGGATATCGGATTGCTTCGAGCAGATAATTTGCTTCGAGACGATGAATCCAAACCTGTCGAAAGCCCGTCGTCCGGACGAAATCCCTGTCGTTTTGAAGCCCTCCATGGACGCCATGAAGATAGCTCTCGCCGTCGCGGACGTCGATCCTCGTCGTACGGTATGTCTTTTTTCTTTTCTTTTTTTTTTTTTTTTTGACTTTTTGAGCTAATTTTTCAAGTGTGTGATTTTGTTTTGGACTTTGATTTCGACGACGACGCGTTTTGTCGTTTTTTTTTTTTCTAATTTTTTCTTGATTCTACAGCTTTTTCTTGATGACAACGTACGTAACATCGCTGCTGGGAAAGCCTTGGGTCTTCGCACCGTTTTGGTAATTTGCCTTTCTTGTCTTTTTTTTTTCAAAATTATTTTTTTAATTTTTGAATAATGAAATTCATTTTTTTTCCATATTTATTAATTATTATGTATTGCATTATAAGTTTCTAATCATATTTATTTTTAAAATTAATATTTGGATACCTCAGAATATTTTTTTTTACTAGGATTAGAAATGTCCATATTATACTTGTATTTAAATAAAAATTGAGTTGAATAATTCGAATATTTAGAAACATTTCAAAATCAAATTGTGTTTGTACTTTGTACACCGACCAAGAGTAATATTTGTTGGCTAAATAGACCGAGGGAAGTTTGTTCTAGTTTTTTATCTTTTTTTTTTTAAAGGAAAAGTCTCTTCCAAAGCCAAGGAAAAGAGAGAGATATTATTGTAGTTTTGGTTAGACTTGAGGTTTTATGGTCCAAGATGTTCCCACGTATACAGGTTGAGCCTTGAAGAGACTAGAATATCAATAGCTATTATTAATTTGTTTCATGAGTAGATTGTAGGACCCACATGATGTTAAATCATGTCTTAAACAAACTAATATATTAATTATGATCATTGATAATGATATACGTCGCTTGCGCAAGAAGAAATATATTGGATAACACCTTAAGAGTTAAGAATATGATAATTAGGCGTGGTAACACATTTGTAATATTCTATATTATTTTAATCACTATTGACAATAAATACTACTTTTAGGAACTAAAAATTTTGTAAAATCATTTCGTCAGCCTCTGATTCTATAATAATATTAGGATTTAAATCCGTACGTTATTATATTTCGAAACAATTTTAATTTCCTTGTGTGAATGCAGGTCGGAAAAACCGTGAAGACCAAGGACGCGGATTATGCATTAGAGACGGTAAACAATTTGGCTCAAGTAGTGCCAGAAATATGGGTAAACAAATCCGACGGTGGTGATCAAAGGATCAACCGTAGCAAGAGCGAGATTGATTCCATTATGGCAACCACATCTGTTGGGGCTTGATTAATTATGCTAACTTTTTGTGTTAAGCTAATGACCAGTCCCATAATCATGTACATGCTACACTAATCATGTTGTGTTGTCATGTATATCCAATAGTCATGTTCATATGTGTCCATGTGTGTGAAAACATGGATTGTGCATATCCTCAAATCCCAACTTCTATCTTTGTAAATGTACCTTGTATATTTAATAATAATTGTCCGTGTATGCATGTAAAAGAATATGCTATAACTAAATAATAAAGCACTTTGAGTTTGAGCCAATCGAGAACTTTCTTTTGTATACCTGGCAGCATCATGGATGACCTTTTGTTTTATATTATTATTATTATTATTATTATTATTTCTTTTTATATTTTTGTGCTCACATTGTTGATATGTTAAAATACTATCCCGTTTGGGGAAACCATTCCAATCATTTTTGACCATTCTAAATGGTTTGAAAATAGTTTGGAAAATGGTTTGACTTTACAAATTTTGAGGTGGTATAAATGGTTGAGATTTAAAGATATTGTATAGGGATTTGAAAAGTTGAAAAAAATAGTTGAAAAAATGGAATGGAATGGAATGATTTGGAAGGTTGAAAAAAATAAAAAAATAAAATGGAATGGAATGGGTAGAATGGTGTAAACAAACATATGGATATCCTATGATGAGCATAATTAATGTGCTTGTGCATTAGTTTTTATTAATTAGTGCTGCCCCGTGAACGGGGATCAGACCGGCCACTTGCAAAAATCTTATCGGTGTTATCTTGTTATAATTCGAATAATGATATATATTAATATTATGCTGCTTGCAAAAGTGTGTCATATATATGCTTTTATTTTTTTGTTATTAGTTAACCTTTCAATTTTATAAGCAAGCGTTATCTTTTAATTTATTCCCTAAGAAAGGTATTAATTAGGGCTTTGGCTATGATTAATTAGTCACTTATGGGTGATTGGGATAATATGTATACCTTGATTTTATAATCATGTGCTCTAGCATTTTTCTTTTAAAATTGTAGTATTGGGTTAGGTAGTAAATAGGCTAGAATGATATTGGGGTAAGGAAATATGGGAGGCAAGAGAATCGTTGAACATTTTGTTGCATATACAGTGGAATATTTGTTAAAATGAGTATCTAATACTCATCAATTATCACATGGCATAGCGAGATCAAAATATCAAGTGATACAATTCAATTTGGATGGTCATTCAAATATTGGATTGAACTTAGATATATCCAAGCGAATTTGGATGGTTGGGCGCTAATTCGATTGTGCAAATGATCTACATTAAGAAAATCAAATTTAAAATTTCTTAGTTAAATATTCATCGATTTGGTGTGACTAAAAGTATTAATCTTGGTCGTAACATATTTTACGGTTAAAAAAAGTATTGTGATCAAGAGTAAAAGTAAACTATTGACAATTTGTTAATTATAAATTAGTTCAATTTTTATACAGATCTATTTGATGTTTGATTTTTTTTTTCTTGTTGTAAAGAAATTATCAACATTTTTAAAATTTAAGAAATTTCATTAGTCCATAGGAAATTAACGACATGGGCGTAATATCACATGTATCATACAATTAAAAAATGGAAATTTTTATTTAATAAAAACTTATTGTTTTTTTAATATATCATTAAAAATGATTTCTAGTTAATAATCTCTTTTTATAAAGTATATATATAAATGACAGACAGTAAAATCTTGATAAATTAATGACTTTTATTAAATAATAATTTTTGTCATTCCCGATTCGGGACCAATGTGCTATAAATTAATAATTCAAAACTTACAAAAGATCCCCCAAGAGATCCCTTAAGATCCATTTCCTATATAAATTAATTAATAATATTTTTTATTTATAACCTTATTAGGAAAAAAATTACAAAAATGTGTATAAAATATTATTTGTTCTCAAAATTGATATTTACAAGGATTTACTTACAAATACATGAAATCAGCGTAAATATTTGTAAAACAATTTAGATATTATACATTGTTGGATAAATAAGAAAAATTACTTCAATAAATTAATATTTTATTAATTATTGATAAATTAATCATTCGCTAAATTAATAATTTTTTTTGTCTAACATTATTAATTTATAAAAGTTTTACTTTATATGAATACATTAATTTTCAAGATAATATACTAATATAGCATCAGAATGAATATCCCATTCAACAAAATTAAAACGTGTCGTCTCAATCCAATCCTCACCTCTATACATGTTTAATGTAAAGACTTCTTTTATTTATTCATCAAATGGTTTGATAAAATGTTTCGAGCTTATATAGATACACATATATACACAAGCCAAATCCAATGATACAAACGATCTAATCCAATCCAACTCATGTTGATGTATAATTGGATTAGATCGGTTGCCGATTATGTATATATATATATATATGGTTAGATTGATGATATGGATGACAAAAACATATTGGTTTCAATCCAATCCCCACACACCTAAAATGGCATACAAAAAAAGTGGACGACACATTACAAATTTGATGGATTGAGGAGCCTTAGTTGACAAGCATTACCAATGTTGGTGAGGTCTTAGTTTGATTCTCCACTTTCTTTCTAAAAAGGTCCAATGAAGAAAACAAATTCTCCATTAGAATCACTGTTTTACCCGTCTTATCACCTTTTAGCCACTTGTCCTTTTGTACAAATGAAAGTAATGTGTTTCTACTTCCTAATCTTCTCCTCAAAATACACAAAGCATCTTATAATAATTTTCTATTCTCCGAATACACTGAAATTGGGCTGTGGAATATATTAGATTGGCCCTCTATAGCACAACATAAATCCTAATGCGCAAAAACTTTTTTGTCATTAATCTTGTCTGGGCTTTATTGGGTCCGTAAGGCATAAGAAAACAACTAACTGGTTAATCTTCATTATCAAAGATTAATCTTATCCTTAATTCTTTATATATAGCAGTTGTATGTGTGCTATTTGTTGGTGTAGAATTTGAACTAACGCCGTGATCCGTACCTCTAGCGCGTGATACGGCAATGAATAATGGATGTTTGAACGGAAAATAAAATACTCGGAGATTTTTTAAGTGGTTCGACCCTCCGGCGGAGTAATAGTCTACGTCCACTGTGTTTATGATATTTTCAAATGGGAAGTTTACAGAGTAATTTTTTCCAACCCCTTTCCCCTTCTCATTTCCCTCCTTTTATAAAAATTCGGAAAGAGAGAGAGAGGAAGGTGCATTAAATGCGCCCCACCTAATCACCCTTAAATCAGGGGATTAGGTGGCCATATCTTAATCGACCATGCCCTGCCCGAAAATCAGGGGGTTGGTTACTAACTAATCACTTCACTTCTTTCGCAAGTGAGGCACCTACAGTGCATGTCAGAGGTAGCTACCATCGGGAGCGATTTCCCTGTAGTTGTCCGCGCTTTGCCCTTCGTCCGGGGTCCTCCCGCTTCGCGAGGAGTCCCCCGACTCTCCTGATCTACCGCGAACGTGAGGCTGGCTACGAATTCCACTCGTCCCCGAGCTTGGGGGATCTCCAACTTATCGGTCTCCCCCCGAGGACCTTGCTTCATGCCGAGTTTTACCTTCGGGGTTTTTTATTTCATCTACCCTTGAAGACACAAGAGCGAGGTCAACCCGCACTTCTTGGTGCTGTGGACGTTAACACTCTTGTTGACGTGGCGAGACATCTCCGTCGTCGCTTGGGCACTCTCTCCAGAGGATTCTCGTCTTCGGGGACGACGTCCTCGATGATATATCTTCGGACGAGAATTAGCTAACAACACTATTTTCTCCTAAAACTATAGTTCATTAATGCGAATAGATAATTGAAAAGCTTGGCATTTGCTTTATTAGGTGATCTATATCTCCTTTTTGGAATCCTTTTCATCTTCCAAATTAAGGTTTTTTTTTTTTTTTTGCTGAATCCAAATTAAGAATTTTGGTATATTAATCTTGTTTACATTCACTCAACAATGCATCAAAGCCAAGATCAATATTATATATTCTACAACAAAACATTCTAGTACTCGACCTTAGTCAGGTATATATCCCGAATCCAATCATGGTCACGAAATTATTCGACTCTGATTAATATTTAGCTGACCATAATTTAATAATACCTTATCATAATTAGGTATATATCCAACCATAATAGGATATTGGCAACAAAGTACCGCTACAACATGCTATTAAATCTTGTATAAGTAAAATAGTTCAAGTACTATAATATTCTCGATTATATCTAACAATCCTTACAAGCACACCTGGAATACATATATTTCTTAATTTTTTATGTATGGGAACAAGTAAGCACACAATTATGCTAGAAAGATGTACTATAAATTCTTAATTGAACTCTTCTTCATGTATAATTAGTTAGTGCCTAAATAGGAAATGTTTTAAGTTATAGCCTCATTAGATCCAGTATAAAGTTTGCTGATAAAAGTTTGTTCTTATGATTTATTTAATTACTATATCTTGTAATTGTTGTAAGTTTAGAGCATATATTAGTGAACAAAGTTCCGATCGAGTAAAGCAAGTATTAGTAGTATTCATAATTGGAATGAATAAAATCGTTTTGAGATCAATTAAACACTAATATAATTAGTTACAACTTACAATTTTTAAAACGTATCACTTGACGACTAAAACTTTCATCGGCTTGACGGTACATGATAAATTGTAAAATTTCACCAGTCAGATTTTGTCGTGACTAAAACTTGTTTTTTTTTTTTTTTTTATCATTCTATATTCTCCGAGTGATCATGATATCAGATCAAAAGCATTAACCTGATAACATATATATGCATAACACTGCCACAAACACACTGAATAAAGCAAATAAAACAAACAAAATTACACACACACAGATCAAACAACAACATATATACCGATACTGGATATTGTCTTCGGATACGCAATATTCAACAAAAAAAAAATTTCACAAACTACAAGCGAAAGTAAAGACGTACGTAATTATAAGAACAATTTTCACGTAACACAATAATGCAATAAAATTACAAGATCATCCAATATTTCACTACACGATGGATCGATCCATCAACAACGAGAACACATACAACACTTGATCTTCTTACAAATCATAGGCCTGCTTGCCAGTGAACTTGACCTCAATGGGGTTAACGTTCTTCCCAATGGACCTGAAGTTCTGTCCCACGCCTTGCCTCCCGGGGTTGACCTTCTCCGGGTAAACGCCGTCCTTTGGGTGCAAGTACTGGACCTCTCCGTTGGGGAAGACCCTGTAGAACTGGTAGTTGATCTTGTATTTGGACCTCAGCCTCGTCCCCAGCGCCAGGCACTGCTCCTTCCGCGCCAGCTTCAGCAGGTTGGGTCCCTGCCGCATGATGGCCGCCCCTCCCGTCGGCATCTCGAACACCTGCTCCTTCGGCGACTCCCACGTTATCACGTAGAACTCCTCCACCTGCGCCTTCCGGAGCAGGCCCCCCGTGCTGCCCCCGAAGATCGGGGACGGCGTCGACGGGTCCAGCTGCGGCGGGGTGAACCCCACTGGCGCCGTAGTGGTCTCGGCCTCTGCGCGCACCAGCGTCGTGCGCGCGGAGGCGAGCTTCGGGGATTTGGCGGGGACGAAGGACACCAGGGATTGCTTCCACGGGGCCGCGATGGCGGCGGTCTTCGGCGGGGTAAGGAGGCTGGCGGTGGCTTGCGCGGCGGCCATTGTTATTAGGGAGAGCTTTGCAAGAGTGTGAGCGTAGGAAACGAAGGAATTAGGAGGAGTGAGGGGTTGGAAGGGTGGTTTATTTTGTTTTGGGTGGAAAGAGGGGATTTGGTTTGGGTGGTGTTGGGGATGGGTTGTGGATAAGGGGATATTGGTTGGACCAATTAGAATTTGTGATTTTGATACGTTCTCTTACCCATACCTCGTGTCTTGCGTTTCCTCTCTAGTTTTGCATATCTCTATATTGGTCAACGTGTCAAATCCATTTTTATTGAGTATTTTCCTTTTATGAGGAAAAGGATTATCAGTTTTGTTTATTTTCTATTTTTTCGCTGAATAAATTTTGTGTAGAGGAAAACTAAAAAATAACTTAAATTTTGTAGTTTTTGGCCAAAATATAATAAAAAATTTTGTTGTGGGGTACAAAAAATGCCTTAATATTTTTTTTAAACTATTATCAAATTAATTTAATTGAATTCTATAAGAGTTGTAACTTTTTTAGCTCGACAGTTCATATTAGTCACTATCATAAGTATTTTTATTACACTATTCATGCATACATATTAACTATTGTGATCTATTAAAAACATTTGGTCTATGACAAGAATGTACCTAGCTAGATATGTTGGGGTTTTTTTTTTCTTTTTTTTTTTTTCAAATGAGATACATTGTATTCATGTCTAGTATATTCATAAATTACGTAGGTATTAGCTAGTTATGCTGTACGTATAGTTGTTTATTATTGTTTTTTTTTTTTTTTGATAAAGTATAATTGTTATTATTTGCTGGAATGAAAATGTGTATTGCTTTTCATTATTGTTTTTATAATTCTTACTTTTAAGTATATCCTAAGAAAATGTCGTTTTCTTGATACTGTTACCAAAGGTACAAAAACGACAGGTACTTTCACAAAAGAAATAAAAGGCAGCCCCTTCAAGCCAGCTAACAAGCGAGAATGAAAAACGACACGTCATATAAATGCTTTAAAACTTATAATGTCGTTTATAGTTGAAAACATATATGTCCATCTTTTTATTCACAAACGAGCTGCTCCAAGGGACAACTTTTTGCTGCCTAGGTTACTTTCAAACAAATAAACGACATCAATTTAGTACAAAACAGACATCTTTTACTTCGCAAACGACATGTACTTTTATAAAAGGTGGGTTGAAAAACGACAACTGGTTTCATTTCAAGCACAAAAACGACACCAATTTCCCAATTGTCGTTTTCATCCCCATCCTCCGACACCGCATTCTTCAACATCAGATTCCCCAAAACTGTTTCACTTCGTACCATAATAACGACCTAAATTCTAAGCTTCCAAGTTACCAACACAACATAAGTTACAACCCAAAAAAATTTATATAAAAAAAATTATCTAAAAGCATTTAAATATACACACATGTCAGTAACTAAAACACGAAAAAAAAAAAAAAATACAAACACAATCAACCATACTATCGTAAGTAAAACTATATCGAAATACTGTTGGGAATTCCCTTCCCAGTCAGCCCACCTTCCTTGGAGAAGTCCGAGGTATTCGGGTACAACAAAGTGTACGGACACTTCACCGGGCCCACCCTGTTCCTTAGCCTCTCGTCCTTGTTCCTGTCCGCGATCCTCTCCTCAATCTGCACCAGGCTCTTCCCAAACCTCTCGAAGGCCTCCACGGCTCGCGAGTCCGAGGTCCACTCGGCCGACTCGCGCTGCCCCAGGTAGACCTCGTCGGTGGAGTGCCTCGAGAGGATCTCGATCAGCGACACGCCGAGGAGCGTCTGGAACTGCGCGGTGATGGTGCGGAGGTAGGCGCCTTCGGGGTCGGCCTCGAGCTCCGCGTACTCGCGCGTGCCGGGCTCTGGCATGAAGCGCCGGCTGACGGTGGGCCTGTTCGGGAGGTACCCCGCGTAGGGGTACTGCCCGAAGTTGACGGCCGCATGGAGGGCCGACGCGATCCAGATGATGGTCGTTAATGTTTCGATAAGGGATGGCAGTGTGACAAGGTGGGGCCACCAGGGGGCGTCTTGCTTGTCGCCGTGGCCAACTGTGCGGAGCTCGGTCCACCAGGACTGGAGCTCGGCGTCGGTTTGGACAGCGGCATCGGAGGCGTAGTAGAGGTGGCAGTAGTCGTCGACCCAGGTCCGGATGGCGGACCAGATCTCGAGGCCGTCAACGGCGTAGGGGTAGTCCGGGATCAAGAGCCTCAGGCCGTGGGGGCTCTGTCGGTCCGGAATTGCCACTCCTCTGTGAATTATGGGTGTGTAAATTCAAATCAAAATTTGGCCGAAATTCAAATGAAGATGTGAATGCAAGTTTAAAAAAAAGATTGGTTCTGAACCTGTTGAGGAGGTCAGTAGGCAGGGCGTGGTCGGTGAAAACCCAGTTCTTATAGACAACGGCGGACATTTCCATGGCGTATCTCGCCGGGAAGACCGTCCTCTCGAGGACTCCGCCGGCGTTGATGAGGATCTGCCGAGCCAGGGCGTTGATGTTCATCGTGTCCCGGAAATGAGGGTGTAAAAGCTTGTAGATCGGGTGAACCACACTCAGTTGCCGGTTCGCTGCGATGATAAATGGCTCTATCACCGCATGCGTGTTCAGCCTGAAATAATAATTTTTTTTTTTTTATAAGTTGTAGTGCCAGGCATCACTGATATTCCTCGTAACACTTGAGATAAGAGTGTTACCAGTGGCTGATGAGCTGATGATAGCCCGAGTCATTGACGGCGGCGTAAGCTTTGGCCAATTGCCAAATGGTGCCCTCGACGCCCTCCTCGGCAGGGGTGAAGACTCTGCTGTCGCAGCCGTGGCTGTCTCCTTGCGGATGTGGCAAGCTGAGCTCGATCGCCAGCGGCTTCAGCGTCCCGTCGTCTTGGAGAAGGAGGAGGGTCCTCGTCGCGTAGGTCTTCGTGGTGGTGGAGTTTATTCGCCGGAGGTACGGCATTAACGCGTCATGGTGGTCCAAGATGAACAACTTGTTCTGCTCAATTGCCTGTATAATACATAAATCTACTTAGAATTTTATGAAGTTGAAAGAGAAATGAAAGGAAAGGAATGAAGTATGAATAGCACTTGGTTAACAGTTAGAGGGCTCAGGTATTTGTCTATATCCTCTTCTCTTATTGAGCTGTGTTGTTTGCCATACACTTCAGGGTCAAGCTTGCTGAGTGGTGGAAATTCCTGTGGTTTTGCAAAATTTAGTACATTGTTGTATTCACTATTCAGTCCCAAAAATATAGTAAAAATTTTTTGAACAAAGGTTTTGTTTTGTTTTGTTTTTTTTTAATCTTTACTTCGAGGCGTCGGATGATGACGGGATTCACTCCAGCAAGCATTTCGCGCCCGAACTCTTCGTCTGTCCTCCAAGCAGATTTGTCCTCTAAAAATCAACCATAATTAGCATGTCACTTGTCAGACTAATTAGTCCTACAAATCAAGGTTTGCTTAGAATTACACCTTTGATCACCGCGGGAATGGGGAACTTGAGAAACCGCTCGCCATCCGAGCGAATAAGTTCGCGAAGAAGCTCCCAAGGAACCCGCTCTCTTATCCTGCTGAGTGTAACTCCATTTGGTAGCTTCAAACCACCTTCATAGAGCTTAAGCACATCCTCAAATGTGTCGAACTCATTGATGGTCTTGTCACACAAAGATCTCAACTCCGGTAGCAAAACTTGGACAAGGGACTTCAATGCATAGGCCAGAAAATCCGAAAACTTCAAGTGCCCGAATCGCTCATCCCGGGGGACATAGATGTCTAGGCTCAGAAGTGGCAATCTCTTCTCACTGCTTGGATCTACGTAAGAAAAAAAAACACTTACAAAATGTCACGTAACAGTTTTTTATTAACGGGACTCCGAAGTGATTGTACTTAGTACTCACCGGATTTGGTATGTTTTCGACCGGTTCGTCCTCTCCGAGGATAGGGATATTCCTGAGATCCGCCGAGAACTGGGCGAGCGTAATCTGGACCCTTGTCGGGGCTCCCCAAGTCATTGTAGTAAGCGTAGTCATAGACTCTGTCCCACTCCTTGAGCTCACCAGTCCCATTGCCTCTCAAATTCTTTAGCTCTTCTTCTCTGTACTGCCGCAACAGCTCGGGCATTTCGCAAGGCAGGTATGTCTATTTTAAAAATAAAAAAAAAAGAAAAAAAAAGGGGCCATTTTAAGGCCAAACATGTTTCTAAACCATATAGTACGGGCATTATGGCTTTTTGGTCTTAATGTAATTATTAATCTACGACTACAAACATGAAGTTTAATACTTTGGTTATGATTTTTCCCTCCCGAGAATTACCAAATGCAACTCTATAATCATGAAATGGCAATGTAACACTTTTTGTTTTTTTTTTTTTTGTTTTTTTTTTTACGTATTTGAAAAATAACACATGCAGTTTCAAAATATTAAGAAAATAACACTAATTAGTTATTAGGAATTTTATAATAAGAAATTGTTTATGCATTTATAGCAAAAATTTTAATATTTTAATTTTTAAAAATAAAAGTTGAAATGTTAATAAATAATAGCTTAATAAATATGTCAAAAAAAAACTTGTCATAAAATTATTAAACAAGTGCTATTTTTTTAATATTTTAAAATATGTATTATGTTTTAAATTTTGACTTAGTTTTCACCTCATCTTAAAAAAATCATAAAATTTAATTTCCTTTAGGACTTATTTCTAAAATAAGAAATAAAGAGAACAAATAAAACTTGCCGTGTTCGTGAAGAAAACGCGATTATACTTGTAACGGTACGCGGGGTAAACCCATGAATTGCAAACGAAATGCACTTTCCCGTGCCTCGGGACATCTTCTAGAGTGACCGTCTTGAGAAAAAACTGGCTGTGGTGGTAGTTTCGGACGAGTAAAGCTCCCGGGAGCCCCATCGACTCGTCCCACTCAAACGTGATCGTGAAAACCGTCTCGCCGGCCGTCAATGGAGTGATTGTCGTTATCCATTTCTCCAAATAAGCCGCTTTTCCTAGCTTCCCTCTTACCCCATTCTCTGAGTTCAATAAGCAACTTTTTAATTTTTATTTTACTTTCTATTGGCCTTTATAATAACCAACCTTGTACTATAATTTCAAGGTTTAAAAAAAAAAAAGTGGTGAGAGCAATACCTAGGGAATTGACTCTCAACCAACTCATTTTAATTTCATATGTAGAGTGTCTTTCCGAAATTCAAACACATTAATTTGAGAAAAGCAACCACTAATAAATATAAATAAATGAAAGTTGAGTGTACGAAGATAAAATATTTATGAAAAAAAAAAATCAAATGAACACCATTTATGTGAGCACACCTTTCCAAAAGTATGAGCAATGAACAAAGCTATATTGGTTGAAACTGGCATCAATATATATATATATATATATATATATAACCAATTAAAAAATTAGTCATTTTAAAAGTAAATTTTGAAAGATTTAGCCTTAAAATATCAAAATTAAAGAAATAGCCATTAAATACCTTAATGGACATAAGTATTCATAATTATTACTTCAAAAAATCGCCCAAATCAAATAAAAAAAACCTTCGAAAATTCGGCTCGTTCAACTTATAAAAGCAAATCAAACCTACTATTATCAAAATTTGCATCGAATGTGATAAAATAAAATATAAAAATGGCTAATTTCTTAAATTTCTAAAACTATGTCTAATCCCTAAAAAATTAATCTAAAGTTTAGCTAAATATCCTTAAAAACATATCTCTCTATATATATATACAGGGTTTATATATATATATATATATACATATACATAGAAGTCTATTATAAGTCAATGAGAGAGAGAGAGAGAGAGAGAGAGAGAGGATGACCTGCTGAGTCAGGTTGGTCAGAGCTGATAAGTTGCATGGAAACACCTTTGCCAAAAATCTCATGAATCCTATCAAGCAACGAAGCCTTGATATCATTGAAGTCCAAAACATTCTTCTTCATCAGAACCACCGATCCTCTTATATTCATCTTCTTGCTCTCTACTACAGCATGCTCCACTAGTTTCTTCTCTTTGATCTTCACGCAAAACTTCTCCATTAAACCCATGATAATTATAATAATAATGCTAATTTATCTTATTCGCAATTTCAAAAAAAAGAAAGAAATTATTCGGAAGAAGAAGAATAAGAATAAGAATAAGAAAAAGAAGACTCAAAGTAGACTCTTGATGGGCACTGAGAATGTTTTGTTGTGTATATATATAGATAAGCAAAAGAGTGAGGGCAAAACGGTGTCGCATATATAAATATATTATTTTTGCCTTTTCCTTTTTAATTACTAATTAATTTTAATTTATTATTTCTTTTTCTTGGCCGTGTCTTTCCTTGTCATACATAGAGAAGCTTCATTGACGAACCTAGCTCTGTGAAAATTGACTATGACAAGTAACAGTGTTTTCATGGTTGTGGGGTTACCAATATAATTTTCAATCTCTTTTTTCTCTTTATTTGTGAAGAGAAAAAGGACCTGATTCCATTGGCGTGTCTACACATGCCAATCCCTTTTTTATCATTAATATATACTATTTAAATTTTTAAACTCGTATTAATACCCTTTTGATACGTAAGGACATATTCGTACATACATATATACGCATGAAGTATTATCATGAGATTAATTATCTTATACATTCTTATTTGACAGCTCAATTTTAATGGCCACTTTTAACATTGTTATTTAAATATTACATGCTTCGCTGTACTTATATGTGTCTTTCCTCTCTCTCTCTCTACTAACAGATAAATATGTTACTTGTAGCCTCATTAATAATTAATATCGTTAGATGGCTTTATTCAAAATGTGGCCTAATTTAATCTTTGTTTAAAATGTATATAATTAGTAAGACCTTTCTGCTAAAAAGAGGAGGAAAAAAGTACGAGTATTGCTTGTGCCCAGCATGGCAAATATTTAGTATTAATTTTCAGTACAAAAATCACACTCGGATGTCTAATATAATATTGCACATGTGATCAAGTTGGAATGAGTTTCATTACCTTATTTATAGCAAGTTTAAATAATTAATTAAGTTGGAATTGAACCTATTTTACACTTTCATTTTTGTCTCTATGTTGAGCTTGGAATGACAATTATGCATTTTACCATATTGTAGGTCAATTATTTGGAATAGTTTTAACTCCAATAAATACACCAAATGAATTTCATTCTTCATTATTCTTCATTTCCACATTTACCATATAAATAAAAACTGAAAGACAGTATGCTTTTGGTTTGGTTTAAATCTTTCTATATTTTGGAGATTCGAACAAAGTTGAGATATGTAATTCTTCCTTTCATACTCACCTTTATGCTTAGTCATGATTTGTACTTTGTTTCTGAATTGAAACAAAGACAACAAGAAATTGATAAGGAAATGTTCATACATGTGGTAAGTTGTAATTTATTTAATATTATAATAGATCGGTTAGGTAAATAACAATTTTGGACTGTGTGTTTTTTAAAAAAATTATAATTTTAAAAAATTTAAAAATTAGCCATAAAACTGTAAGAAATTTCTGACATTAGGCAAAAATTTTGTCTGAAATTTCTTACATTGCTAGTTTTTAAATTTTTTGAAACTGTTACTATTTTTTAAAATTATTTTGTAAACAGTGGTTATTTTCTTATATTTCCTATTATAATTGATCATATTATCAAACTATGCAAGAGAAATTATAATAAATATTAATTTTTAACAAATAATTTAAATAATACCTATAATTTATTTAAAAAATTGTATAATAAAATGTTCAAATTTAATTACGACATAGTAAGAAGGTTTTGAATGAACTCAACATTTAAGAACGAGAACACTATATATGTACCGTACGTGTATAACGTGTTTATTTTTATTCGTTTTTATACAGTTTTTTTTTTTCTTTTTGACTGGAAGAGTGCGTTCCAACAATGATCAGATACGTCTGGTAGCACTAATTATTCTTTGGCCCTTTTTCCACTATCGGAAAATTAAAGGTATATATATTATATGTATTCTCTATGAAGTCCTCTTTGAGATAGCTTCATATTTATAAATGGGAGAGAGATTCCTGTCCTTAATTTCGTTTTTTTTTTTAACTCATTAAAAACTTTCCACATCACTAATTTTGACACTTACAAATAATTTTTTTAATCGTGTTCACAGTTTTTAATTTTATTTGCTAGAAATTTTAAACAATAATATTAATTCGATCTCCCCCATATGTTGATCTTTGACCAGCTCGGATAATCGTTTTAGAAAAAAATTTCGTCAAATAAAATTTAAAAAGAGAAATAATTTGTTAACGAAATTATTGATTTTAGGGGCTACGTTTGCTACGCACTAGTAAATCTTTTTTTAAAATAATCAAACATCTATGTTACATTATAACATTTTCAAGCATAAATTTAAATCAAATTTCTAAAAATCTTGAATTATATTGTTTAGTTAAACACATAAATGTAATGTAATTTCATGAGTTGGACAAACTCAAATCAATATATTTTATCTTATTTGGTAATAGGAGTTAAACCATTTGTTATAGCTTAAAGTAAAATTGAGTTTTACTTGCGTGATTGAAAAAAAAAAAAAAGAAAAAAAAAGAGGCATTTTATGTAATTTACAATTAAATTTGAAAATAAAAATAATTAATGAAACGCTTCGTAATAATCATTTTTAACGCAAAATGAATGATTGAATATGATTATTATTATTTTTTTTTTTTTTTAACGTTTGTCTTCTTGCTTTAATAACAGCACCCATATATATTGTATTAAACGTCCAATTCCATGGAAGCTTTCTCATGTGTAGTGTGTCAGGAAAAACATTAAGATTAAAAGGAAAACAAGTGATAACACAAAACGTAGAAAAAAATAGAAGTGACAATGCAAAATTCAAAAGCAAATATAACTTTAAGTGAGAAAGAGGCGTGAGTGATCTGTTTGTTTGTTTTTTTTTTTTTTTTTTTCACGATGCAGCTGGGTTTTTTTAATGATTGTGTGGTTTTTGGGTAAAAAATAAGAGTCTATATTTGATGGTTAGCTATTTTTGGTCACTATTTAAAAACCACAGTCAAAATGTTCAAAAATTAAGTTATTAGCCACTAATATATAAAAAAATTAAGAGCATAGATGTAAATGCACATCATCAAGTAATTAAGAAAATGACTAATTTTTTAATTAATCAAAATGTTGGTCATTTCTTAAAACATCATTCAAAAAATGACTATATATATTCAATTATCTAAATCAAAATAATTTAATACATCTTTATTGTTTTAAATATTTATTTTAATATTTGTGCCTTCACTAAAATAAAATCCTTAATTTTTCGTTGTCAATAACCATTGAACATTTTAAAATAAAATAAGCGCATAAAATTGGGAATTAATTAAAATGTTAGAGTAACAACAAACACCTTTGCCCTAATCCTATTCTTTAGGCCGTTACTTTCCCAAGATCAGTATACATGGAAGTGACAAATCACACCATCTTTCTTCTTAACGATGGAAGGAATAAATGCAAAGCAGATAGTGATTAGAATAATATTGAGAAAGAATGAAGAAACTTGCCCAAGTGAAAAAGTTTAACCCAACTCCATCAGATTTATTAAAAAAATGACTTTTCCCCATCAAACACCGAAAGAGAAATATATACCATATGTGTAAGTACGTTCACATGATCACCGGCCTTATCCAATCTGTTATAAAAGCAAACAAAATTAAGAGGGAAAAAAAATTAAACATAATATGAGAGAACAAACAATTTTCATTGGAAAGCAGAAAATTGTTCTTTACTTAAAGAAGTGAAATTTGGTGCAACAATTACAAAAGTGAGCTTATAAGAAAAAGAATCATCATAAATTAATTATCCTAATTCCGTTATCATATGATCTAAGCGATAAGGAGAACTAATCAGATTCCCTTGACTCTTGAGCTTTGTAATAATAATAATAATAATAATAACAATAATAATAATAATAATATGAAAAGGACAAGATTCCTATAGCGGTATTGATCATTAGCGAGCCAAAATGCTGCATGTATAAAGATACAATCTTAAACATGGTTGACAAAAAACTATTCGATAACTTCAAGCATATATATTAAATTAGTTAGCTTGATAATATTATGTTTGTGGTATTATATATTAAGGGAAAGTATGTCGTATATCTTGAAGCAATACTAATTATCATACATAATGAACTTTTTCTTCTCGAGGGATTAATTTGTTTAGATAAGTTTTTCAAAGAAAAGTACAAATAAGTTTGCGCAAAATATATCGAAGATATACAAATCACTGTAGATACAATTAATCTCAATATAATTGGCAGCTTATCACTGAATCAATACTGGAATTAGTTATAAAATCGAATGAAAACAAATAAGAGGTAAAGTGCGTTTCCAATTCCATTACTAAAAGATCAAATGGTAACAGTAGTAAATATCGAGCACACGAGCTTTTTCAAATATACCTCTATAGTCGATAGGGAAAACCGATCGACTAAGATCGAGAATTCAAATATATATTAAACACAAATTTGCGTAGAGACAAATCTAATAGAAAACTAAGTAAATCAAAGAGGAGCAAAACCACTTTCATTATTATAACAACAGCACATAAACAAAACAAAACAAAAATATTTTTAAGAAAAATGGCGATAGCACGCTTTTATTTGAGCAATCCAAACAACAGAGAAAAGGAGCGTCAACAACGTAGAGGCAAAGAAACGAGGCGGATGAGAGTTATAAGGAGAACACTTAATGGCACTCCGAGATTCCGTTAATTTAGAGAGAAAAGGAAGAGAAAGAAGCCGTTAATCTTATTAAGGAAATTAAACCAAATTTGTGAAAACACAAGGATACCACTATTTGATTTAATGAGGCTTCAAAAGTTACATACCGATCTCATTTTCTTTTATTATAACCTTTCTTTCAAGTCAAAAAGGAAAAATAGGTAAATGGTTGCTGATATGATTTCAAGTTTCTTATATAAAAAAGTGGAAATGAAAGCCACCAATACCGCAACTTTTTCCACAGAGGGATTATAAATTATAGCATTAATTTATTTTCTCTTTTTAATTTTTATAAAAACCACTGCTGAACTAGCATTCGTATATTACATCTATTTCTAAGGGCACGGTTGATAGATATCAAAAGTGGGGTTTTCATACTGTAATCAATGTGTTTATCAACAGATAATATTGCATCTTTCTCAAATAGTCACCAAAAAAATATAGTAATTTTTTCAATACAACATACGCACATTGATCCATATTTTTAGATCTCTACACATTATATAATTATCTACAAACTATATAGTATATACATAGCAATACAAGAAGAGAAGATTCTTCGGTATTGATATGTGATCTAAATCGTTCTTCACGATAGGAAAAAAATCCTACTAAAGAAAGAGTTCTTTATATTCTAAGATGATGTTTTCAGGCTCTCATTACTTGTTTGAGGCCATAATTTAAATGTATTCAACTTGGTTGTTTCTTTACTTGATTAGCTTAGATAAGTAGACCAATCAATAAAGAATAATACACTAAGATATGATCAACCACCATATCCAATTGGTACATAATAGGTATTGTAAGATCTTAGCTTATATACGTTAATGCAATGCATAAGTGGGTCTTGCTTTTCATGTGCCGTTGCTTATGTAATAATTTGGAAGCTTACCATTTCAACCGATTGAGAGAGACATAAAATATATATATATATATATAATTGAATCTTTTTTTTTTAATAAAAAGAAAATTGGATTAAGAACGCATTTTAATAAAATTGACACACACCTAAAAGGAATATGGTAGTCCCAACAAAGTTAAACCTACAAAGACCCTACTCTAAACCATTTTCAAATCAATAAATAAAAAATGAAAAAAAATTACAAATCATTTCGAAATCCACACCAAAAGAAGCAAATAACAAAGAAACAAAAAGCAAAAATCTCTATAGGATATACTCAAAGTGTAATAGGATCTCGTTAAAACTCCAAGTAGAAAAAACTCAAAAAAAAAATCTACCTAAAGAAAAAAGTGCATGATCCAGAGATAATTAATTCTTGAACCTATAAAAAAAATAAAAAAACCACGTGCACGAATCTGACCGTTCATGACCTTAGATCCCACGCTGTTTCATGACCATGATAGCTCTTGTGTATATTTATAATTTGCGCCTGTAGGTAAGATAGCTCTTGTGTATATTTATAATGATTACATACTATATATATTATGAACGTGAATACATAATATATTTATATCACGAGTTAAGAAATGATAAACAGCTACAATCACAAGTCACAACTGATTTGATAGTGTTAAAAAAAAAAAAAGACACAGAGAGAGAAATTGTTTCATTAAATCATTGTTTGTTATTATTTTACAATTGATCTGTACACTTGGGTCGTTAATACTACTACAGACTCAGCCCAACCAATACATGACACGTGGACTAGTTGTTTAACTATTCTAACAACTTCTGTTTTTTTTTTTTTTTTTGCAAATAAACTATTCTAACAACTTTATCACAAGTGAATTAACCTCAACCAGCGAGTGACTAATTTTAATCTTATATCTGACTCTAAAACATAGGAAAGCAAAATCATGTGCATTTTTAGATGTACATGTAAATGTCCTTCTTGAGTTCTTTCCATCTTGTGGGGTAACGATTATTGCTTAACGCACAAATGTTAATTACATCATGGCCTTTGATCATGATCAAACTTTTGTTGTGAGTGACGTTAATTTACTCAAGTATCCAAAAAAGATATTATCAATATTCTCGATAGTAATATCTAGCTCGTGAATTATACGGGACTAAAAAAAACGCATGCACACACACACTTTTTTTTCTCTTTTTTTTTTCATATTCCTAAGGCACATGCCTTTTAGTTGGTAGAGTTTTATCAATTTAAATATTACGATTAATAATATTATAGGAATAAGTTTACAACTACTTAAAATCATTTCTTGAAAATACTTATTAACATGCTTATTTTAAGGTTATATACAATTATTTCTCGAAGATATTTACAATCAACTTAATTTAGTGTCATTCAATTAATCACTTCTTGAAAATATTAATTAAGGTATGTTAGGTAACTAGCCATTTTGAGCTGTATGTTTTAAAAAAATAGCAACAGTTTTAAAAAATTTACAAACCATATTAAAAATTTCGGACAATAACAAAATTACACATAAAAATAATTGTTAGAAAATTTCTGACACATGTTATAAATTTCTGAAATGACTAGTTTTTTAATTTTTTGAAACTATGACCATTTTTTAAAATTATTTTCTAAAAAGTGGTTATTGTATTAAAATTCCCAATTAATTAAACCTGATTTTAAGGTTATATACCATATTTAGCATATTAATACACATGCCTACCATGTTTAGCATATTAATACAAATGTTACCAAATAATATTTGGGTCAGTTAGGTAATTAATAGTCATTTTGGACTGTGTTTTTAAAAAATAGCCACAATTTCAAAAAAATTTAAAACTAGCCATAAACCATGTAAAAAATTTCTGACAATAACAAAAATACACATAAAATTATTGTCAGAAATTTCTGACATGGCTAGTTTTTAAATTTTTTGAAACTGTGACTATTTTTTAAAATTATTTTGTAAACAGTGGCTATTTTCTTAAAATTCTCATAATATTTTGATAGTAAAAAAAATATATGTTTGTTAATATATGTTGATGTAAATATATATTGATAGATCCATATAACATTCATATTGATATATACACAAAAAAATTACAAAATAAATAGACAAATGCTATTTCAAAGGTTAATAAATAAATAAAAGTTATTTTTTCTATCCATTATCATTAATTATTTGAAATAAGTAAGAAAAATAATGAATCAAAATTTAAAATCAAAATAAATAATATAATTTAACCAAATTGGCCCTTTTTTTTCAAATGAAAAAGACAAAGGGGTGGTGAAATAGTAATTTGACAATTAAAAAAGTGATACCATTTGTAATAATGCTATAAAATATAAATTTGGATTTCAAAAGTGCTATTAGATCAAATTTTCTCTATAAATATCCCTCAATATAAAAAGGGGCCTCTTATTCACAGAAGGGAGATTAATTTTGATGAATGCCCCATTTTATATACTCCAAATGTCCCTTCTTTTTTTTTTTTTTTCCTTTTTTTTAATTCCCCCTTCACACACCCAACAAAAGGATGTCGTAGACCCATGACCTCCCGAGGATTTTTCACTTGTTACTTGATGAATTCTTTCTAGATATCTGTCGTTTTGATCCTGGTTGTTGTCGTTTCTGGGCCTTCAGCTAGATTGAAGGCGTGGGAACCAAATAGGGATATTTTGAAAAATGTCACTGCTGCCCACATCGTTTTGAAAAATGTCATTTAAAAAAACATCGCAGTCCATGCAACCTTTTAGTAGTAAATTAACCGAATTGTCTTTATATATCTATATATATATATATATATTTTACGAAGACAAGAATAGAAGAAGGGGAACATAGTAATTTGGTGACTAAAAAAGTAGCACGACATGTAAAAGTGACTTAAGTTACAAATTTGATGTAAAAAAGAGTACAGTACTTGGGGCATAGATTATTAGGTGATACTAAAAATAGTCTTGTTTTGCAATTCGCCCATTGTAAAATGTAAAATGTGTGTCATGGGATCAAATTTTCTCAACCACAACCCACAATAGGCCCAATTCCAAAAGAGTAGCCCAAGCCCAAGTGGCAGCATTAGTTGGAGATGAGGGAGGTTTTGAGTAATGCCCCGTTCTTGACATAATGATAATATATATCTCATGTGTGTAGTACTTTTAATTTATATCTTAAAATTTATATTACAAACATAAAATAGAAATAAATAAAGCACATCATATAGGGTATAGATTAATAAATAGCATCAGAATTGCTTTATTTTGAAATTCTCCTCAGAGATGATCCCTAGAAGCTCCGGAATGAATGAGATGTGAATGGAATATGGCTAATTGACTATACACATGCTTGTCTCTCTCTTGTTCTTCGTAAATATGCTTTATATATTTTGAATTTTGATTCCCAGCTCGACCAGGTATATTTAGTTGCTTCAATAAGTTGAAAACTAGGATGTGTGACTGACTGAGTAAAATAAAATGGCTTATGGTTAAAAAAAAATTTTGAAATTGTTAATAGACTATCATAGTGTTAATGAGTGTGGGCTATATTGTTGCTAATAGGCTGCTTCTACGTGTGTTTATTTATATATAAGCAAACATTCCGAATAACAAAAATATTAATTTAAACCATATTATTACAGAAATTATATTAATGAAAAAATGAAATTTAAACCATGTTAACTATAGTAGACTGTGCATATCTAGAAGAAGATTTTCTTTGTTTTTAAAAGAAGATATACTGTCACAAAATAGCATTAGACTTAAATACTATATATTTTTTTTAATGAACGTGAGTTGTGATAGAAACATTTTCTAACGAGGCTAGCACACGTCCGAGGAATCAGAGGCAACTTCCCTTGAATCCTCCTCTAAAACAGTCCAGAATTTTATTAAATATAATTAAAATTAGATAGAAATTGAGACAAGGAAAACCAGTCCCGAAAAGTCTAAAAACATGAAAAACAAAAAATTTAAAAAGAAAAAAGAAAAATCAGCTTTGTTCACAAATGACAAATCCAGTAGAACATCCAAAGTTCAAGATAAACAAAAACTATCATTCATATACCAGAAAGTTACTTCAAAACCTTAAAAATAAAAGGGTATTTTGGTTTTGGTTTATAAATGGTGTTATAGTTCTCTCATTAGTACTATACCAACTTTTAGAAGAATAATGATGTTTTATTTAGAATTGGAAAGGCGTTAGTGCCAGCATTCATGTCATATAATCTTAAACAAGATATGTTATCATGCTATGGACATATTTCTCTATGAGCTAAGCAATATTATAAATTCTATGATATAAGTAAAATAAGAATATCATATACATGTGTGTGTTTCTATGCACTTGTATATAAAAATAGCAACAACGGATTAGTAGTTTCCAACTTCCAACCCAACTATAACGACCACAGTTTATTGGGTTGATAAAATAAAATGTTTTCCCATGTGTCTTTTATTTGTTTATAGGATTTTATAAGCGATTGAAGATATTATAGTTATTGAACCAGATAGACATTGATTTAAGTTATTTTAAATTAAAAAATAATTTAATAAAAAAGAAAAACATATATGGAGAATTGTGTTGTCTTGTTCTTGCAGAATCTATAGCACATGCTCATCGCAATTATAGCAATTGATTGGCCGGTCACTCTAACTAGTTTCTGATTTTTATATTTGTAGAATAAAATAGAAAAAACAGTGCACTATTGAAAGACATAATACCATATGATATATATTCACTAATGCCAAGAATTTATTTTCTCTATTCAATCTTTAAAAAAGCCAGTAAAATGGGGATATGTTGTCTATTCAGAACGTGCAGTGCATGTGATGAGACAAACCTGAAAAATCACAATTTATTCTTGGGGTTCTTTGTTTTTATTTTTTATTATAAGTTAAATATTTCATGTTGTTATAATAAATATGTCATCTAAGATTCATTTTAAATACAATTAATTTAGCACTAAAGATGATGTATATAAAGACAAGATAGTGTTGCACATTGACTGGTTTATTTACAATTATGTACTAAATATGCTTTTGGAATATACTCAACCACCCTAATTGGATTGATTACAAAGAAAGCGATAGGAAAAAAATATGAAAATTACATGTAAAGATAACCAATTTGCAACATTTTAATACGTAAAGGGAAAATAGATTGAGGATTGAGAGGAAAAAGGGTGGAAATTTAAAATGAAAATTTGTTGGTACTTCATGAGATTGAAACTTGAAACAATGAAATTGATGGTTTGCATTTGCTTATTGCTTAGTTATTTACTATTTATTTTTGTTGCTTTGAAACTATACGTTTTTTAAATCGGTTATTGAAACGTAACGTTGACCATTAACTTGAGATTTGGGGCTACGGCACACTATTGAGGATTAGAATTATAAGTATATATACTAATTACACATCCTTGATTAGTTGTTTGACCAATAGTTAATGAGGGTTAGGCATCTTCTTATTGTCAACGAAACCGATCTCTTTCATTGGATTGTTTATAGTTTCGTTTCTCCACAAATTGTATTCATAATTTCATATAATTCAATTGAGAGAGAAAATGATGAACCGTAATCTATTGATTAGACACTTTTTTTTTATGTGATAAATTTTGCATGAACGGCAACAATTATTAGTCGCCAATAAAGCTATTCTCAATTAATTAAATAATTTTGAAGATTTAAAATACCCGAAAAATAGTTAGAATTTATCTCTATTAGATATCAACACATACAAACTTAAAAGACATATAATAATTGAGTCGACATTCTCTAACTTTATGGTGAAATGTTTTTGTAACACTTAGTAAAAAAATCACTTAAATTTCCCCAAATATAAATAAATTTAAAGCTTTGTTCACTTCGATAAACCTCTCTCTAAAGTAGCGATTATAACCATACCAGCTAAATATAGTTAGTTAAATTCAACACCCTTCATTTAGGGAAGAGTTAAAGAATAATTTAATTGACAATGCCAATCTTATAAAAATAAAAATAAAAGGTTAGATCCTTTCGGTCCTTGAATTGTAATTTGTAATTGATATCTTATTTTTGTTTTTAACTTTTAAATTTTTAAATTTTGACATTATATTTATAAAATAGATTATCGAGCGATTAATTATTTTTTGAATGATATTTTAACAAAATAGTCAACGTTTTTATAAATGAAGAAAATTATTATTTCTTTGATTGTATGACACTTGCATGATGTTGTAATTTTACATTTATGCCATTAATTCTTCGTGGACTTATGGTTAATTTCTTAATTTTTGAATACGTTGACTACTTTCATGAAATATGAATTAAAAATAATAATTATTAAATAAATAGCTATTTTTAGATGATGTTTTAAGAAAATAGATAATGTTTACATTAATTAATGAAACATATATTTTTTTAACTACGTGATAATGTGATGTTACATTTATGTTTTAGGTTTTTAAGAGACTAATATAATTAGTTTCTTAATTTTTAAAATGTTAACTATTTCTTTAAAATATGAATTATAAAATAACAAAATATCAAATAGACCCAATAAAAAAAATAAAAAAAAAGCCAAATACTAAACAAGCTCCTTACGGACGAGAGAGAAGAGAGAGCGATAAAAGCTCCATTACGGGCCTTCACGCAAACGACTCAAATCTGAAAATTTCTCAGCAAGAGCTTCGTTTCGTTTCGTAATTTTCAGATCTGAAACTTTTGGGTCTCTCTTCAACAATCCTTTTTCATTCATTCAAATCCTCAACGATCTATCATATTTCGTCTGCCCATTTTCCACCTAAAAAATAAAAAGGGAGGTTTTTTTTTTTCCCACAGAAACAATTTATTTCATGGATAAAATATATAGCTTTCGATCTAATCTCTTGGCCTAATGGGTTCACGGAAAAGATCGAATTCTTCTTCTTCTTCATCATCTTCTTCTTCTTCCTCTTCTCATCAAGCCACTACCATGTCGATATCAGGCAAGTTCTTCATCGTTTTCTCTTATTTTCTTATCTATTTTCTGATTTCTGCTAGATAAGGTGAAAGTACAGCACTTTAATGGTGATACCCAATTTTTTTTTTTTGCTCTTTTTGGGATTGTTATCTTATTAGCTTTGTTATTGTTTCAAAGCCGGAGATTTTTTTGCTGGGCAAAAGTTTTTTTGGTGCGTAAAAATGGAGTCTTTGGTGTTTTGGATCAAAATTCTCTTATTTGAGAAATGGGCACAGAGAAGAATTTTTTCGTTGTTAATGGTTCCAAAGCGAATTAGAGCTTTATGGCTTAAGAGGGTCTCAATTAATGAACCAAACCATTGTTCAGGGGAAGAAATTTTGTGATTTGGTCTTTTTGATAACTTTTGGCCAATTGGGAAAGACCATTTTTTGAGTTCGTTATTATGGTATATAGTGAGCAAAAATTATGTATGTGGATTTCTCTTATGACTCAGTTTCTGCTTCTATGCGGATTTGGGAGTCTTTGTTAGGGTTAATGGGGCTGTAAATGTGATTCATCAACCTGATATGAAATGGATTTTGAGTTAAATGAGGTCATAGTTTTCTATGGAGGCGATGCCGAAATGTTTTGGTGAAAGTTCCGATCTTTGAGAGTTGGGAACTCGAAACTCGACTTGTGTTTCTTTCGTTCACCTTTCCTTTGTATACGCCGCATCAAGCCTGATGCGGATGGGATTCAATCCGTGAGCTCCTGTGTAATGATAACACACTGTGAGAACCAACAAGTTTGAATATTTTTCTTAGAATTTGTCTTGTTGGTTATTCTGAATTAATGTTGATATCTCATTTCTGAGTGTTTGCAAATTACTTACATTATCGAGATCCAAAATGATGGCAACCGAAGCTTTCTAGACCTTTGGAAGAAGTAAAAGTCTTAGGGAGTTCTATTGGCTGATGGAAGTTATCTTTTTTATTATGCAGGGCTCCGTGAGAAGCATCAACAGGATCTGGAAAATTTGACACTAGCAACACAACCTTTCAAAACTTTGAAGCTTTTTATTTTGGCCGTATTGCAGTATATTATGCGTTCAGCGTCATATTTGTTAGCAAAAGGTGGTTGGCTTATGCTATTGAGTACTGTTGCGTTGGCTCTTGGAATTCTTCTTATGACCATTGATGGCCCCCATGAGAAGGTAATTACCGAATTTAATTTTGTGTAAATTTCTTATGTCTCGTCTTGTGGGCAAATAATATCTGTTAGAAATATTCCATGGTGCTCATATATTATTGGAGGCAAATCGCAGCTTAAAGCATTTAGTTGTTCCTTAGAAAGTAAAAGACTAGAGCTTGTTACCTACTATGAGAAGGATGAAAAATTTCGGGGATATTATTCCTGTGGGAGTTTTGGTTTTGTGGCGTTTCTTTTCTTTTTTTTTTTCTTTAAAAAAAAAAAAATCTTTGCATTTAGCATTTTGTACAGTATATGACTATATGAGTATAATTACTAGTTGTCAATAGTGATTTTTAACTTGTACCTTCTTCTGCAGCATATTGAAGAGCTTGTAAAGTATTTCTGGTTTGGATTATGGTGGGTGGCCCTCGGAGTTGCGTCTTCGATTGGTCTAGGTAAGCATTATTTTGGTTGGCGAAGCATGAACCATATTGTGATTAATATCTACTTGAAAATACCAGATTTGTCCATTTGGTATAGTAAAAATTGAGGCAGTTGAGCAACATATTGGTTGGTAATTGTTTCCATGATGATATATCGTACCATCGTTTTGAAATGTAACATAATCTTTCCCTTTTTTCTTCAGGATCTGGATTGCATACTTTTGTGCTATATCTTGGCCCTCATATTGCACTCTTCACCATAAAAGCGATGCAATGTGGCCGAGTTGATTTGAAAAGCGCTCCGTATGATACAATACAACTAAAACGAGGCCCTTCATGGCTTGATAAAGACTGTTCTGAATTCGGGCCTCCAGTGTTCCCATTAGTGCATGGTTTGCGGGTTCCACTTAGCAGCATATTGCCACATATTCAGGTAGAGGCGATTCTGTGGGGGATTGGGACGGCAATTGGGGAGCTTCCTCCATATTTCATTTCAAGAGCAGGTATGCACAAAAAATAGCCCCCTGAAACCTATATTTAGTCCTAACTTCATTTTTTCAGGGCATTAGTGCCAAAAAATTTGTTGCTGAAGAATTTATTGTTTGGTGGGATTGAAATATCATATCTTAGGGGGGAAGAGAGATCTTTATAGCAACTAAGCATATTAAGGACAATTCATTTTTCACATTTAGTTTTTGATGTGTTGCAATTCTTTTTAAGAACTTTTCTGTGTGCGTGTGCGTGTGCGCATGTGTTTACTTGAATGTGGCTTTGTTTTTCCTCTGAACAGTAGAAAATTTAGTCATAAGACCTGTAAGCCAATGTCTTCGCCTTACTTTGATTTACCATGCTATGCAGCTAGCACATCGGGTGACAAAGTTGAGGCCATGGAAGAATTAAATGACACCTCAAATGAGGGTAGTGGATTTCTCGCTACGCACTTAAGCCAACTCAAGCGCTGGCTTCTGACACACTCGCAACATTTGAACTTCCTTACAATCTTAATACTTGCTTCGGTTAGTTTGGTTCTCTTCCCACTTCATCACTACACAGCAATTCAATGAAATGTGTTATTTTCCCTTGGCATTCGAGTTCTATTAACCTCCTTATGGCAAATCATTCTAGCTTTTCTTGTGACACTCGTGTGACTACATACCAAGTCTGTATGTTGATGCAGAGGTGTACTTATATATGTAAAGGAGTTAAATATCTTTAGCCTCGTACTCATTTCCAATTACATGGTGTCTTAATATTTAAGAATATATTGGGATGTTAATTTTTACAGTCAAAGAAAATAGTTTCAATTTTCTTTCTGTGGCTTATTTTTTCATTTTCAGCAACTTTAGGTACTTAGGTCTGACTTTGAGGTCTTCCTTGACTTATTTTCACAAAGCACTTTTGACATTGGTGATCATATGCATTACTTGTCTAGTTGGGAAAATTTTTATTCATATTTCAGATTGTGTAAGTCATTACTCATTAATTATATTTATGTGCTTTTTCCTCTAACTTGGGTACTTTTTCAGGTTCCGAATCCTCTATTTGACCTTGCTGGCATTATGTGTGGACAATTTGGAATTCCATTTTGGGAGTTCTTCCTTGCAACATTGATTGGGAAGGCAATTATTAAGACCCACATTCAGGTTTGTCGAGTCCCTTTGGCAAAACAATTTACACCATGTGTTAGTGCCTTGGATTAAAATTGTTCGACTTTGCCAAGTTCGTTGCTAAGTGCATAGTCTTCTTTGCAGACCTTTTTCATCATTGGAGTTTGCAACAATCAACTCCTCAATTGGATGGAGAACGAGTTGATTTGGGTCCTCAGCTTTGTCCCCGGTTTAGCATCTGTTCTTCCAAAGCTCATCGCCAAACTCGACGCAGTGAAAGAAAAGTACCTGACCACCACCCCCGTGTCCACGAACATCAAGGTACTCGACAATCCATTTTTAACTCTCGCATGCCCTTTATGCATAGGGACATTATCTGATCTCGTCGATTCTAAACCCTTCTGGCAGGTCAAAAAGTGGGATTTCTCGTTCACTTCGGTGTGGAGCACCGTCGTGTGGCTCATGCTGATGAACTTCTTCGTGAAGATCGTAAATGCGACTGCGCAGAGGTATCTGAAGAAACAACAAGACAGGGAAATTGCTGCATTAACAAACAACTCATAGGCCTTAAAACAAGCATAACAAGTTCAAAAGTGTGGCTATATTTACTCTCTCTATCTTATGATTAGAAGTGTTAGAAATTACTAGTAAAGATTCACTAGGCATAATTGGTCTCACCCCCAAAATCTCTACGTTGCAAAAAATTCCTTTTGTCATAAGCCCTGTATAGGATCATCTTAAGATAAATGCAGTGATTGAAGATTGTTTGTCATTAATATGTAACTTTTTTGGGGGAAGCATTATTTTGGGGTGGTTGAAGTCGACTATTGTTGAAACTTGAGATTGAAATCTTTAATATTCTTTACCCCAAAAAAAAAAAAAATGAAAAACACGACATAAGTAAGTTTTTCTCTTATCTTATCTTGTCCTTTAGAAGTTTCCATGTTATTGCTCTTTTTGGCTTTTGTCTTTAGACAATATAACATTTGGAATCTAATGCTCTGTTTCCTTTCTTGTATGCTATGTTATGCTAGTTTTTTATTTCCTCCTTCCTCGTTGAAAAGTAAGTGTAATAGTGTACGATGTGTTTTCCTCGTGAATCTCTCAAATTATAACACCCACCCAAAAACGTATTTATCACTAATCAGGTTGAAACATAAATGTGTATAGGAGAGAGAAATATATTTTTAAATTATTGCTATCCTGTCAAAACGGTAACTGTTACGTTACCGTTGTTTTCTTTTTTTTTTTTTTATGATTAACAGTTACGGTTTAACCGCTATCGATACAAGACAGTATTAACCGTTAATCGTTTACCGAATTTACACTTTTGTAATCTATTAAGGACTATTATTTTTTGGGATGATTTACAAAATGGTTTAAAATTTTAAAATCTCTCATCGAAAGGTGAAAAACTTTTGATGAAAGTACTCAAAGTTTATAGAGTATAATAATTATACTATATTTTAAATAAATAACTTGTATTATGAAGTAATTTGATAAATAATAAATTTTCGGTATTAAGTAATTTATTATTTTTAATGATATTTTACAAAAATAACTAATGTTTGCATTAATTAAGAAAAATAGTAATTTTCTTAATTACATGATGTTGTTATTTTATCTTAATTTATGAAAATATTGATTATTTTTTAAAAACATGGACCAGAAAATGATCAAATACTCAAATACCAAATAGATCCTTAGTTTTAGTTTTATGATAGAGACAATTATACTCATTTTCATAATAATTATATTCCATTACCAAGTGAATATTTAATTACCTGTTATTTTGAGTAATTTTTGGATTTTATAGGGACATTAACTGAATGACATTGTACGTGTGGAGGGAATTTTAAATTTATCATTAAAACAAAAAAAAAAATGGTACTTATAATTATATTTACCATATGGCTTTCATACGGCTTGCTTGGTAAATTTTGGCTTCCTAAGCTCAATATCGGCTTTTGGACTACTAAGCTCTTTCTCAATTGATATGTCCTGAAAATCTACAATTCTTTTTACTTCTTTTCTTCTACCTGCTGGAAAGAGAAATCAAAGCTCAAAATGACTTTAAATTCAGTCAATATATTCAGAGTTAGAGACAATATTTGTTTCTAACGTTCCTTCTAGAAAAAGTCCACGACAACTACAAATCATGACATGAAAGGCTTTTTTTTTTTTATTGTTCTTTTCATTTTTTTTTCTTTTTCTTATGATGATGATGGTGATTATGATGGCTTTGAGGAATAAGATTTTGTTGTCTTTAGTGTTCTACAACAGTCCAACTCCGTTGAGAACTATATTTGGAGCCTTTTGGTCTCTCATATTGGGAAGAGTTTTATTGAAAAAACGCCAATAAAATGAAATGGTGTAAAAAACGACATCTAGATGAAACGACATGATGTGAAATATAACATCTGAAAAACGACAATAAAACAGGAATGGGGGCATGGGATATACAAAAAGTAGAAACGACAGTGATGTCGAAAGCGACAACAAAGGAGAAATCTCGGAACAGAGGACACAACATCTACGGTTAAACGTCGCGATATATCCTGTAAAAAATTTAAAAGTAAAAAATAAAAAAAGTAGGAGAAGCCACGAAAGAAAATGGAAACGACATTATTAATGACATGTAACAAAATAAAATACGACTGCAAAGTAGAAACAGAAGACAGTGAAAACGACAAATTTTCCATACAGCAAGAAGAAGGGGAAAAACGACAGGAATGAGAAAACGACAAGTAAAGATAAATTACAAAATGATATAGACAACAATGAAAAGGAAGCGACAGAAAACTATAAATGTAAATGATATTAAAAGAGACTTTAACAATAATGTACAAATGAGATTAAAGGAGAAAATATCCTCAGTATGAAAAATTACATCAAAGTAAAAACGACAATATACCCTGTAAACGACAGTAGAAAGAAACAATAGCCTCAAAGGGTTATAAGAATGTAGTATCATTTTGAATAAATAATTCATCCTAAATTTATACAAACTTCCGATTTCTCTTCATATTTCCAATTTGAGGCTTTTGGGTTTCATAAATTTTCAACCATATCAAAGTCTCTATCAAAGCTAGAGAAACATTTGAACCTTTAGTTGATATTCAATTATTTTCTTTTAAAATATATTCAAGCAAATTATAGACCATTAATTGAAAAATAAAAACAAAATAGAAACCATTGATTGGTTATAAATAAAGTGTGTTTCACCACAAGAAAAGGTAGATAGTGGATGCGTAATGGATCAAAGAATTGGATTAAGGAATAATCATTTCAATTATTTTGGATAAATAAACAAATATTTATTGTTAGAATAAGATAAGCATCATGAGTTACGTAATTGGGTTGTGTTTGGCATTATATTTTGTTTGATGTCCAATCTGATTTGTTATCGTAGTTTGTGCTCGCGTTGATATGTCCATGTTTTCATATGCTCATTTAATTAGCATTATTTAATTAAGCAGTATTAGGTGGTCCAAAAAAGAAGAGATTAGGTTCCTCTTCAGGTAAGTAGAGGATTTTATTTTATTTTACTTTGTTTTTCCATTACAAAAATAGATTTATGTTACAATCTCTGGCCCATGTGGGCAAACTAAAATAATGTTTGTTTTTCCAATTTGATTAAAATATAACATCGTATTCTAAAGGGGAAAAAACCCATAAGATTCTGATTTTTTAATAATCTTATTTGACGTCCCATTTGGCTGCATCTAATTAAATTTATATGCTTGCAATATAATTATAAATTAAAAAAAAAACTCTTAAAGGTGTGTGTATTGTTTATATGGCAGATCATGCATTTTTAAATATATATTTTAGTACTTTTCCTTTAATGTATTATGTATATATGTATAAATATAAATTTTAATCAAAATTTATGCGACGTTATACCATATGAGGGGGCCAAAAAAGAGATTTATACCAAAAAAGAGGAATTGAAAATGGGCAAGCATTCACAAATTTATTCTTCTCTGAGCTTACATTTTTTTTTTAATATTTGCAAACTGTTCTCGTCCTTATTACTTTGAATTACTTTAATTCATGAACTACTTTTTTAAATTGAAAGAGAAAATTGATTTTTTATTTTTAATGTTTATTTGCGGTGACAAAGGTTGCATATTTGGTGTCCCAATATTTCAAACTATATTTATTCTAATACATAGATTAGCGCAGTCATAGAAATTGGGTTTGACCAGATTGTTGAGATAATTGATTGATGAATATAATTCAATAAAGAATACTCATAAAGTATTCCACGCTATCTCTTGAATAACATAAATTAATAGTAATTTTCATTTTATATAAATGTTTAGGTTCCCCAAGGAATATGTCAAAGACATGTATAATGTTTATGATTAATTTTTTTATCATCCCCAAACAATATCATATCTAGTTTTATAAGAATCTTTGAACTAAGAAATTTAGAATAGAGAAGAATTTTTTAGACTACTTAAAGTGGTCCAAATGAATAGAAACGAATGCTTGAGAACGTGTAGAAGATCGAGAATATACAATTCTTTAACTAGCTTATGTACTAATATATTAACAAATTAAAAATATCATTTACTAACGAAGTGTATGGATATCATACTTTATATAATATGAACTTCTTTCAAATGGACAAACTCCAAGGTTGGTCCTTCAAAGCTTAGTAGTCGCTCATTTTTCTGTTTTCTTTTGATCAATCAATATATTAATTGTCCTTAGTTTATTCCAAAAAAAATTATAGGATATATAAGTGCACACACACACAAGAGATTTCAATGTCTATACATGAACGAAAGCCACAAGATAGATTTTCACAAACTTTTTTTTTTTTAATTATTTACATGGGTGCTTGCACCTAAATAACTGCAACAAGGTATATTTTCATTAAAATTTTGTTATTGATTATGATCAAACCAATAACAATAAGGCAATAACGTCATTGGTTAAATTTAGTTTGTTTAGCACACACTAGCCATTCAGATAATTAGTATTAGATAATACATAACAATGTTTGGTATATCCAAATCATCTTATTGTATAATTGAAAAAACTCACAGTATATATTGTAGTATCGAATACCAAAAAATATATATATATATATATATTCTATGTACAGATTATCTACTAGAAGACATATCTATTTTCTCTCTTGAATCAATAAAAAAAGCTAAGGTGCCGATAGATAATTTGTACAAATTAGACCAACAAAAAGACAGATCAATAAGTACTGACTACTAACTAGCCAATAGCCAATATCCAATTAATCTACCTGATTTTTATATCACAATTAAGAATAATAAATCTTACGATTATAAACAATTAGAGATTGATTTTTACTTGTGTTGGTTTTGTTTTGTATTAATAAAAGTAGTCCCTAATCCAGTTTAGATTTTATTTTTATCTTCCTAGAATTGTTTCTATGCAACGTTTGTGCATGACCTTTATACTACACTTCTTTTGGTCTCAAATGATAGCAATATTCTATCAATTTTAGTTGTAATAGTCACATGTGTGCTCGAATATTATCGTACCTCATCCGTTTCATGATCGAGACATAATTTATCGATACACGTTATATATAATCATATTGAATATTCTTATGTATTAGAGTCATAGACGACGAATCTAGGCATCTAGCCCCCACAGGCCCTCCTGAACTTTTAAAAATTATGTTGTACCCCTAATTTTGTAGAAGATTTTCAAATAAATCATTCACATGCCTCTGTATTTTTGAAAATTTATATTTTACCTTATAATTAAAGAAACCCCTAAAGAAAACTTTCAATTATTTTGTCTATAATTTTTATATAAAAAAATTTTGATTTCACCCAATATAATCTAATAAATATGATATGTATACATATATATATATATATATATTCAATTTATTCATAGTTTTTATATAATTTTGTGTCATCACTATCCAATATCGGTTATACCATTAGAGAGCTTAAGCAATTGCTTACGGCCCCTAATTAAATTATCCTTTGTTATTTATTGTTCACTATCAATAAATAGTAGCCATTTTTTCAAGTCTTAAACCACTTAAAAAAGAAAATGAAGTGAAAAGACTTTTAATAACCTTTCACTAATAACTAAACATTGTAGAGTGTATAAGTTTTTCATGCCTCATTATTAATTTTCGAAATTAATACATACTACTAGGCATTTAAACATTTGTGTTTTATTTCAAATTGTCAATAGATTCATTAAGAAAAAGTCAAAAGATATCTTTTGTCGTCTATGCTTTTAAATAGATTTGTTATGGATATTTAATTACCTATTTATTTTTATTTTACATTCAAATAGGGAAAAAAAAAAGTCTCTGACATTTTTTTAATCTAAAACTTCCATCTCTGGCTCCTATAATATTATCTGTAAATGTGTTGATCATAATTCTTTGAAGAGCTTTTAAGCCGAAAAAATAGGAAACATTTGAGATATACAAAGAAACAAAAATCTCTAAAAGAGTTTGAAGGGTTTTTAGATACTTGAATCTTGATCATTATATTTATCTAGTTTATAAATTTTCTTTTTGTTCCTTTTTCTTCAATTTTCTGATGTTATTGTTTGGTTTGTGTCCAAAATATTTATATATTATTTTTTAAAAAACGTTATGATATATAACTAGCTCTTTTATTGTACTAGGTATAATTTTTTTCCCCTAAATGATTGCTATTTTGGGCATTTTTATTTTCTTAAATAGATTTGAAAATGATTCTTCTTCTTCTTTTCTTTTTTTTCTTTTCTTTTTTTTTTTGTTTTTGTTTTTTGTTTTGTTTTTAGAAGGCCTCAATATATCTTTTTGCTTAAGACCCCAAATGTGCTTGAGCCGGCCTTGTCACGACTAAGAATCCTAAATCCGTCCCCGATTAGAGTCATCACATTGATATAGTATGTTTATTTCCTTCACATATATACAAAATTTCCATTCTCTAAAAAGAAAGGAAGAAGAAGAACCAATACCATTCTTGTATATCACACGTAAGAGTCAAGAGAGTTAAGAGCCTCGAAACCTCCTCTCTTATTTATTTATTTATTCAAAATTTGTAATCAACATAGAACTCGCCAACTCAAAATTGTCTTGCAAAGCAATAGGACGAAATTAGAGGGGAAAAAAAGTCAGAAAAAGCATATAATATAAGGAAAAAGAAATAGAAAGGTAAAAGAGAGAATAAGGACCAAAAATCACGTGGAAAAGTAGGACCACACTAGTGTGTGACTGTGTCTGTGTGTGTGTGGTTTGGGACTAAAAAATGTTGCCGATGTAGTAATTGACTGCTTAAGCTCTTCTCTCAAAGCCCACATGGATTTGGTCAGTTTTACAGTGTGTTAGGGTGTCCCATTGTAGGCGGAAGAATGCAATCCCGGCCCCACCGATCACCTCCGAGCGGCGGTCCCACCGCCAAAAATGGTGGGACGGCGCAATGCCAACACCTTAACTATATTAAATTCAAATATATATATATATATAGATACACGACTCAATTTAATTTAGATCATCTCTAATGTAAATGTTAATAGTAATGTCAAAATTTGACACAAAAATATATCAAAATATTATACTCGAAATAGAATACTCTAATGTTTTAGTGTCATTTTAGATGTTATTTGGATTATTTTATTATTATTTAGTTGCACAACTAGTTAAAGGCAACAAATATTAGCTAATATTAATAAACACTACATGCTGATTTTATGATATCATAAATCTTTTTTTAATATAAATTATAATCATAATTACTTTCACACTTAATGGTGAACAAGTAGTTAATCAATACTCATTTTTAAATATCAAAATTTGGTATTATGTTATACTTGTATCAAATTTGACACTATATTTGACATTAGAAATAATATTAAATTATAAAATAATATTTTTCATCCACGTGTCAAATTTTGATTTGCAATTTTAAATGTAATCCAACTATTTATTTCTTTATTGTTTAGTACTTATATGACTTCAAAATAATTAGATATGGAACCCTAATAAAATACTATACAACAAATATTTATTTCATTTAGTTACTATTGCAATCATATGATATGACATTATTTTCCAATAATTTACATATTTCTAATTTCAGACATATAATTATATATATATATATATAATATATATATATATATAATATATATATATAATTAAAGAGATTTTGAGTAATAAAGGGTCATGACAACGGGACAAGAGTTATCGGAGTGGGTCCCACCCCCAAATTTCTGGGTGTTCTTTTTATAATCTTTTTGTAGCATTGCTGTCTGCAGCATCTACACTTGATTAGTCTACTTTGGGTCCCACCGCTGGTCTTACGTGGCACCACATAAGTCACCCAGCTGTCACACTAGCCCTCTCACCGGTGTCCGTACCATCTCCACGCTTCTTTTTCTCTAGTTATCTTCCTCTCTCTTCTTATTCTTTCTGTTTTTTTTTTTTTTTTCGAAATCTCAAACTTTGACTTTTTTCATAAGGAAAATTTTTAAGCATTATTGTGTATGAAAGCATTGAGAGATATAAATATTGTTGTAAATATCTTCCTTGTGTGCTATTGTTTTTTTTTTTGGTTAATTTTTATTTTGAAAACTATTGTCGGTGAACTATTTTCAACATTTAATTTAATTGAATAGCTTGAGTTAAAAGGTTTATAAAAAAATTAACTTGTAATTAAGTCACTTTCATGATAATTACATCTAATTATAAAAAGATATCACGAAGTTCACGTAAATTTTGACCATAGAATTTCAAAATGACATAATTTGCTATCCTGATGAAAACAATTGTTAGTCCAATTTATTTCACATCAAAATTTAGTCCTATCCTATAATGGAATTTGGGCTTTGGACAAAACAATGAACTTTGATTAAAAAAAATGATAATAATAATAATAATTAAGAACAAAATCAGTAAGTTGGAGAATCAAATTCTGATTTTTTTTAAGGGCAAAGTTTAGGTTATTTCTGATTTTTCTCCTAAACTATAATTAAAGGCTACGATGAGCCAATGAAGCTGTGAGTTATACAAGAATAAATGGCGAGCTAATTAAAAAATTAATCATTTTAAAAGTAAAGTTTGAAGGATTTAGCCCTAAAATATCATGTCAAAATTAAGAATTTAGCCGCAAAATATGTGTAATTAATATGGTACACGTGTATCGTATTATGTTACACATATATTACGGCTAAATCTTTAATTTCATAAGATTATGACTAATTTTAATTAGCCAAAAGTTTAGTTAAATCTTTAAAAATCTCATAAATAGCATCACTAGAGTAGAGTATTTGTAATAACTGTTATATATATATATATATTCAAAAAATAAAAAATATCATAATCCTTCCGTCTATTCATTCAAATACCACTATCATCCCTTTTATTTTTAAAATACAAAATGTATATTTAATTTCTTTAAAACCTATAAAAATAATATACATTTTGTTGACAAATAGGTAAGCTTTTTGATATATTTTTTCCTATTCTTATCAAGAATTGTCTATGTGGTAATTAAGGCATTTAAGTCATGTTTTAAAAATTTAGACTATTTAATTAACATAAAGTGTATTCTTGGTAGGTTTCAAAAAAATTAGGATTACTTTTTTAGTTTGAAAAATACAATGAATCATAATATTTCTCTCTCTTTTTTTTTTTTTCATGCTACTAGGTTCGTTCTATATGAAATAGTTCAGACAATAGAAAAGGCTACACGGTTATGTATGGTTACTTTTCTTCTACACATGTAGAATCTAGCTTATATGCTTCACTTGCCCATTTTTTTTGCACCTACCCATTTCTTTTCTTTTTTTCTTTTTTTTTTCTTTTTTCGCAATCATACCTACCCATTTCTTTTTTCGTTTATCTTATGCTATTTGCCTTTTAGGTTCCAATTATTTTCCCAAAATCTTTCAATTTGAAAGCAAAAGTTTCCTTCTTTGGCCTACTTCCCTTGAAGCTTAGTCAGATAGAAATCTATAGCTTTAGCTTAGTCAGGAAATAGTGATTTGTAGTTTTGTCAACCATAGCTCATTTCAATTTATATTATACATGTGGCTAATTCTATACGTGGAAACTATTATCTCCTCAAGAGACTTATGAATAAGTGATTGTGCAAGAATCAACAACGAATACAAATTTTATATCTCACAATCTCAATTCAAATACTAATAAAACTCATATTTAAACATCAATTTAAATTTAAGATTTTGTCAAATAATTATCAATGTATAAATTTTATATTTAAATTTATATTCAAACGATCACATTGAGTTCATAACTTATTAGATAATTATTGTGAATGTCAATTAAACATTATAAGTAAATTGCTAGTGGTTATTCGATTATTTGATGGCCAATCATTTTTTGATAAATGATAGACGTCTTAAAAAATAAGAGAAATTGCAATGATATATATATATATATATTCTAAGTATCATTTAATAATTTATACTTCAAGTTGTATACTCTTCTGTTCTCTATTCTATATTTAATAATTTCATAAATGGCCCTTGAAGTTTGGTCACTTTTTTAAATTGACTCTTAATGTATAAAACGTCTCACAGGTGGTACATGATGTTTGAAAAAGTTTCAATAATGGTCTTCCATTTATTTAGTGAATGAAAAATATTTATTTGAGGGCATAAATATAATTATAAGAGAAAAATACACCACATAAGCAGTTTAGGTAGCATTTTTTAGTCCACCTCATACTAAAATAAAAGGAAAATTTTTATAAATAGTTCCTGAAATTTAGACGGTGTTTTGGCATGATTAATGATATATAAAACATCTCATAGCGATTACATGATGTTTGAAAAATTTTATATTTAGCCCTTCCGTCTATCTTAGTGGACTGAAATCCATATGACGCTAACACATTTGTTGAATGACGGAGTCAAAACTGAAAAAGATGGAATTCAAGCAGAAAACAAATGCCCGTGTTAGACATTTTAAAATTAATTTAAAAATACTTAAAAAAGAAAACCTAAATCTTATCTTATTTGAACAAAAATAAAATCATCAAGATCTACGTAATGAATAACTAAATCCAACAAGAATATATTTTTTTTACAATTTACTAGTTTCTAAGTTCACATTAGTTAAACAAAAAAATAAAAATGAAAAAACCACTTAAGTTCAGATTCATCATGTGAAAAGTTACTAAAAAATGTCACATAAACTGCTTATGTGGTGTTTTTTTTCTCTTATAATTACGTTTATGCCCTCAAATAAACGTTTTACATTCACTAAATAGACGGAATGATCATTTTTGAAATTTTTTTATACATCATGTACCGCCTTTGAGACGTTTCATACATTAAGGATTAACTTGAAACAGTGCCCAAACTCCAGAGGCTATTTATAAAATTTTTTCTAAAAATTATAAGTGCAACACAAAAAAAAACATAAATTAATAATATGCCATGTAAGAGACGAAAATATTGTCACAAATCAATATTTTGTTGCTTTGAGGTTTGTAACGTAAAAAATATATTTTTTGTCTCTTTATTAAGCTCAAATTGCTGGAAAGAAGAATCTTTAAATTGTGGATATGCAATGGAATTACTTTAACTGTTAGGTCCATTTACGAATTTTTAAGAGTTTTAAAATTTATTCTTTGAGGCTGAGAAAGTAAACAAAACCCACAGATATTTCACTTTGAGTTATCTTTAAGAAAGTCCATTAAGCAAAAGAGAAAGAAAAAAGAAAAAGAAATTGAAATATTCCCGCTCTTTGGATAGCCTTTGCTTTTGATGTTTTACATACGTTGTCTAATCATTGTTGGCTAGGCTTGGCGCTTTTTCTTATTATTATTATTATTTTTTTTAAGAAAGAATTATACTGATCTATTTGAATCATTGTTGAATCTACACCATTCTCCACTAGAAAATAGAATATAATGTGAACTTAACTCAAGGTTATGTCATTGGGCCCTCCATTTAGGTTTATTATTATTTTTTGTATACCATTGAACGTGAATGTTTTGCCCATATCTTTGCAATCGATCTTCCTTTTATTTATGTATTGTTTTGTCTTAACGGAAAGAAAAAAAAAGAAAAGAAAAAAAAGGCCTATTTATGCACAAATTTGTTCTTTGGTCAAGTGGGTTTGAACTAAAAATAATGTTGCTTTTCTTAATTTTTATCTTCTTTTCTTCCTTTCTCACACAAGCATCTTCTTTTCAAATTATCTATTATTGCTTAAAGAATAAAAGTTAGTTGATGATTAGCTTATATTTGAGCAAACTATTTTGCCCATTCCTTTTCATTTTTTGGAATGGTTAAAATAGTTTGAAAATAATTTGAAAAATAGTTTGCAAAATGGTTAGAAAAATAAGTATAATAGTTTGACTTTGCGAATTTCGAAGTGATATAAATGATTTAGATTTAAAGATATTGTATATGGATTTGGAAAGTTGAAAAAAAATGAAATAGAATGGAATGGTTTATAGGATTAGAAAGTTAAATGGTTTGGAATAGTATAGAATTGAATGGAATGGAATGAGTAGAATGGTTTGTCCAAACATGTTTAAATGAAACTTTCTTCATTTTATATTTTATTTTGTTTCTAACGTTTGGAGTTTTGTCAACATCAACATGTCTTGGCCTCTATTCTTCAATAGCAAAAAGGCTTTATGTAACCTTTCAAGTTTCAAACTTTAATTGCATGTTTATCCTTCAAAAGGAACAAAAAAGAAAAAGAAAAAGAAAACAATATCCATTTTTTGCACTTAATTTGCATGCATGGTAACATCCAGTTATTTTATGTTTGTGTGCTTAAAATTGTTTAAAGAGGTAGAATTTGTATTCTAGGTTTATTTATTTGGAAATAGAAATGTATTGGCAATTCCATTATTACAAATATCTTAGACTTAGACAAACAGAAACTAATTCATCATTGGAATATCTTTGGTGAGTGCCAATGTTTTACCATTTTGAATCACCTTTGCTATTTTTAACCCAAATACCCACAAATATAGTAATAAATTTTTTAAAAATATTTTTCTATCGTATATGTCAGATTTTGATTATTACCAAATCAAGAACTTTTTGTTTTACCCTTCATCCCCTCCTAATTTCTTTTTATGGACACAAGCAACTCAAATAAATACATATAATTATTAGGTCGAATGCATAATTATTACATCGTTTAATAAATATTTGTCAAACGAATTAAAGTTCTTCAATTTACTCTCATGCACATAGAGCCAAGTTCATTAACGTTCCTCAAAAGCTCTCATTTCTTGTATAATGGTGCTTTCCAATTTTCTTTCATCACATTGCCTATTGTATCAAAGTCCAACGTCTTCAGGACAATGGGAAACTTTTCTGAAACTAATTTGTGAATTTTTTTTTTTTGTGAAGTAGAGAAATACTCATAATTTATATAACAATAAAAATAAATACCTAAACTTTTGAAGTAATTGAGTTTCTAGTCAATTCGTGAATTACTTGCACATGCTTTTGGTAACTAAGTGAATTACTACCACTTTATCACTATGTAAGTAATTTAATCACTTAGGTAGTTGGTTATATTTTTTAAAAGATTGGGTAATAACTTACATTAAGTTTTAAAAATTGAGTATTCACTATAATTTCTCTTCTTTTTTTTTTCATTGCTATGTAAAAGTAAGCCTCGATCGATATATTAATAACATCGATTAAATAATATTTTTTATTGATTCCGATTTGGATCCAATGTGCTAAATTAATAATCTGTTAAACTTACTAAAAAGAATTAACAAAATAATACACTATTAAACTTACTAAAAAGAATTAACAAAATAATACACTATAATTTTTTTTAAGATCCATTTGATATAAATTAATAATTTCTAAACCTTATTAAAAATAATTAACAAAACATGTATATAGCATTACTTGTTCTTCCTAAAAATGATATTAATACCAATTTACTTAATTTCAAATACATAAAATTGTAATAATAATTTACATAAAGAACAAGTTAATAAATTATTAATTTATAAATTAATAAGGGCCAGTTAAGCAATTAACTATTTTAAAGGTAAAGTTCGAAGGATTTAGTCATAGTTTCACGAAATTAGGGATTTAGCCAAAGCATGTAACATTTTTTGTAACATGTAACATTTTTTGTAACATGTAACATAAAATATTACACTTTTACATGTATATGTTTCATGTAACAAAAAATGTTACATTTTATTACTAAATCCTTAATTTCGTAAAACTATGGCTAAATCCTAAAAAATTACTCAAAAATTTGGTTAAATGCCTAAAAAAACTCAATTAATAATTCACTAAATTAATAAATTTTCTCGTCCCGTGTTGCTATTTTATATAGTAAAACTATGCTGATAAGAGCATGAAGGTGAATGATGAATCATCCCTTCTTTCAAAAAGAAAACAATAATTACGAAAACATTGTCACTAATCATGACCACCCAACGTGCCAAATCACCCATATACAAATGTATACAACAAGTATTTCTCCGTCTTTATACTTTATATATATATATATATGTATGTGTGTGTGTGTGTAATATGTCAGCGACACATTTAGATATTTTGTTTAATATGATAAGTGGTGATGGGGTCATACAATGTGATTACGAGATTTTGGGTGTCAGTTTTGTTTTTTGTTTTGGGTGAAATATTAGAGTTATTTTATATTAATTTTTAGAGGATTATTCGAGTTTTGAAGAGTGGTAGCATGGGTTTTAGTATTTCCAATATTTATTGATCCCTCGTAGTAGGTCCCACTTAGATCAAGATAAATAATTAATTAATTGTAAGTGTCTCACCATAAAGAATAGAAAAAGGGAACAATCAAATGCAAAAAATAAAAATAAAAAAAAGGCAAGATCTATGCTTTGGAAACATTTCAAATATTCTGACATCCTTTTCTTTTTCCTTTTGGCGATGGGGTTAGATCACACAGAGAAACCCATCCTTTTTTTTTTAATATATTTTTTTCTTTTGAAATGGTCCTCTACCATTATAAAATAATAAAACTCCAAAATTCTTTATCCATTTAAGAAAAGAGAAAGCTATTTCTCTTGGGTATGAGTTATTTTCCAAGAAAAAGAAACCAAACTACAACTAGGTTGAAAAGCAGCCACAAAGTATAAATTTGAATCTTTTTTGTTTGACAATGTAGAAAGAAAGTTAGAATCTTTTCACACTCAATAGATATCACACTCATCTTCTCACAAATGAGGTGAATCTTTTCACCTTATTTGCAATATTGACACTATTATATTATGATAATAATTTCTAGTGCTACAAATGAGCACAGAGATGAAGAAAAAAATTGCTTTGCATAGCAGCTTGATTCATAGTGGTATTAAATTCAATCACAAATCAACATTGAAACTAGAATTTCAATCACTCTATAGACATATCTAATTGTTGCAAATCAGAAAAATAACTTTCGAGCAAAATAAAATGGATAATGGTACATTTGGTAGGGCTTACGTATTTGATTGGTTCACAATTTCTATTGATGTTATGTTACCATTTCAACACGAACACGTGAAAATCTATATCGAATAACATTCGACGAAGGAATTATTTGGGTAATTCAAATGACCTAATATACATTAGAGATGTTTAAATCAAATGTAAAAATATTACAATTCGAATTTCACTATATTGTGTTAAAATTCTTTATTCACTAAAAGTTAGCATTAGTTTGATTTATATTTTCTATTTGGACTTCTATCAATCTAACCACTAATTCAAGTTATCAAATTGTATTTCTATTTAAATCACCAATTCAAATCACATAATTCAAAATATTCACAATCTGAATATACAATCCAAAATAAGCTTAAACCCTTCTTGAGTTTGATTAAAGTTTAATATAGGTGGTTATTTTTCCATATCCCATCATTCATGGTATCAATCTTGAAAGAAGATTTTGACCAAGTTTTTCTTGTACCATTAAGGCATTAAGTAAGCTTAGTTATATACTTTAAGAATACATGAACTCATAATATGAAGTGATAGGAAGGTTGGCCTTTCACATAAAGAAGGAAGAGAAAAATCAATAATATAGCGATTAAAAAAATATTATGTGAAAGTGAAACACAACAAGATGGGTACACGTGTACAGATGAGAGCATGGACAAAAGTCATCCTTATATCACAGGCAAGTTTGTCAGAGGGACATGTCCTACACATAGGGGCAGGGATTTGGTTTGGAAGACCAAAACCACCCTCTGATAGTGAAGCTTTACTTTACTCTAATGGGGACCATAACAAGGGCAAATGTGTCAACTAAGAATGTATGAATATATTTTATATATTCTTTTTTGATGGAAATATATTTTATATATTAAAAAACACATTTGATGGTAGACGTGAGATATTAATTTAATCCCATAACTACAACAATGATTCTTTTTTTTTTTCTCTCTAATAATGCAAAACTAATACATCATCTGTATTTTATACATTAAAATAATAAATTAAAAAAATAAAAAATTATTATAATAAAGTGTATTAAATTGGTTATAATTATTATACACGATTGTAAAAATCCTTATAATAATAGGCATATACTTTTAAGTTTTTTTTGCTACTGGGCATATATAATTAAAAGATAAAGTCAGATATCTACAAAGATGAACAGGAGCCACGTGTAAGAAACTGACAATAAAGAGGCTTGCTCTTTTCAACAACAAAGCTTTGTCGAATGACTAGTGGCTAGTGGTGGTATTAATAACTATTTGGGCTAATTGTGTGGAATTATAACATCCAAGACAAATGCAAATGTGTGTTCAGTGACAGTGTGAAGGGTATTAGTGGTGGCCCACAATAATCCCACCACACCCAAATACATAAAGCCAAGCAAAGAGTCCCAAAATGGTGTTTGTACAATTTGAACTTTCCTTAGGTTCTTATTCATCCACCTCACTCCCTTTCCCGGCACACTTATCTACTCTCGTTTTCTCATCAATTAAAATAAAATAAATAGGAAATAAACAGAGAGAGAGAGAGAGAGTGGGAGGGAATAAAATAATGAAAATAATAATAAGAAGAAACCTTATATCTTCTTATCTTTTACTTTGTCAATGGCATTTACTCGTTTATAGACAGTATTTCCATTTGGAATAAAGTTAAGGCGAGCCCACATGACAGTGCAACAACTTCTTCACAAACACACACACACACAAATATATACATTTTACATTTTTATTTTCTCTCCGTCTCTTTGAATAATAATTGCCATTCAATCAAAAAGATTCACTAGTAGCAAAACAAACAAAAAAAAATCAAACAGATTCACTAGCAAAAAAAAAAGCCAATAGAGCAAGTACTGAGAGATATTTAAAGCTGGAAAATGAGAGAGAGAGAGAGTAGGGATTGGCTTTCATTCATAAGTGCCAAGGCATGTATATTTATATAAACAAACACATAAAATAATAAAAACATACGTCATGAGAGATAACTGCTTCTTTTTCTGGAAAAATTAGACCTCCATTGATGAAGGAAAAAAAAAAAAAGAAGAAAAGAAAAATTATAACTAACAAAAAAAAAGAAAAAGAAAAGAAAAGACCTCCGTTACAGCCCCAAAAGAAAGGTGGGATGTTTTTTTGCTCTCCCTCATTTTTTCTACCATTCAACCTTACATTGTTGATATGACTTGATAAACATTGACAATACTCTCAGTCTCACCCATCTTACCAATCAAATTCAATTAGACTTTCCCATTCAACCCTGTCAGAATATAAACATAAAAGGTGTACATATAGATATAAATACACTTTCCAAGCACATTTCTTTTTTTCCACAGGATTTGATTTTTTAAATTCTTCATCAAGTTCTTTGCCATCGCCAAAATTGTGGCTTCAAGCTCTACTTGATCTTCACTGCTTTCCACAGACAGAAAGCTCCAAGCTTTCCTCTCAGGCTGCCAGAATTCATTGCAAATTGTCATTTTCCGGGGTCAAGAAACCGCCGTTCGCTTCAAAATTAGACAACCCCGCATTTCGAAACTGAAAACTCTTCAACCCTTTTCCAAGTTCTGTACTTTTCTGTGTACCGCTGTGTGTATAACAAAGGATTGCAACGAAAAAGCTAGCTCAAACTCTGTTTCTACTCACCAGCAGGTTGCTTCTGCTCGGCTGGTTTCATCTGCACCGCAGCGGGAACAGTATGAACATATGAAAAGCCTGCAGGCAAAATCTGATGCGGGTTCCCGGACTGGGCGGCGGCGGCGGCGGCCGCAGCTGCAGCAGCAAACTGAGCGGGGTGCATGAGAGCCTGCGAGGGCAAACCCTTCATGTTGGCGGCGGCAGCTGCCTTAGCGGGATCGGATGTGCTTGTGTTTGATAGGGTCACGGATGGGCTCAGTGAGAGCATCCCACTTGATGATGTACCCGACGCACCTTGCAGTTGCTGCTGTTGCTCGGGCCGACGCCTTTGAGTGTAGTAACCGCCCGGAGCTGCTGCTGCTGTAGTAGCAGTGGTGCTATTTGGATGAGCTTGCGTCGGGATGTAAGAGGAGAAGAATAACTGGGCTTGCTGCAAAGACTGCTTGGATAACTGCGGTTGCTGTTGTGCTAACTGAGACTTGTTGCCGGTGGCGCCGGAAGATGAAGTGATATGGGGGCTCCCGAGGATTGACGGGACATTCTTTCCGGCCGCTGGGGAGGACTTCATGTTGGGAACTGATGGCGAGTTCTTGGCCTGCTGGGATGACAATGAAGAGGCTTGGCCAACTTTGTTACCTGTGGATGTTGAATTTGTAGCTGTCCTTGGGCTCCCACCAGCACTCTTCGACACCGAAGAAGTAGTGGGCGACCCCACCATTATTGGGGGAGATGGGGACTGATTGCTATTCACAGGCTGTAGCCCTGGGGACTGTGCCACTGCTGGCTTCGAATTTGCTGCCGCGAAAGATATTTGTGTGTGGGTCTGTTGCACGCGGCTCTGCTGCTGAGAGAGATTCTTTAGGGATGACGATGTCGATGAGGTCATGGATGGAGACGGAACTTGTGCAGTGGTTGACCTTGCGGTGTTCTTCCACTGAGGAGAATGAGCTGGACTACTGCTGCTGTGGACTAGGCTTTGGGGGAATGTAGATAAAGCATTGGGGAACTTGGCGGCCATCGACGAAGAAAGGTGGTCGGAATATACACTGCCATTACTCGTCGGTGGCGTTTTGGTCCGGGCTGCGGCTGCAAGTTGCTGCTGCTGCTGCTGTTGCTGCTTCTGCATCTGCATAATGTGCTGCTGTTGCTGTTGTTGCTGATTCCGCTGTAGTTGCTGCTGAGCACTGGAAGCATTAGCATTGGTCATACCAGCAGGCATGACGGAACCTGAAGATCGCTGTTGAGCTGAGCCGAGGTTAAGAGTCCTCGCTGAGCTATCAACTACAGTGGCTCCAGGTAGGGCATTACCAGATGCATCGGATAAATCCGGTCTCGAGAAAGCAATGGACTGCGACACACCAGATGAACCTTTCATGGCCTTCCTGTCTTCTTCGACATTTGAAGAGTCACCTGCAGCTTTCACATCCTCGGGGCCACGATAGTTCTTCTTGTGGTGCGCTGCAGCTTGAGCTTGTGCAGCTGCAGCAGCGACAGCCATGTATTGCTGATAACCCTGCCTGATATCTGGGAAAATTGCTTGCTGCTGCGCAAGTGACGTGATGTCGAGGCCGGGTGGACCAGTAGGGGCTCCATTTATGGCGCCAAAAGACAAGGCAAAAGCTTGGGAAGGTTCTACTCCACCGCCCTTTTGGCCCTGCTGCTGCAGCTGCTTCTTTTCACCATTACCTCCACCTGAACCATTGGCACCACCTCCACTGCCACTATTGGCACCGCCTGCAGCAGCCATCGAAGCAGGCGTCATTAAAGCAAAGTTTGGGGCGTGCATTGGCATTGCAAAGTTCTGGCCATAAATGCTCATGCTTGGGCGCGACACACGGCTATCAGCAGTCGATGGGCTATCTTCGTTACCCATCTCAGACTCAAGCTGGCGAGCTGGATGAGCCATATGCTGCCCTTGCTGTTGCTGTTGCCGTTGCTGCATCTGCATTGGCTGCGAAGGCGGGTTTTTCGAGGTGGGAAATCCTTGCAAGCTACCACCACTGCCAGCATTCACCCCGCCTGTATGTGGCTGCCTCTGCGACTGCTGCTGATTCTGCAAATGCTTCTGGGATGAAGATGAACCACTTGACATGCTTGGATTCTGGTGACCCTGCTGGCTTTGCTGTGAATGAGCAGGCGGTTGCTGCTGCTGAAGCTGTGAAGGGTGGAAAGTAGAATAGAATGACCCATTAAAGAAAGGCACAGCCTGGGGATGGGTTCCTCGATAAGCCGGCGGAGCTCCAACATGAGCAGGTATGGGAAAGGAATATGCATTAATGGCCAAGTACTGTGGATGTTCATTTCCAGCCATATTTGGGTAGTTGAAAGTCATCGCCGGAGCTCCTGCAGCCGCAGCCGCTGCCGCAGCAGCAGCTGTTGCCGAGGCAGCCGCCGCTGTAGAATTAGAACCGCTTGAGGTCGTTGCATTACCAGCTGCTGGAGGGGACTTCACAGACCCAGGCCTGACAGAAGCAGCAGCAGCAGCGACTGCTTGTTGCTGGCTCAGAGGAAAGATAATAGCAGTAGGACCTTGCTGAAATACCAAAAAACCAAAGAACCCCACTAGAAGTCAAATATCCATCCCATCAAAGAGATAATAATAATAATAAAAAAGAAGAGGATAAGAAGAAGACACTATTTTGTTGAAAAAAGTAATGTACTTACCAATATATTACTAGGTGCGCCAGGAGGCAAGGGTTGTTGTAACAAAATTTGCTTTCTATGTGCAGAGTCAACAACTCCGGCTGCTGCTTGGGAGGCTTTGTCCTTTCCATTATGGCCCGGAAACATGGCGAGGCCTTGACCCTTGTCCTGAACTGGGTTCACTCCGCGGCCACCGGGAATATTGCTGTGCATGTCAGCAGAGGAGGGCACAACGTTGAGATTGCAGGGCTTGGCGCCGTAGAGAGGTCCAGATCCGGCTGTGGCTGCCGCTGGCCAGAAAGAATTCATCCTCGCAATCTGCTGGTGGACAGATATGCTCCGCGCAATGTAGCAATGCGTTGCGCATCTCTTAGGCCGGGGCTGGTTGAAAATATATGGCTGTGGCTGCGAAAGTGAAGTTTTCTCGTCAGATCAGGAGAAAGATAATAACAGAAGAAGAGGATGAAATGAAGTGTTTGTTCAAGAAATGAAATACTTGTATAGCTGCAGAGGAAACAGCACTCCCATCCATGGAAACCACACCTTGTAAAGGTGTCATGTATCTGCTGAGAACAAGAGTGTCATTTTCCCAGAAAGAGGAGAATATAGCAATAACCCAAGAGAGAACCAAGAGAAACACAACAAATGAGCCAGACCGTACCCCATAGGAGGAAGCCCACCCGGCCAGGCGGCCATGGGCATTGTTGGCAAAGGCAAAGCTCCCGATTGAGCTGAAAGAGGAAGAAGCAAAATAAGTGGAGAAACAGAGATAGCCCAACTGGGTCAAAGCTCAAAAAGGAGGGCAAACAAGACAAAAAGCTGTGAATTTGAAATAAATACCAGGTTTCTCGTTGTTGGGTTGTGGTGGTGGTTGTTGCTGGTGTTGCCTCGGAAGAGCAAGCTGGTGAAGCTTGTGACCACCAACGCCAACAGAGACGCTCTCTCTAATGACATCAGTTTTCTCCAAATCAAGTTGCAGATCAATATTCCTCTCCTTGTTACCCACAACAGCTGGCAACTTCTTGGACTCAGATTCTTCAACTGTTGAAGTGGCAGAAGCAATAGTTGCTTTGGGCTTCTCAGGTTCCACATTCGCAGGCTCTACTTGTTCTCTACCGAGTTTCAATACTTTGGCGTCTTCTTTAATCACAGGCTTTATTTCCTGCAGACAAAAAGCAGATGGAGAGAGAGAGAGAGAGAATTAGAGAGAGAAAAAGTGAGAGACCCAATTTTATTAATTTCTAGGCAACAACAGCCATCATGATGATGCTAAGAGAAGACAGGGGAGAGCTCTATCTATCTACACAAGTGGCAAAGGAAGGTGGGCCCACACACCGTTTCTGTGTCTATTGCCATAGGCTTAGCATCTACAGCCACAAAATCAATCCCAGCATCCCTTTCTGGAGACGATCTTGACGGAGGAGAAGCCTGAAAAAATAATTATAAATTTTATTTTTTATAAAAAGATGCACAAAATTTTTTTTAATTGGAAAAACCAACAGAAAAGACAAATCTTTCGGCAAGAACAAGATCCACACCATCAGATCTATCTGGAATTTTTCTTCTCGCTGGCTCTCAATCTCGGAGGTCGTTGAATTCCTGGAAATGACAAACAACCCCAGAGAAGATTAGAAGCGAAATTGAAAGCCCGACAACGAAAAGAAGGATTTTTGTGAAGAAAAGAGGAGAAAAATGGTCTTTTTTATGCTCACGTTTTCGTCGCTGTCGTTGTCTCACGCTTATCGTCTAATCTGAGACCAGGAGATTCTTTCTTCGGCGATTGTGGCTCTTCCTTGCTCAATCCCAAATCCCGACCGTCCGATTTCTCGGCGGCGACGGGCTTTGAGTCTGAGACGAGACAGTTCTCCAGCTTGATAGGCTCCGGCTGAGCCTCCGATGATGGCGGTACGGCGTGAGATTGCGCTGTATCGGGGGCGATTCCTCCATTTTCAGCAGCAGATCCTGCGTTTTTCTCCAAATTGGCCGATGAAGCGTCGGTCTTCGCCGACTGATCGGTCGGAATCTTGGCTGTAGACGAGACGGGATTGTTCTGAGGAGGTACAAATGAAGACTTCGCGTCTTCATACTTGCCGTCATACTTGACAAGACGCGGTTTTTTCCTCTTGGGTGCTACAGATTAGGCGGAAAAAAAATCATCAGAGATAGTCGAATCGTTGATAATCACAAAAGAAGTTGGTTCAAGTGCTCTGTTAGCTCACCGAGAAACCACGAGAAAAGTGGAGAAAGGCTCGGGATCTGACAACCAAGTCCAAACTCCATCTTTTTCCCCGTTTCCCACAGTTTCTCAGAAACCAGACGGAGCATTGAGGTAGGGAGAAGAAAGAGAAGCAAGAAATGAAGAAATTAAGCTCTCTCCAAAAGAGCTCAAAACACCCACCTACGCAAAAGGCCCAAGCAGGTACAGACGAATCGCCGCCGGGCTGAGAAGACCGCGACGACGACTGAGGAGCTCCGTACTGCGAGCTCGAGATCGGAGACGAGACTCGGGATTTGGCATCACTGGACGATTTGTTCGCGTCGCTGGAGGATTTGTTGTTGGCTTCTCTCGATTCAATCTTAATTGAATCGTTAGCCATGATTTCTTGCTTGGACGGACCCTGGGGCTGCCTCATCATCCCGTACAACACCTCGGCGATCTCTATCTCGATCTCGTCCTGCGCCGAAGACGACGGCTTCGGCGAAGGCTTCGGCTGCCGGAGCTTGGGTCCGTTGGGCTTCTACAACAGCAAAGATATTCGTCAGTAAATCACTCGGAAGCACAAGACTCGGACCAAACCCACGCAAAAACAGTCAAAATTGACGGAGGTAACCAAGTACACACCAGCTTCTTTCGGACCGAAGCGTTTGAAGACGACGGCGGCGAGACCGGCGCTTGTGACGCCGATGCAGTCGCCGCCGCAGCCGATACCGTCGCCGAAAGGCTCGGCCGGACCGGCGACGTCGAGGCTTGTCGGTGAATTTGGTCACCAACAATACCAATCGCCGAAGCACTCCATTCGTGCGACCTCTTTGTCGAAGCTGAAAAAACCAACAACAAAACAAAAAACACAAATTCAGAATCCTCAAAATTCCGCCAAATCTCCAACCAAAAGAGGAAAAGTAGAACTCTATTTTTTTTTTTCCAAAGTCCACGCCGCTCTACCTGACCGTGCTTTTCTCGGCACCGACACACCAATCATCTCGTCGGCGGCCTTCAACGCCGCCGGCGGCGCTCTAAAACTCTTCGCCGGCGGGAAGCTCTTCCGCTGATTATTACTATGATGATTATGTCCGTGGTGGTTGTGGCTGTGGTTGTGGTGGTGGTGATTCATCAACGACGACGACATCGACGCCGTCGCCGGCGGCGGATTCGGCGGCGGAAGCATCCTCAGCGATCCTCCGCCGCCGCCGCCGGGGGCGACGATGACTCCGTCGTCGTCGTCCTCCTCCTCCTCGTCGTTGACGCTCTCCTCCGAGCTCTCGTCCCCTCCGAGCCTCTCTCCCCCTCTCCGCCTCTTGCTCCGGCTCATCCGATCTCTCTCCCGGTCTCTCTCTCTGTCTCTGTCCCTCTCTCTCTCACGATCCCGATCGCGATCTCGATCCTTCTTTCCTCCGCTCCCTCGATCTCTCAGCCTCGCCGTCTCCTGTAGCTCCACCGCTCCGTCTTCCTCTGCATCAAGAAACAAAGCAAAACGAAATCAGAACCAAAGACCGTCGCTTTGAAAGCTAGGGTTTTCGCCTAGGGCTTAGATCTGGCCGAGATTTCCGAACCTGGCGAGTCTCTAAGGCCGCTACTTCTGTGCCTCCGTCTCGGCAGGCCATTCGTCGCCGCCATGGTCGTTCGTCTCGCTTCACGATTCCGGTCCATTTCCGGCTCAAATTCCTCTCTTGTTCCTTCACAAAATCGGATTTCTCCGCCGGAAACCTAACATAGTTCGCCGGAGACGAAACTTCGGCCGCCGGATTTCTCAGTCTCCGATCGAAGCCAAAGAGAGAGAAGAAAAGCGATTCAACGAGGCTCGAAGATCTTCCTTGCTCTTCAATGGCCGAAAAAAAAAATCCTCGCTTTCACTTATCTTCTTCTTCTTCTCCTCCTCTCTCTCTCTCTCTCTCTCTCTCTCTCTACACTTTCTCTTTCTATCTTCCTTTTGTGCTCTCATCTCATCATCTTTTTCGCTATTTCACTATCAGCGAAACCCACTCCAAACCCTAACGAACGGCCACGATCGCACGCCACACTGCGTGTGTCGATCTGAACTGTTGAATTTAGGACAGATCCGACGGCTCTATTTTGTTCAAACCGACATGGCAAGACCTCCGCCGTTGGATTAACTCCTACTAACCTTTTTCTGCAAGGACCGCCACGTGTCAGCATTTTTCTTCTCCAACAAGCCTTCATGTTTCACTCACTACCGATTTGGTACCATATGTGAAACAATTAAATATTAATGACAATTTTTTTTTAATGATTTTTTTCATTTCCCTCTGAGTGAGGACACTGTAGTCCACGAATCCATAATCGATAGTATTAAATTATTTTTAAAAAAAGGTTAAAAAGACGTGGTGACTGCCTGTAGCCGGTTGCGGAGACCTTGGTAAAAGCAAACATGACGATCACAAGGAATCTAGGTGACCGCAGAAAATATCGTTTCAACCGGTCAAAATTCATTATTTCCCTTCCACGTTTTGTTTTCTTTATTTTAATTTTAAAAAAAAAAAAATCGTTTTAAAATCCATTCATATTTAATCCAATATATGATAATTGTTAAACATATATATATATATATATATATATTCCCATAACTGGGACAAGTGGGCCAGGTATCGAATTAAAAAAAAAAAGTCCAACGGTCGAGATCTTCCCGGTGGGAGCGACGCGGAGTTCGGGACCGTTGGATGAGAAATGACGTGGCGTCAGGGGGCTTTGGTGCCGGGAGTGCCGAGCCAGCCTAGCTGGCACCGAACCGGAGAGGCTCGTGCGCGTCGATGGGCGCGCCTCGCGTGGGCCGTCCGATGGGCCGCGATCGGACGGCTGAGATTGGCGCAGAGGCGGGGAGGAAACTCAAGTCGCGGTCACGGAACTTCCGAGAACTGTGGGTCCCGCATTTAGCTGCCGATCTACAAAATTATTAAAATTATTATTATTATTATTTTCTCTCAAACTCTCTCTCGGGCCTATTGTCACGTTCTTGGAATATGTGGCACCTTATAATGACGTGTACTGGGTCCCACACCTTTTTATATAATTTTTTTTATTTGGAAAAACAAACAAAGTCACTCTTCTCTTCACACAATACGTCAATTTTCACAGCGCAGTTAAAAATATAAATATAATAAAATAATAAAGCACAAAAATAATAAAAGAGAGGTCTCTCATCTATTTCCCACTTTTTACTCTCACGCGCTTACACCGGATTTTTCTTCAGCAGTACACTTTTAATATATATTCAATTTATCTACTGTAATGTTGGTTTTTAATATAAAAATTTGTTTCTTAAAATAATATATATTTGACAGCGTGGCAGTGTCTTTATCGCAACGTGTCGTCGTGACCTGACTCTGACACGTAGACTTGTACTGTGTTATGCTGATTCGTCGCCTCGGATCTTGTTTTTTTTTAGTTGCTCTTAAATATTGTTTAGTCGGTAAATATCTTTTCTTTTAAGGGAAATGATAATCTCACAGGGCGTCCACTGAAGTAACGCGCGTTTGATTGCGCGTCACGGGCGGTGAGTTTATCTTTGCTCATCTCCGCATTAAAATACTATTTTTTTGCTGGGAGACCAGTGTGGACACGTCAGATTGGGCCCACATTATAGAAATAAAAATAAGATTTTATTAATTTTTATAAAAATTAAATTAAAAAAAATGTTGACCCACCAATTTTCTCAAAATATGGATCCTTTTTTCTGCTCCTCTGTCGCTTTGTGGGAGTGAAACGACGTCCCATTCCCATGCCACGTGGACGACACAATGCTACGTCATATGCCTACGTGGCACTTTGTGTGACCTTGTTAGTAACCCTAGCCGTCAACGTTCACAACAATCTCTCTCCCCTAAAGTTCTCTCTTTGGCTTTAGACTATATGCTCATCAACCATTAATTAATCATTAATTAGTTTAATTATTATGAATTGCATTAGAATATACTTGTACGTGCTACAGTTTTTTTTAATTGATTAATTTATTTAATCATCTCCCCACTTTTTTTTTTTTAAGTAACACTTTTGTTTAATATTAATATCCTTGCTGACTGCTTAGAATATTAATAAAAGTGCTTTTCCAAATAATCTTTTGCTATATCCATTACTTTCTAAATTAATGCGGATGGACTTTCAAAACAAGAGATAATAATTATAACATCACGCATTAAAAAAAAAATGAAAGGCCACACACAAGTGAAAACTCCAATTTGATCTTTAATTAAATTTAATTATTTTTCATTTTGTGTTTGTTGTTTTTGATTTGTAAAATGTTTAATGCCTTATTAATTTGTTCATGTAATCTCATTATTATACTAGTGACTGTTGTGACAAGTCTCATTGCATGAGTCTCTCTTTTCTTTTTTCTTTTTTTTTTTACCACTAAAACCGAAGTTAGATTTTAATGTAAAACTTAGTCTTTTTATGAACTATAGTTTATGCCAAGTACGACATGATAATAATAATTAAATTGTGGTTGATTATTTTATGCATAAAGTTTATTCATAGCCCCTATGCAATGTATAGAGCTATATATAAAAATATACATATATAGATATAACAAAGTCTAATGGGTCATCCTAATTGCAGGCTTGATCTAGTTCTTTCTTGTTGGGCTCTCCACATTAGTTAATTGCTTAATATAATATTTTAGATTGGAATATTTTATAAATATTTGCTAACAGCTAAGAATTAGTATTATATAGCACTCAGCTTATTATATTTCAATAAAATAAGACAAAAAATGTTCAAGTGAGAATAATGCAAAGGCAAAACTTATAGATTGTGGTGTTCAAGAAAACAACCAAACCTAAATGAGTGACTCAATATTCCTTTTCTTTAATTATATTTTTAATTAAATGAATGACTCAATAGTGACAAGCTGGCAAGCAAAACTATAAGTGGACCCAAACCCTAACGCAATCTTTAGCAGTCGAGTTAGAGTAATTTTTAATTAATACAAACAAAAAGATCAATTTTTCATATACAAGTAATGTTATGTGGCACCAAATAGTTATAGGACAAATTGTTGTAAATAAACCCCTAGGGAGATTTTACATTATATAATAAAGCCAAAACTAATAACAAAATATGCATTTATGATGTTGGATACAACAAATTGACTTGATAAAACGTGGTACTTCAAAATATGAAATGGTGATGATTGTTTGAAAAAAAAATATTGGGATGAAAAATTATGTGATATGCATGATATATAACATGAAACGACAATATTATAATATTTTTTTTAGTTTATCGAAATATTATGTACTTCTTTAAATTTTGTTGACGGAGTTGTTTGGATTGCAATTCAAATAAAAAAAATTATTCAAATCATATTGTTACAATAATTATACTAATTAAAAAGTCAGACTTAATCATGTTATTATGTAAAATATAGTTTCAATTTGTATACAAACGAGTCGTATTGATCCTTGATTGCTCAATAGATTATTTGAATAGAGAAATAAATAAATATATATAAACTATAAATATTTAATTTAAAAATTAAAATATAAATTAGCATAACAAAGAACTTAAGAGAAGAACAACGTAGAACTATAATCAAATCTAAGGAAAAAATATGATAATTTCTCTACGAAAAATATCATTTTATAATAAATTTATTTTTACCATTAAGATTCAATTGATTTCCATAAATAATTTATACACCATGGTACATTTTTTTTTTCAAATATGACGGTTTAAAAATTAATCAAGGAATTGGTTTTTTATTCTTTTATTTTATCGTTATGTATATATATATATATGTACATATATATATGAGTACATATTTAAGCCCTTTCTACATCCGTAATGTTCGGATAAAGTAATGCACTATTTTAACATTCAACTAGAAAGTTACTGGCCAGCTTAATTTAGAGTTATTTATTTAAATGTAATATTTTATTTAATTTGATAGAAAAAATTTGACGGTGCTTAAATATTAGAGGACACAAAATATAAAATAGAAAAGGGTCCACAAAGTGGGACAAAGCGTGTAGTATCACGCAGAGACTTTTACACCACTTTGTTAAAATTTAAAACAAAAATCATCTTTATAATAATCAAAGTTTTTGTGTAATTTGTCTCTGTGTCCGAGCTTTGAGCCAGAAAAAAATAAAAATAAAAAGGGTCCCACCTATCTTCTTTTTATCAATTTGCTAAAATACATGGAACATTTCTTCGAGAAAGCACATATAACATTTATATTTTGTTTGAATTAAAGAAAATTTGTGAGGGTTTAATTAATTCTATTGGAAATTGGTTTATTTTGACCTAACCTAGCAATTGCTAATATTTTATATTTTATTCGTAAAAATATTGGTATTGGTGCTGTAGTGGCAGAGGACAAGTTACAAAACATATATTTTTTAATATTTATTTTTAAATGTGTAGAGATAAAAACACAATCATCCTTACCTAACAATAAAAGGCTCAATGAGTTTCTTCAAGGGGTTTCGGCCGTTTTTTTTCAAACGGTTTCGTAGCGTTTTTTTTGCGTTTTTTTAAAAAAAACGCGTTTTTATAAGGGTTAGAATGAATTTTTTTTTTAAAAAATAGGCTATTTCGTAATTTTGTAAAAATTTAGGGACTAATATGTAAATAAAAAGGATGAAAATGTTAAGTTCAGGGACTTCGAAGCAAAACAAATTCCCTGACACGGGCCCGCGTGCGTGGGGCCCGCGTGTCAGGGGCTGTCCCCCTCAGCCCTCACTCTCCATTGGCGCGTGTTGCACACGCGCCAGACCTTTTTTTTTTTTTTTTTTTCGTTTTCCTTTTTTTTTTTTTTTTTCCTCCATTTCCTTCTTTTTTCCTTCACGCGCGCGAAGCGCGCTTCTTCACTAGTATTGTAAAAAAATCACAGTTCACAAAGATCCAAGCTTGTGCAATGGACAAAAGGACTTTATAGTATTATTCTTTTTTCTTTTCCTTTAGAAAAAGGGTGGTGGGGGAATTTTGTCCAGGGACGTTGCACGTGCGAGCTGCTACGTAGATGATTTACACGTGCGAGTACATATTGGAGTAGATCAAGGTGGTAATTTTGGGTAGTTATTATGTCACTTTTGGTGCTTGTATTAGGACTTAGGAGTATAAATATTGGCTCCATTGTACTTTTCTTTAAATTTATTTTAGCTCTCATTGTTTTGCAAATAAAGTGACATTCAAGTGCCACTGACTATGTCTTAAAATAAAAAAAATTTTATTCTTACATTAAGTCATATTTATTATGTAATTTTAAATATAGGCAACATTGTAATTTTAAGAAAATAGCTTTTTTTTAGAAAATAACTTTAAAAATAATCATAAAAAATTAAAAAATTAACAATTTTAAATTTTTTTTACACATGTCAAAAAATTTTTTACATAAATTTTTATGACTAAATACCAAATACACCGAACTTTTAAAATTTAATTTTAAACGAGGACAAAAGGCAAAAGATATATACAAATCTTGTCGTATGGGCTCACATCTGGGCTTATCTAAGGCAATGGGCCTTGTTGGCCTAACAATACCCGAAGGCATGCTTGTTGCTTGTTTGAGAGAGAATTAAACCAACCATGTAAAAAAAAAAAAATGAAGCATAAATCCTCGTCATTTGTAAGAAAATAATAAGATTATCAGTGTGTTATTTGGGTTTTTTTTTAGGGAAAAAATTGTCCTTCATTCAATAAACATTAATAGGAATATCAATGCAGTCAACAATATACAGAGGACACTCTCCCGACCAGTAAGCGTCGGAGGTAGATACCATAGATTCTCTTGCCGGTGTGTGGGCTGCCTTGTTCCACAAACGCGGAACATGACAACACGTTCCACCACCGAGCTCACTAAAATAAAATCTTAATATATCTATGATAGAGTCTAAACTAGTTGGGGGAGAACTACCATTGATAGCTACGACAGATAAGAGGGAGTCGCTTTCAACGCAATCCAGCGACAGTCGATGGAGCTTGGCGAAACAGAGGCCTTCTCGAATTGCAACACATTCAGCAATTAAAGGCTCGAAGGAGTATGGGAGTCTTTTTGAATACGTCCAACGACATGTCCAGAAGAATCTCTAAAAACTACACTAAGTCCTGTTCCCCCGTCGTTTGCAAAAACTTTCGCGTCCACATTGAGGCATAGTTTTCCCTCTAGAGGTGGGTGCCATTTGACCAAGTAAGGTGTGTGCTGGGTTCTCATATTGGTGTCGAGCAGCCCAAAATTCTGCAAGCCCTACATTGGCGATCGTGATGATTTGATCAGTGCCTTCATCAAATCCCGTATGAATAATAATAAATTAGGCTACTCTCATCCATGGAAACCTTTTAGGATCGACCAAAGGCATACCTTTGTTATCTGGTGACATGAGAATAGGACGTGGAGTGGACTTTCCTCTGCTACGCAGCATACACACGGTAAATTGTTGCCAATACCCCGCTTGAATAAATGTGATGCTGTTGGGAGATCATCATAGTAGCACCTCCAAACAAACATTCTAATCTTGCTGGGGATTTTTAACTTCCAAACCTTGTTCCACCATTTCTCCATACTACTCTGTGTAGATCTCGAACATTCCTCACCCATCGCTACAACAACTCTATATCCAGTTCTCACCATATAGTTACCAGAGGCTGAGAAGTGCCATATCAGCTTATCCGGCCTTGGGTTAAGGCTGAGCGGGATCTTCAGAACTAAAGGGACATCCATGGCCCATAGCACAGACTAGACTACTTCTTCATTCCAAATCCCTTGGTTTTGCACGATTAGATCGGACACCCGTAGATGGATATCCGACGGCTGCGGTTTGGTGATAGGTTGGAACGATCGGACTACTTCGCATATTATAATGATTTGGTTAATATAATTAAAGTTTCTCATATATATAATACAATTATCCATAATTATACAACAAAGAACATTGTAAACGAATTTTAAATTTTCTTTCATATGCTCTTTTAAACATCTGACAACAAAAATATCCACGTGTAGAACACTTCGCTATAACCAGTGATGAAATAATAGCAACAATCATATGAATCTTGCTTAATAACAATAATTACAATGAATTACAAGCTTCAGACAGTTTAACATTTTTTCTAAGAGGAAGGTTGACATTTTACTCGCGAGGTTCATTGAAACTTACTTTATACCCTTAATTTGGCAAATAATAGTCAAATAGTGAGAATTGAACAACGAGGAAGGTGCAAAAATCAGAGGCACAAATATTGGTTACACGTTCATGTCATCCAAACAATGCATGTAATCTCATATAAGGCCTTTTGGTGCAGATTTAGATCAAAATTCTTCTCTGTTTAATTAGTGAGAAAGAAAAAGAAAATAATAAAATAATAATAACTATGCTACAAACATAGACTAGGGAAAAGAGTGGACGATTATCCACTAAGTCACTAACCAACCATTAGGTTGTTGTTTTAGCCTAAAAGGGACCAAATTGGCTATTACATACTTTATAATATAGTATAATCCCTAAATTCAAATAGTCATGCTAACAACAATTGAAAAAAAAAAAAAACCTAGAATTTATGAACATGGACCGCATTAATAAATGATAAATGGGGATTGCCAATGTGGCTAGCATTTTACTGAAATTAAGGGGAAAAAAGAAAAAAAAATGCCCTGACAAGTTCCACAAAGGTATGCCATTCAAGTCAAATGTTTGAATAACAAAGTTGTCTAATTCTCTTGTGCATTTGCTATGGTAAAAGATTATTTTTTCCAAGGAACATTGTGTGGGTATTTGTAAAAACTCTTCCACTTAATTGATTCCCTATATATGGCAGTGATAGTAGATCAGAGATTATTAGTTAAATGTGATTGATACCTAATTTTGAGATGAAAATACTCTGCCATATCCTATTTCTAGGGACCTAAAATGGACAATTAATAAATAAATATCGTATGACCATGTGAGGCAGATCCTCTATAACCCAATCAACCTTTGGACCAAAATGAAAGCAAAAAAAAAAAAAAAAGATTAAAAAAAAAGTGATTCTCTCTTGTGCCACCAAACAAAAGAGACCCACGGCAAGGGTAGGCAGATTGATTTAAGAAGGAAAAGACACTTTATATTGTAGCCTTCTTTGTTTGGATATATGCAAATCCAAATTATATTGAAAATTTTAATTTCATTGTACGGCTGGCTATATTTGCATTGTCAGCAAATAAATACCAACTAGAGTTTTGCCAATCAAGCGAGTAAAAACCCAGCGTGTGGTACCAATATACTGTGAGATTTAGATCATGTGCTTTCTGGCTTGTGATGGGGTTTGATGTTGACTTGTGTGATTGTGACAAGTGTCAAAATGCAACAGTTTGTGATGATAATAAAAGTCACTTTTGGTGGGCTCATCACTCATCTTTTGTAGCTATTTTCCTTTTTTCTCCTTTGTATTTAGTATGATAATAATATTTCTAGGCTTGGACCCAAAATATTAATAATAAATATTGCATGAGGAATTGTGAGTCCCACCTTTAAAAAATATTTTTTTTATTTGCTTTTTTAACAAATTTAATAAAAATTATAAAAATTTAAATAATTTAATATTTTTTTATGTATTGTCATTTATCTTTAAAATTTTAAAAATATTATTATAATGAAATTCAATATCATAACAAACATCTCATAATTTTATATCTAATCAAATCTAACAAAATTTATCAAATCCAATCTGGAATACCAAACGCACCCTAAGACTTCTAGTAACTCGAATATAGTTTTTTTTTTTTTTTTTAAGAATGAAAAGATTTTAATAAAATGATAGAAATAGTGATTTGGGTAAAAACATTGAAAATAAAAGGTTTGATGCTGTTTATCCTTTTTTTGTCTTTTGCAATTTCAAGGTACTTTTTCCTTTTTAAATTAACTAACAGATATTTTTTGAAATCTTTTATCGAAATTTCAAGGTGTCAAGGCATTTTATAAAACGCAAGGGGTATTGCAGTATTAATTTAGGTTAAGGAGGTATTATTGGCATTTTAGCAAAACTTAGGGAGTGTTAGTACAATTTTTCTTATTTTTCTGGGTGAGGAGTGCAATGGAAATTGAGAAAATTTGATCTCACTCTCACACCACATTTGACGTTAAAAATTATAACTCATGTCATTATTGACATGCAACTTTTTTCGTTTTAGTAAATTGCTATGTTGTTCACATTCTTTCTTCTTGTCTTTCTCATTTTTATATATATATATATATATATATATATAAAAGATAATTCACTACTAAAAAAGGACATGAATTGTATTTTTTTTAAAGAGGCATATTTCAAAACAAATTGTTAAGAAATTGCATTTTTCAAAATTTTCCGTGGGAATTGTACTTGATTACGGCCCTAAAAGAATTAATTGGTTATCCTTGTGTGAAGTATTTTTCACATAAAAAGAATGCCAATGTTAGCGAATTTGATGATTCACAAGTCACAACTTTAACCATTGGCATAAAAATAGGCAACATATGTGTAATCGTCAGAGTCTGTTATCTAATTGAATCAGACATATATCAAACTGAATAATCTATGTTTTTCAAAATTAAAGTTAATCCTCTATTGACATCTTATTGATATCGATCCTCCTATGCAAACTAATATGTTTCTCTTAATCTTTTGTGATTTCAAAATCCCAGTATCTAGATAAATTATTCAAATTTAATTTATCTACGAGCAAATGTTACAATTGATGACAAAATATTCATGAGGTCAACGAAGTGATAGATAATTGGCATTGATTTGAAGTGCCTATTATATCAAATATGTCATATTGATCTAAGTATCATTTTATCTAATAAGTTACTTGAAGCAAAAATAAGTCTTGTATGGATAGAATATTTATGAGTTTAACTATACTCAATCGAGCCCTAAGAGATTTTTCTATCTATTGAATAATAATTAATAAATAATAAAGGGAGAATTTCAAAATAAATCATTCTTAATACCGCTTAATAATCTATACACCAAATAATATACTCATTTAATTTTCACACTATGTCTATAGTATAAATTTTGAGGTATAAATTAAAAGTGCAACAAAAATAAGGTATAAATTATCATTGTATCAAAGAATAACGTTTTCCTCAAAATCCCCCAATAATAAACATGATAACCCTCTGATTTATTGGAAGCTAAGTTTAGATTTAAAAAGAAAAATCCAAACATTGAGTTTCATCGTAACAAATTAAAAAACAATGATGTGAATTACTGCTGACTAAATGTCAAAAGCTATAATTCAAACTTCAGTTTTTCTTTTTGGCCAAAATTCAAACTGCATTAATTTAATAAATGTATGTATGATAATAAAGTTCCTTGAATTACAATGATGATGGAAGTCCCTTGGAAGAGTCAAATTACAACCCAATACGAAAAAAAAATGGAGGGAAAAACCAAAAAAAAACAAAACTATGACCATAAAACATCATCAGAAGTGGCTTTGGCAGCATTGCTGGCTTACATGACTTTCTCTTCGCTACAAACAAAATAAGAACTCTTTTCTCATCTTACCCTATGAAGCAGATAATAATCAGAAAGGGAATAAAATCACAAAGATTCTGGACTCGTCGAAGGTCTTATTCTTGAGGGCATCTGGTATTTTAGCGAATTCTTGGGCGTAATAGACATTCTGTTCAATGCAGAGTCAAAGTCGTCTAGATCAAGATCCTCGAGGTTTCTCGAGATCCCATCGTTCATCATGGTGTCCTCATTACCGTTTCCGAAACCCTCGGCAGCTTCTTCGTCGCTGCTGCCTTCTTCGTCATCATCGTAAGTAGGTCTGACCATTGACCAGTATACGAAGTATGGCCGGATAAATCTTCATATGGTCAACAAATTATGTCGTTAGTAAAGCATTAACAATCAAACTTGGAGATACAGTTTTTCAAGTGAAAAAGCATTATTTTGCGGAACTATCGGACAAGAGCCATAATCAAATATAGGGAGGAAAAGAAAAGGTTTTAAAAAATCTGCTTACTGAGACAGTTCTATGAAAAAAAAAGAAAAAGAATTTAGTTCTAATAGTTCAAAAGCAAAGAGTACGAACTTATCACTTTTCTTTAGCAAACATGGGTCAAATGGGAAGAACATGTCAAGCCTTTCCATCCCGCCAAAAGCCTTTGAGAGCTCCGATTCCAGATAGTTGTCAAAGAGGAACTTCTCTGATGTAGTAAACAAGTTTGCTGCTTTTGCTTGTTGTAGAAACTCATTGACTATAGAAGGCAGGCAGACCTGTTTAAAAGGAAAACGAACAAATTAGACACCGACACCGTGATCAGATTAAGCTAGCAACTTATTGAAGCAAGTATTAGACGCCGAAGCAATTAACAAGACGCAAAAACCATGCATTATAACTTATAAATCAACATTGCATTGTTTTAAGAGGTTTTTAGTGACTCCTCGCTTTGAATCTTCATACTTGTGTCCACACAATCCTTTAATATTTGATATCCAGTAGGCATTCACGGGAGTAGTAGTAAACGTCAAAATCAGCTTTTATTTTACCTTCAATGGGCTCAATTTATGAGTTAAGATTGAGTCGATTGGCAAAGTGAAGAGCTGCATTTGGAATCGGCCAATATGCAACATTGATCTCATACGGAAGCATAGGACGTACATAATAGCCTGTACAAAATACAGATATGCATCAAAGGGCACCTTATAAAGCTACATTATAATTATCGCACAAAAAAAGTAAAACAAAGATTACCAAGCCAGATGCAAAAGAACAATTGATAAATAAAGCACATATATCTACTTCATGAAGAAATCACTCTCAAATGCTTCACATTAATAATTAGAGGTCACATCTAAAAGTTACTATATAACAGGGTGAACTGTGAAGGATGGATATACCTGGCATCCAGAGTAGAAAGTTCTGTGAGCTTTTGGGTCTATTTCACCGTCGTGCATTTTGCAGTAGCACAAGCACCATTCTACCAACCTGACACCAGATTTGACATGACATTACTTAAATAAAGGTCTATTTGGTATTTAGCCATTTTTTTATTCGTGTTTTAATGAATTGGCCAACGTTTCAAAAAATTAAGTTATTAGCCACTAATACATAAGAGAACTAAGGGCATAAAGATAAATTGCAAATCATCATGTAGTTAAGAAGATGACTAATTTCTTAATTAATTGTAACGTTGGCTATTTTCTTAAAACATCATTTAGAAAATTGCTATTTACTCAATTATTTCTATATGTCCCTTATTATTTCCATTCTAAATTTCTGTCTGCGGTACCTTTTCACAATATCAAGGACCAATGAAGTTGACAGATACTTTGCCCGGGACAAATAACTAGCTAGATAGGCAGCTGCACTCATCCTACAAAACATCCATCATAAAATTAGATCAGAAGACAAATCACATTGAAAACCTCTTGTTGAACAAGGGTATTAAGGTTCCAACGAACATTATTATATGGAGACATATTGGAAAGAAAAAGGTACTAAGTCAGGCATATCAAGCTTTTTAGTGCAAAAGATAAACCTCTTGTTGATAGAGATGTACTCAAACCAAGAGAAAGTTTATAACGTGATATATTTTAAGATCCACTCGAACTTCAAAGAGCAAGAAACGAGAGGAGTGTGCAATATTGCCTCCGCATTTTTGTTCCAAAGAAATTAACCACTTCAACCTGTTTTATCACCACCCATCCAAGGCTTATGTGACAAAGTCGTGAAAGACAGGCAGGTCCAAAATACCCAACATGGATATCACCCCTCAATAATGCAAACTCTAATTGACATCTTGATATTCCCAACAAGAGTGAATGAAGGAAATGAAGGAACATAGGACATAGACAGATCTATTACCAATATGAGCGTAGCAACAGAAATTATAAAAACAGGAATTAATGATGTCCAGATGCATAAAGGGAGCTATAGTAACCATCATTAAACAAGAATTACCTTAAAAGTGCCGGGTAGACATTAGAAACAAAAATATCTGCAAGCATCGTAGCAAATCTCGTGCCACAGTTCTCTGGATCTAGAGCACAAGCATAGAACATTACAAACTGCCAAAAGAGAAAGAGTTTGCATTTTCAGCACAGGTATCACCATAAACTACTACTTACATCCTGAAGTATAAACAACAATAGATGATGAAACAATTCGGAAATAAGAAATAAGGTAAATTTGCAATCTTAACCTGTGAAAATTTTGATTTATATGCAGTCAGAACGGTCTTCTGAAATGATTGAAGTAGTGTTTCAAAGACCTAGAAAATAATACAATAACACTTTAGTGGTAGTCACAGAAATAGTAAAATCAGATCAGGACTGTTAGCGGAAAAGAAGAAGCCCAATAACAGAGAACACGAGCCAGACAAGAAAAAAAAAAAGGAAAAAAAAAAAAAAAAGAGAAGAGGTTGTGGCAGATACCTGCGCTAAACGGCCACTAGCTTCACAGGATTCTAGATGTTCAAATGTCAGCACCATCAAGCTATCCAATTTTTCAGCAAAATGATTACCTCCCAAGTTTCTCCGACTTAGTTCTCTAGGAAGCTAAATAAAATAACAGCATTACTTTAGAAAAACTGATACATGTGCAAGTAAGTCCTACAAAAAACCATATGCTGTTTCAAATGACACTTAAAATAAATAATGCTACTAAAAGGGACCTTTAGAATCATACCTCATCACCATCCTCCAATTCATCACCTGAAGGTTCTTCAACATCTTCAAGTTCCATATCAAATATGCCTTTAGCGGAGTCATCTTGTAATATGTCATTCCACCCAATTTCCACCTGTAAAAATATGTGATATTGTCATGAATGAATTAAAGTCTAAACACTCAGTTACTAGATACAGATCATAAGAAGAATTGTTTAGGAGAAAAAAAAAAAAAAAGACTTCAATCTCCTTACATCCAAGTCTAGCAGCAAATCCACCACCCCTGCAAGCATTGTGCTCCTGACAAGTTCACCAAAAACACCACCCTCCATCTTTAACATGTTTTCCATATATATCACAAGATGCTACAAGACAAATATAGTACATTTATAAACTTAGGATTCATATAAGTTAATTTGATATTATGTGAACATTTTGAAGGAAGAAAAGACGTTTCTCTCAAATATCTTCTCTCAACACTACTCTTTTGCAACAAGATAAGAGAATTTCACAAGATCTAACATCAAATGTAACTTACTTTTTCTTGAGAACAGTAATGTGGCTTTCTTTGTATAATAATAGGCAACAATCTCATAGGAGAAAGCGGCACCAAATCAGCTATATCTTTAAGAGCTGAATGAAGACGGGATAGAACTTGGCCCTTTCTTGTAATACCGCGTGGCTGACTCAGCAAAGGTACAAAAGAATGAGGAGGTGCAAAATTGCCCACAAGCATCTCCAAACACCGATCAACAAATTTTCCACTTGAAGCAGCCTGAAATTTTCAGGATGAAACATTATATAGTAAATGACTTCTTGCAAAAAAAAAAATGACTTCCTAGCATAATTTCAAGCTCTTGAGAGATAAATCTTGTAGGCTTGCAGCTCTTAAAGGAAAACTACGTACCAGTGAAATAATTAGTTCAAGCAATGCATCCATAACATCAGGTCCATAGTTCCACATGCTCATTGTAAATATCTGGAAAATAAATCAGTTTTACAACTTAAATAAAACCAAATAAAACGAAAAACGGCATAGAGAAGCACTACAATGGTTCAATTATCAACTTACTGATGTAAGAAGTGATTCATGAAGGTCGTTATCGATATACATGACTGCACCAGAAAGTGCCTTCAAACTTGTCTGCCAAGCATTAAAAAAAAGAATCAATACTTTGAATTCATATTGGACTAACAAGTAAAGCACGAAAATCCACACTAGTATTGAGAAGCAAAGCTTAACACGAAAACTCTGCTTTATATAAAGAAAGACAAAAAAATTAGACTTTTGTTGAACTTATCAAAGGGGAAAAAGAAAAAGAAGCAAATTTAGACAGAAAACTCACCACAAGAATGGCTACATCATCGGGTGAAAGAGATACTCTGTGGTGCATAACCGCAACAAGCTGATTATACTCATCGGTATCGCCCTGTACCAACCAAATTCAGTTTCTTCACTTATTAAAGACAATGCCACTAGTTAAAGATACCATCTTAAAGAAAATAAAACCACATGCCTCAAAGTTAATGAAAAAGCATTGATCATCACTTTAGACCATTAATTGAAGTCTCACAACACAACTTTTCCTTCCAAGCCAAATTTGTGGAGAACTACAAAAACTATATGGAAAAAGTTCGATTTCACTACCATAGTTTTAACACTAACTCTAATACACTTTCACCAATATGTATATCATCGAAACTATTGTTATTAAAATTAAAAAAAGGGAAAGAAATCCCTATTTTCCAAGAAAGTACAAACAAAACACTCACCTTAGAGACCGAAGTAAGAACATCTCTGACGTGAATCACCAAGTCCGAATCACTGAAATCAACGCCGTCCATTGCATGAAACCCTGACTCCTGGCTCCGAGAATCCACTCCCATTGTTTCCGACCTAAAACCTACAAAAATCCGGAGCTAATTCTCAAACCAAGAAACTCCGAGCCGCAAATTTCACTCTCACCAAACACTAAGGGTCTGTTTGGAGGGAGAGAAAATATTCGGATGGATTTTGATTTTCCTGGCGTTCGAAACCAAGAAAAGAGGCGGAAGTTTCTTTCAAAAGAAATCGAGGGAAAGTTTTATCAAGAAAACGCTGATTTTATTACTTTCCCTAAAAAAAAAAGGTGAGGAAAATGGAAACATTTGGGAAGAAGATGGAGAAGTTTGTTCGAAGTTAGGGTTCCGGCGAAATTGAGGTCTCGCCAGAGAATGCAGAGCACGCCGGAGCTCAAACCGATGTCTGTGTTACTGTGTATACGTGTATCTATTATATGACGGTGTTTGTGTGTGAGTGAATGAATAACGAGTCCGAAACAGAGAGAGTTATGGATCGATAAGAACAGAAAGCGAAGTCTTTGACCAGAAAGAAGAGCTTACGGTGAAGAATATCAAGGTCGATCAGCTTTTGTTCGCGGCGGGGCTGAGCTTGAGCTCCGAGAAAGCCACTCTCTCTCTCCTCTGTTTGTCTGCCGAGAAAATTCGGTACTTTTCTTCGTCTCTAGAGAAAGAAAGAGCAGAGAGAGAGAGAGAGAGAGAGAGAGAGAGGGCTTTTCAGTTCCGCGGGAGCCCTAATATGTCGGTATTGGCGGCTACAGATTGGGAGTAGGATTTCGCTGTGTGTTTTTTGTTTAACTGCGAAACAGCCCCTCAATTTAATTTTATTTATGATGTTAGGGGTTTATTTGACTTTTCTTTTCATTCTCACTCTTTTTGCACCTTTCTTGACGGGAAAGATAAGGTGATTCGGGTAGACCTGTTGCGAAAATATTTAACAATGCTTGCAAGTGCACAAATCGCTAAGTAATAAAGTGGTCCGAAGACCGATATCGTCCCACGAGGATTGACGGATAAAAACTATACTATCTATTGCAATTATCTATCCTATTTTATCTAGGCAACTCAATATTAATTGCGATGAAAATGTAGAATAAACTGAATTGAAATGATTAATAACTAAAACACATGAGAATTTAAAGGTTGTAAATCAATAAATGAATAAATGCTAGGGTTTCGACTTCACTCGATTGTAATACTACCTCGTCGTATTAATGTGCTTAAATCTCATTCATCGTATCGCTAACCTAGAGCAACAATCATCTCTCTATACCCTCTCTCGAGTGCCGCATAGAAAATGTGCAAGTGTCCCCGAGTCTATATCTCTATACAACCCGTTTACCTTACCTTCATTAAGTTTAACTCTAGAGATAATTTAAGAATTCCACCTCTCAATTTCACAACTCAACTTATCTCGGCTACCTAGTTGAAGCTTACCTCTCGATCTCACATCAACTTAGGTTATTCTACCCGATTCCCGATCGTTTGAACGTTCCCCTCTCAAGTAATGGTTCTCACAATCTAAATATATTCAATCAACATGCAGGATTCGTAAACAAATCATTGCGAAGCATAATTGAAACAATTAAAACCCAAATAGAATAAACGAATTACGATGAACTTGAAATAAACACATCAAACTTGAAATAGCATTCAACAATCGAGATTCATCTACACCCTAACAACTAAGGAATTCTAGCCACTCATAACGTGACTCATAAATGCGAATAAATTGGAAAAACTAAATTAAACAAACTGTTGATGCCGAAAACTGATGAAAATTGATCCGATGCTCTTCAATGATTTCCAAAACTTGCTCTCCTCCCCCTTTTTCTTTCTTTTCGTGTCCCTTTTATATTCTAGGGTAATTTTCGGTCAATATTTGGGCTTTTCTCCACGTTTCTGACGAATTTCGAAGTGTACGGCCCAAATTTCCGACGTAGCGCCGCGGCGCTGGATTTATAGCGCTGCGGCGCTGCGATAAAGACTTCAAATGCTGGCTTTGGGCGCCGCGGCGCTGCTTGAGTAGCGCTGCGGCGCTGCGATAAAACATTCAAGCGTCGGGCTTTGGGCGCCGCGGCGCTGCTTGAATAGCGCCGCGGCGCTGGTGATGCTGGGGTCGAGGGCCGCGGTGCTGGTGATGGCACCGCGGTCTCCAGGGAGCTGTGGTTTTCGCCTACATTTCTCAGCGCCGCGGCGCTGTCAAAGTGGCGCCGCGGCGCTCTTGCATTTTGCTCGTTTTTGCTCCGTTTCAGCTCCACTTTGCTCCGTTTTAGCTCCTGCCATTTCTTTTCCCCTGTACATACCATTTGGCCATAAATTACCATGTTTTTATCATTAAGACACTTGAAATTTGGGGTTTTCTCATATCAAATTCTATGCAAAATGGTGACTTATCAAATACCCCCACACTTACATTTTTGCTAGTCCTCGAGCAAAACATCGAAATTAAAACAAATCAAACTAACTAAAACATGACTCTCTAAATTCTCTAAACATGGTGCTCAAATTAGGTTTTGTGCATTGGTGCCTCAAAATTTTACAAAACTGTTTGGAAAAAATTTATTATGATCAACTTAGGATGTCTTCAACCCACACAAGTGTCGATTTTCAGTTACCTTCATGTTTCCTCTCACTCCTGTTCTCTTGTGTGTGTGTGTTATAGCCAATCACTTTTAATCTTTCACCCTGAATCAATTTCATGCAGATCAGAATTAATGATGAATGGTATAGTTCATTATTCCATAGGCTCGCCCTAAACTCTCTCTCCACTAATGTAAGTCACTATCACGATCACGGGTCGGTAGGTCTTTAATAGCTTGTAATGTAAGGCCTCGGCTAAGGTATGTCATTTGGATATTGGTGAGTTAAACACCTTAAGCACATTAATCACCTTACTTTCTATTTTCTTCTCACCCGTTGGTCGACTCTAGTTTTGTCACATGTCACTAGCACCGTTTTCTTTTTTTTTTTTTTTTTTTTTTAAACGAATTTATGAGACATAACTCACTTTTTCACATTTTTATTCTCTCTACTTGCCAAATGTTACAACTTTTATAAATATGTTTCGGTGCTAATGACTATATTTCACTTCTCATCCCTTCATTCGGTTTGCAATTAATGTGCTTACGGTCTAAGGGTTAGACTTGGTTTTGCATTTACGTCTCGGCTTGAGTTAGGTGACAACAACAATTGGTTATATCTGTTTAAGCTCAAAGTGGGTGACTAAGGATATATATTATGAACGGGTAGGCTAGAAAGGCTCAAACGGTTGAAAGATGGCCTACGTCATTCCCCTAATGTGTGTGACCTAGGATTTCGCCTTGAGAGAGTTTTCGGAAAAGTTCTGGAACAATGTAGTCTACAACAAATTTTCTCCAATGGTTCGGACTATCAGGTCATGGCTATGTGATCAATGTTTGTAAGAGAACTATGAGCAAGATTGGCAATTCAGTTTCCAATTATCTAACAAGTGTAAACGTTTTCGGACACCCGAGTCGATCATTGATAAAATAAAAATCATGAAATTGTTTCTTATCATCGGCTGCACATTACAAGATAATCGCACCATTATAAAAAGAACTCCTAACCTAGTGACACTAACAAAACAAAAACAACAAAAACTGGAAATGACAAAATACGATAAAAATAAAGTCAAATGAACTAAATCTAAGAGTAATGATGCATCCAAGGAAATCCCCCCACACTAAGAGTCTACATTGTCCACAATGTTGAAAAATAAGAACAAGAGGGTAAGAAAACTCCCTGGATGGGTACCGCCCATCTAGTCGGAATCGGCGGCCTCGTCGGAGGCCTCATCGGCGAAAGTCGGTGGGTGCGGTGGTGGAACAGCAGTGAAGGGCACGAAGGGCGGTGGGGTCGGGAAAGATATCGGGTGGTCCCGATTGATGTCCATTCTGTTGAACATGTCTGTGTAAGCTGCCCACTGGTCCGCCTCAAAGATGGAACGCTGCTGAAAGTACGCCATTTGGTGTTGGTTTTGGCGGATGATGTAGTCATTCTGCGCCGACAAGTGAGTCCACCACTCGTCATCATCGTCTGAAAGGGAAGGTTCCTCGAGAGCCGGTAAGTTGCCTGGTGGTGGAGCCATGGGGGCTGCTGCGTTGGCTCCGGCGGGCATGCCCGGTAGTGCGGCCTCACGGTAGCCTCGGATGGTGCGCCCATTAATAGTGGGCTGCCCCGGCAGTTGCGATTCGTTTGGGTCGATGGGGACGTCGGCGTGGCGACAGAGTGCCGTGATGACAGCCGGATGCGCCAAGCCACCCGTTGTTTTCTGGTGGGCGACCTGGCGGATGTTCGTCCAAATCACATGTCCGACATCAATGGACATGCCCTCAAGGATGGCGTAGAGTAGCACCGCACGATCGCGCGTGACCTCCGAGTAGTTCTTGACTGGCAAGAGACGCGCGGCGATGAAGTACATCCAGGCACGGGGAATTCGAAGCATTGCCGGCTTCGGAAGGTATTGGGGAATGCCATTTTTCATGGCCCATTATGTACCCGGCAGACAAATGCGATCGCGCACGGCATTGTAGTCGATCTCACTCGATAGGAAGTGGCGATAGTCGTCCATGTTGGTGTCAAAGCGGGGCAGCTCCAAAATTTCGTTGATAGTGTCCGGAGTGAACGGGACCCATTTGCCGCGCACATAAACCCGATCCTTCCTGCTATCAAGCACATTCGCATAGAATTCTCGGACAACACTCGCCACGCCGGAGGAAAACATCGGCACACAGAACGGCTCCCAATGGCGAGTTTCGATGTTCGACTCGATTACTCCCAGGGTGCCCAAATCACAAGGTGCGATACTCAACCCACGCTCTCTGATGCATTCCCGATTAAGGCACAGTCGAGCAAATTTTTCCGCGCCGGCTTGGGTGACAAAAAGGGTGCTGTAAATTTCATCCTCATCTGGCTGGGGCCGTTTCCTGGTGTCTCTAGCCTTGGTCCCGCTCGTAGAAGCACCGCCGCGGTTCGCTTTCAGTTTCTTGACGGGCATGTTGGAAACGAGAAGCAAGCTGACCAAAAACAAATGGTGGCGTACACGGCAAACAACCACACGGCAACAAGTAGCCCAAAAGCAGAAACAAACACACAGAGCGCGCGGAAACAACCCAAGTAGCAGACCCACAATCCACGCAGAGAAGGAAAACCGTTCAAGAGTGGCCGAAGAATACCTGGTCGGTGGTGCGGTCGGTGCGCGCGCAGAGGGGGCGGAAAGGGGGGCGCTCGCGCGGAGAGGTGGTGGTTGCACGCGCGTGGAGGCGGAAAGGGGGGCGCTCGCGCGGAGAGGGCGGCGCTCGCGCGGAGGCGGAAGGGGCGCTCGCCGGCAGTGGTGAGGAGGGCCGTGAGAATGGAGGGGAGAGGGATGTGGAGGCGGAACGGAGGGGAGAAGAGGAATTGGGGCTGGAATTAGGGCTGGGTTCGAGAGAGAAGGAGGGGCCCTCGAAATAATGGGGGCGTGCGACGGGCGCCGCGGCGCTATTAAATGGGCGCCGCGGCGCTGCGATTTTTTTTTTTTTTTTTTTTTTTCGTTTTTTTTTTTTCGTTTTTTTTTTTTTTCGTTTTTTTTTTTTTTTTTTTTACAACCTATGATCCAACTACCAGGAAATAAAAAATTACAAAAAATTGACATCGGGTTGCCTCCCGAGAAGCGCTACGTTTAACGTCCAGCTTGACTCAACATGATCTTTAAACGTCCTCGTGATTGGCGAGCTCGATACTCGCTATCTTTTCCATCACGCCTCCAAAATAATGTTTGAGTCTCTGTCCGTTCACCTTGAAGGCGGGTTCGTCTCCCTTTTGAATCTCGATGGCGCCGAATGGAAAGACTTGTGTAACGACAAATGGCCCAGACCAGCGAGATTTAAGTTTTCCTGGAAACAGTTTGAGTCGAGAGTTGAAGAGAAGTACCTGTTCGCCCGGAATAAACTCACGCCGGAGAATTCTTTTATCGTGCCACTGCTTTGTGCGCTCTTTGTAGATGCGTGCATTCTCATAAGCCTCATGTCGAATCTCCTCTAATTCAGTTAGCTGGAGGAGTCTCTTGTCACCCGCAGTTTTCAAGTCAAAATTCAATTTTTTGATCGCCCAATATGCACGGTGCTCGAGTTCGAACGGTAGATGACAGGCTTTACCAAACACCAATCGGTACGGCGACATGCCGATCGGTGTCTTGAATGCTGTTCGATAAGCCCATAAACCGTCATCAAGTTTGTTAGCCCAATCTTTCCGATTTGATCGCACTGTCTTTTCCAAGATCAACTTGATTTCTCGGTTGGATACTTCTGCTTGACCATTTGATTGCGGGTGGTATGCAAGAGCCATTTTGTGTCTGACACCATACTTGGCCATAAGGGCATCAAACACCTTGTTCTTGAAGTGGGTACCTTCGTCGCTTACTATTGCTCGAGGAGTGCCAAACCGAGTAAAGATGTTCTTCATGATGAACTTGACAACCACCTTAGCGTCATTGGTGGGCGTGGCAATGGCTTCCACCCATTTGGACACATAATCAACCGCTAGAAGGATGTAACTGTTACCGTATGATGGCGGGAAAGGTCCCATGAAGTCGATGCCCCAGACGTCGAATATGTCAACTTCAAGAACATTTGTAAGTGGAAGCTCATGTCTTCGTGAAATAGTGCCCACTCGTTGGCAGCGATCGCATTGTTTGATGAACTCATGACAATCCCGGTGTAGTGTAGGCCAATAGAATCCACTCTCGAGAATCTTGGCGGCTGTGCGGACTACGCCGAAGTGTCCACCCACAGGGGAAGAGTGACAGTGGAACATGATGTCTTCTTTTTCTTCGTCGGGCACGCACCTACGGATTACTTGGTCGGCACATTGTTTGAACAGAACTGGATCATCCCACAGATAGTGTCGTACCTCGCTGAGAAACTTCTTCTTTTGTTGAAACGAGAAATCGGGCGGTAGAATTCGACAGACAAGGTAGTTCACATAGTCAGCATACCATGGGAGCTTGATGTTTGCGACAAAGAGTTGCTCATCCGGAAATGTCTCAGTGATCATTGTATTTCCTTGTTCTCCCTTTGTGTCCTCTAGGCGGGATAAATGGTCGGCTACCACATTTTCAACACCCCGCTTGTCTCGAATTTCCATGTCAAACTCTTGTAGTAAGAGAACCCATCTAATCAATCGCGGTTTAGCATCTTTTTTTTCAAATAAGTAGCGAATGGCTGCATGATCAGTATAAATGATGACTCGTGACCCAATAATGTAGGGTCTGAATTTGTCGCACGAATAGACCACTGCAAGCATCTCTTTTTCGGTGGTGGTGTAGTTCTCTTGGGCTTCATTGAGGGTGCGGCTAGAGTAGTAGATTGCTCGGAATATTTTCTCTCTTCGCTGGCCCAGGACTGCCCCGATGGCGTAATCACTCGAATCGCACATGATCTCAAAGGGTTCATTCCAATCGGGAACTATAAGCACAGGAGCCGTGATAAGCTTCTCTTTCAAACTTTCAAATGCTGTCAGACAAGCATCGTCGAATAAGAACACCGTGTCTTTCTCCAACAGATTACAAAGCGGCTTGGTGATCTTCGAGAAGTCCTTTATAAAACGGCGATAGAAACCCGCATGACCCAAAAAACTTCTGATGGTCTTCACGTTGGTTGGCGGAGGCAGCTTCTCTATAGTGGAAATTTTTGCTCGATCAACTTCCAATCCTTGTGAAGAGACTCGGTGACCAAGGACTATCCCCTCCTTGACCAAGAAGTGGCATTTCTCCCAGTTTAGCACAAGGTTAGTCTCCACACAACGTTGAAGAACCAACCCAAGATTGCTCAAACAAGAATCAAAGGAGGCACCAAAGACTGAAAAGTCATCCATAAATATTTCCATTATGTTTTCCACCATGTCGTTGAAGATGGCCATCATACATCTCTGAAAAGTCGCCGGAGCATTGCAAAGGCCGAATGGCATCCGGCGGTAAGCAAATGTACCATATGGGCATGTAAAGGTGGTCTTTTCTTGGTCTTCAGGAGCAATGGCGATCTGATTGTACCCCGAATAACCATCAAGGAAGCAGTAGAACTCGTGTCCCGCTAACCGATCAAGCATTTGGTCAATAAATGGCAAGGGAAAGTGGTCTTTTCTTGTGGCCTTGTTCAACTTCCTGTAATCAATGCAAACGCGCCAGCCCGTTACTGTTCGCGTGGGGATGAGCTCATTCTTCTCGTTTTTCACCACTGTTATTCCACCTTTCTTTGGCACTACTTGCACAGGACTCACCCAAGAACTGTCAGAGATGGCATAGATTATCCCTGCATTAAGAAGCTTCAACACCTCGGCTCTCACAACCTCCTTCATAATTGGATTGAGTCTTCTTTGATGTTCAATGGATGGCTTATGGGAATCTTCCATTAATATCTTGTGCATGCAGATTGCCGGGCTGATACCTTTTATATCTGAAATTGACCAAGCAAAAGCCGAAGAGTATCTTTTTAGGACGGTGATAAGCTTGCTTTCTTCCTCTTGGTCCAATGAGGACGAGATAATGACTGGCTTCGTAGAGTCCTCGCCTAAGAAAGCATATCGGAGATGGTTGGGGAGTTGTTTAAGAACTAACCCATCGCTAGTGGTAGCTTGTGGGTTTGATGTCTTCTCTGGGGTGATCTCTTTGTGTAATTCTTCGATTTTTGGCTTCTCTTTTACTTCCTTCAGCGCTTCAAGTGCAAAGACGTTGTCAATCGCTTCCATGTCAATAATACTATCGATTACCTCAATGTCCCCTTTAGAGAGCGGTGTTGAAAGACATCTCTCCAAAGGGTCCGAACAAGCTATGGAGCTAACGACATCTTCCACACAAGAAGTTACAATATCGACCCGATTGCAAGTAGAGCGCTCTTCGGGGAACCTCATGGCATTGCTTATGTTGAATTTTACCTCTTCACCATTCACTCGGAGTGTCAAATTCCCGTCGTGGACATCAATCAACGCCTTCCCGGTGGCTAGAAATGGCCTCCCAAGAATAATTGGGATTTCTCGGTCTTCCTCCATGTCTAAAACAATAAAATCCACGGGAAAGATAAATTTATCAACTTTTACCAAGACATCCTCGATAATACCTCTTGGATAGGTGATGGAGCGATCTGCCAACTGGAGTGTAATCGTAGTCGGTGTGATTTCGCCGAGATTTAGCTTCTGAAATATTGACAAAGGCATGAGGTTTATGCTTGCCCCTAAATCACAGAGGGCCTTCTCAATGTGGAGTTCGCCGATGACACATGGAATGGTGAAGCTACCCGGGTCTTTCAACTTCTCAGGTATCTTTCTCTTTATGATTGCACTGCACTCCTCTGTGAGCTTCACAGTTTCATAATCTTCCAACTTACGCTTCTTGGCGATCACTTCCTTCATGAATTTTGCGTAGTTGGGCATTTGCTCAAGGGCATCGGCAAAGGGAATGTTTATGTGAATCTTCTTGAAGATGTTCAGAAATTTGGCGAATTGATCATCAAGAGTCTTCTTTTGGAATCTCTGTGGGAATGGCAACGGAGGTGTGAAGCGAGGTGGGTTGTCTGGAAAGGAAATCGAACCCGGCCGTACCTCTGGAGCTTGCTTCTTCACCTGTGCTTCTTCTTCAACAACCTTCTCTTTGCCATGATCTTCACCCCTTATAATCTCATCTTTTGTCTTCTTGTTTTGAGCTTGTACTTCCTCAAGTTCCTTGCCACTTCTCAGCTTAATGGCTTTACACTCCTTCGGGTTTGGCTCGGTGTCGCTTGGAAATGATCGTGATGATTGCCCCTTGATTGCTGTGGCCAACTGCCCCACTTGGGTCTCAAGTGCCTTCATCGTGGCACCCATATTAGTGCAATGTGTCTCAATGTTGTTGAGACGCGCATCGTGTTGATCAAGACGTGCTTTAGAATCCACAATGTAAGTCCTCAACAAATCTTCAAGAGATGATGAAGGCTTGTCTGTGGACGGCTTTGCAGGCTCCAATGATGGTTGAAGTGTGTTGCGGTTGTTAGCATACGAGAAATTCTCATGGTTGCGAAGGCCTGGATGATAATGAGGTGGCAAATTATTATTTGGCCTGAAATTGTACCCTTTATTGACATAGTTGCATTGCTCTTCTAGCGTTTCAGTTTGATTCACTCCTTGAGTCATCATGACCCCCTCTTGATTGTTCACAGAACCGCTTGAAGTAATACCCTGCAGTTGGTTGGTCAAAATAGACATCTGTGCCATAAGAGATGTAGCTTGGTCCACTTCATAAATACCCGCAGCTCTCTTGACATGACTCCTCTCACTTGGCCATTGACAACTATTCATAGAGATGTCTTCAAATAGCTTTAGTGCTTCACGCGGTGTTTTGGAAAGAATAGTTCCCCCCGAAGATGCGTCGATGTGGGATTTTGTTGGCCCACTCAACCCATTGTAGAACAGTTGCACTAGGAGCCATTCTTCGATTCCATGTTGAGGGCATTTACGGAGCATTTCTTTGAATCGTTCCCATGCTTCATATAACTGCTCATAATCAAATTGGCGGAACTGTGTAATTTCAACCCTCAGCTGTGACGTCTTAGACGGTGGAAAGAACTTAATGAGGAACTTTTGCGCCATATCCTCCCATGAAGTTACACTCCCTGCTGGTAAAGACTGAAGCCAAGCGCGAGCTCGATCCCTCAAGGAGAAAGGAAAAAGCTTGAGCCTTATTACTCCCTGATCAACCCCGTTATATTTCACAGTGTCACACACTTCCAGAAAAGTGGCCAAATGAACATTTGGGTCTTCGCTCGGTAGACCGCCATACTGATTCTGTTGCACCATATTGACTAGTGCCGGCTTTAGCTCAAAGTTGTTGGCATTCACAGTTTGGCGCTGAATGCCTGAGTAGTTGTCCTGCACGACTGGTTTGAAATAGTCGCGCAAAGTCCTCTGGTTGTCTTCTCCCTCGGCCATGACTCTAGTTTTGGCCCTTCTCCTTTTTCTATTTGCGCGACACGATCGTTCGATCTCCGGATAAAAAAGAAAAGGTTGAGAGTCACTAGCACTACGCATAAACCTGAAAACAAAGCCAAAGTACAGAAGATAAGATGGAAGAAAGAATAAAAACAAATAATTAAATACTAATGACAATGATAGGAATAAAAACCTAGATTAAAATTAGATATGTCGTTACAATATTAGCTAATTTCTAAGCCGTACAATCCCCGGCAACGGCGCCAAAAACTTGTTGCGAAAATATTTAACAATGCTTGCAAGTGCACAAATCGCTAAGTAATAAAGTGGTCCGAAGACCGATATCGTCCCACGAGGATTGACGGATAAAAACTATACTATCTATTGCAATTATCTATCCTATTTTATCTAGGCAACTCAATATTAATTGCGATGAAAATGTAGAATAAACTGAATTGAAATGATTAATAACTAAAACACATGAGAATTTAAAGGTTGTAAATCAATAAATGAATAAATGCTAGGGTTTCGACTTCACTCGATTGTAATACTACCTCGTCGTATTAATGTGCTTAAATCTCATTCATCGTATCGCTACCCTAGAGCAACAATCATCTCTCTATACCCTCTCTCGAGTGCCGCATAGAAAATGTGCAAGTGTCCCCGAGTCTATATCTCTATACAACCCGTTTACCTTACCTTCATTAAGTTTAACTCTAGAGATAATTTAAGAATTCCACCTCTCAATTTCACAACTCAACTTATCTCGGCTACCTAGTTGAAGCTTACCTCTCGATCTCACATCAACTTAGGTTATTCTACCCGATTCCCGATCGTTTGAACGTTCCCCTCTCAAGTAATGGTTCTCACAATCTAAATATATTCAATCAACATGCAGGATTCGTAAACAAATCATTGCGAAGCATAATTGAAACAATTAAAACCCAAATAGAATAAACGAATTACGATGAACTTGAAATAAACACATCAAACTTGAAATAGCATTCAACAATCGAGATTCATCTACACCCTAACAACTAAGGAATTCTAGCCACTCATAACGTGACTCATAAATGCGAATAAATTGGAAAAACTAAATTAAACAAACTGTTGATGCCGAAAACTGATGAAAATTGATCCGATGCTCTTCAATGATTTTCAAAACTTGCTCTCCTCCCCCTTTTTCTTTCTTTTCGTGTCCCTTTTATATTCTAGGGTAATTTTCGGTCAATATTTGGGCTTTTCTCCACGTTTCTGACGAATTTCGAAGTGTACGGCCCAAATTTCCGACGTAGCGCCGCGGCGCTGGATTTATAGCGCTGCGGCGCTGCGATAAAGACTTCAAATGCTGGCTTTGGGCGCCGCGGCGCTGCTTGAGTAGCGCTGCGGCGCTGCGATAAAACATTCAAGCGTCGGGCTTTGGGCGCCGCGGCGCTGCTTGAATAGCGCCGCGGCGCTGGTGATGCTGGGGTCGAGGGCCGCGGTGCTGGTGATGGCACCGCGGTCTCCAGGGAGCTGTGGTTTTCGCCTACATTTCTCAGCGCCGCGGCGCTGTCAAAGTGGCGCCGCGGCGCTCTTGCATTTTGCTCGTTTTTGCTCCGTTTCAGCTCCACTTTGCTCCGTTTTAGCTCCTGCCATTTCTTTTCCCCTGTACATACCATTTGGCCATAAATTACCATGTTTTTATCATTAAGACACTTGAAATTTGGGGTTTTCTCATATCAAATTCTATGCAAAATGGTGACTTATCAAGACCGTAGGCTGTAGACATGTGTTGATTTTATGTTTGGTTGCGTTTTATTTATTTTTTTATTTATTTTTTGTTGGGATAATAAAGTGTCCTAATTAGTAATTAGCATGGTTTTGTTGTTTTTTTATACACAGGGAAAAACCTTAAAAAAATTCGTGTGTTATACAAAAATTTTAATTCCGTCCCTGCATTATGCACGAATCTCAAATTTATTCCTCAATTGTTAAAATCAATCTAAAAATATCCTTGTACTCAATTTTGGTCAAATTAACAAAACAAAAAAAAATTTATTACCCTTTAAATATCTTTTCTTAATATATATATATATATATATATATATTATTTTGAATAATTAACTCTAAAAAACTCTATTGGCTTTAACTTTCAACCGCCATCACCCAACATCGCTCCTCCTCTACGTGTTGATCTGGCTTTTTTATGTATAGCTTCAGCTTTTGTTGTTGTGAGTTAATTTTGTTGTTTTAAATTTATGTTTTATCTAATTCTATAATCAAGGGTATTACTATCATTTTTGAAAAGTTAACTACTTTGTCAACTTAAATACGACACAAAGGATAGTTTAGGTTTGTCTTAAGAAACTAAGGAATTAATTTGAGATTTCCTAAAACGCAACATGGATTTTTTTTAAAGTTTTGCCTTCTATGTATAAAATCATAGTTGAATCATATTGTTGATATAATTTATTTTTGATGAATTATTCGATAAACTGTTTTTTTTTTTCCTTTTTTCTTAAACTAGGGAATAGGGATAAGTTACATAATCAAACTTAACTACAGGTCGGTTTTCTCTTTGAAAATTTGGGTGTCGTTTACGTGGAAACGACATAAAAGCATTCTGCTAGTTGTCGTTTATGAAACCGAACAATATGTTGTTGTTTATAATCTCCAATGAATGGAGATGAAAGCTTTTCTGGTTGCAGACTATTCTGCTGTTAAGAGTAAGAAAACGTCAATTAACATGTCGTTTGATACGTAAACGACAAAATCTTCACCTTTTGTTCTTCCTGCTGTAAAGTTTAAAAAACAACACTTAGTTTGTTATTGAAAGTTTACCGTACTTGTATCAAAGCGACATGTTTAAAATCTAAATTAAATGATTTTCACTATGAAAAACAAAAAACGACATCAAAAGCATTCTGAGGGTTGTCGTTTTTGTACCCATATGACAACCATTAGAATGCTGTTATTTGCTGTTAACAGTACAAAACAAAAAGTGCCGTTCATAAACATGTCGTTTCGGATGTCAAACGACATCAATTTTACTTATTTAAAAACATGATTTTGCATTTTTTTTTTCTGCTGTTAAAGTTTATAACATTTAGTTTCTGTTCAAGGTTTAATGTGTTTTTTATTTATCAAAATGACATGCTATTTAAATTCTAATTGATGCTTTGTACCATGAAAATGACATGTCGTTTTCTCTCTGTCGTCTATGCTTAATACTTCTAATTTCCTATAGAAAACGACATTGTCACATTAGATTTTATTTTTCTTTGCCCAAAGCCATCTTTATCTCAAACTCTTTAATGACATCTAACTTTAATATTTCTTGTCGTTTAGAACTGAAACGACATAAAAAACGACAAGATTGCAAGATAAGTTTTTTCTTATAAGTAATTGTTTCTTTTAACCAAGAAACTTCTAACTAATTGAGATGATCCACAATAAATGGAAAGTCAACACTCCGGAGTATCTCAAAGGACTAAACATGCTGTGTCTTTTCTTTTAAGAAAAATAAAAATAAAACAAAATCATGATAAAAATAAAGAGAGTTTTTATAATTAGAGAGTAGTGTCAGAATTTTGTTGGCTACTTGGTTCATCTACAACTAATATATTGTATCTATTAAACGATTCTCCTTCATTTACTCGCTGTTAAGGGTAACCAAATTCCACTACACATATATAGAAAGTCAAATTATATATGGATAGTTATTCTATTTTTAGACCAAACACCTAAATGAGTGGATAAAAATTCTACTATATATAGATAGATATATAATATAATCACGTTCAATGATCCCTAACACCTAACGTATAACGTATTAACTAATCTCAACTAATTATTTAAAAGTGCTTGAAGTTATAACAATAATCACCAGCTCATATCATGATTTATTACACTAGTTAATTACAAAGTTTGTCTTTGACCATAACCATCCATTTTTAACGTATTTCACTCTGATCCTTTCGCTTCTATCCCTATATATACATGTATATTCAACACCACTAAATAAATTAATCAAGCTTTTGTTCTACACCACATATGATTCTCTTGTAATCTTCGTCTAGTTTCCTTGTCCTTTTTTTGTCCCCGGCCAATTATTGCCATATAGATAGTACTAGGCGTGTGAAGAAATTATTTGGGTCGATAGAACATAGCAAATTAAGGAAAAAAAATAGAATAATAGTCATGCCTGCAGGGGGATTTTCGGCGGCCGGAACCGGCGGAGTAGATTATGAGGCGAAGATCACGCCTGTTGTTATCATTTCTTGCCTCATGGCCGCCACCGGCGGTCTCATGTTTGGTTACGATATTGGTATTTCGGGTATGTTTCGTATCGTGTTTCAATGTTGAAATTTCAAAATAATAAACAGCTACTCTAACGTAACATGATACCAGAATAAGAGATCATTTCTCCATTCAAAATTTACAATTAACCCACTTACTATTTTCGTAAGTTTCTAAATTGTTGACGGTCAAAATGTAACGTTATTTTTGAAAAAAAAACTAGGGGGTGTGACGTCGATGCCCGATTTCTTGAAAAAGTTCTTCCCGGTCGTATACAAAAGGACGCAGGAGAAAGGCCTGGACAGCAATTACTGCAAGTACGACAACCAAGGCCTCCAGCTCTTCACCTCGTCGCTCTACCTGGCGGCTCTGATAGCGACATTCGGCGCCTCCTACACCACTCGAAAGCTCGGAAGGAAGCTAACCATGCTCATCGCCGGCTTTTTCTTCATAGTCGGCACCGTCCTCAACGCCGCAGCAATAAATTTCCTAATGCTTGTCCTCGGAAGAATCTTGCTTGGCTGCGGAGTCGGCTTCGCTAACCAGGTTAATTTAATTTTTGCTTGGACTGATAAAAAATGTACAGAATTCTTTTTATATAATGTTCTTTTTACACATCAATTAATGCAATATTAGTATTTGGATATAGGCTGTGCCGTTGTTCCTCTCGGAGATAGCACCCACAAGACTGCGTGGAGCACTCAACATCCTCTTCCAACTCAATGTCACAATTGGCATTCTCTTCGCAAACCTCATCAATTTTGGCACTGCCAAGTAAAGCTCTAAACACACCTACATATATATATATATATATTCAATTATTAAGTAATTTTGTGTGTATATATATATGTATGTATGTGCAGGATTGAGGGGTGGGGGTGGAGATTGTCGCTGGGGTTGGCGGGAGTCCCGGCGGTGATGCTGACGATAGGGTCGATATTGGTGGTTGACACACCCAACAGCTTGATCGAACGCGGGCGTTTGGAAGAAGGGAAAGCGGTGCTGAGAAAGATCAGAGGGACTGACAATGTGGAGGCAGAGTTCTTGGACATTGTGGAGGCCAGTCGTATCGCTAAACAAGTCAAACACCCTTTCAAGACCCTCCTCCAAAGGAGGAACCGCCCTCAACTCATCATTGCCATTTTCATGCAGGTCCATAATATATATATATATATGTTTTTTTTATTTGTTTAATTATGACATTTGTATTGGAGATGGTCTGACTGCGCTGAGCCATGCTCGCGCGTAATGGTTCCAGGTGTTCCAACAACTGACTGGGATCAACGCGATAATGTTCTACGCGCCGGTCCTCTTCAACACCTTGGGGTTCGCGGGCGACGCGTCGCTCTACTCAGCGGTGATCACGGGCGCGGTCAACGTCCTGTCCACCGTGGTGTCGATCTACTCGGTGGACAAGATAGGGCGGCGCGCCCTCCTCCTGGAGGCCGGCGTCCAGATGCTCCTCTCCCAGACGGTGATCGGCGTGATCCTCGGCCTCAAGCTCCACGACCACTCGGAGGCCGCCATGTCGCGCGGCCTGGCGGTCCTCGTCGTGGTCATGGTGTGCGCATTCGTGTCGGCCTTCGCGTGGTCGTGGGGCCCGCTCGGGTGGCTCATCCCGTCCGAGACGTTCCCTCTGGAGACCCGCTCGGCCGGGCAGAGCGTGGCGGTGTGCGTCAACATGCTCTTCACCTTCATCATCGCGCAGGCCTTCCTCTCCATGCTCTGCCACTTCAAGTACGGCATTTTCCTCTTCTTCTCCGGCTGGGTTCTGGTCATGTCGTTCTTCGTCCTCTTCTTTCTTCCGGAGACCAAAAACGTGCCTCTTGAGGAGATGACGGAGAGGGTTTGGAAACAGCACTGGTTCTGGAAGAGGTTTATGGACGAAAATAAGCACCAAAACAACAACCACAACCACAGCGAGAACAGTAACAATTCTCGTTGATGATGACGATATTAATCATGATTGTGAGCATTTTACGTGCGTTTTGACTCAGCTTCTTCATGGACACACGTTCATATGCTTGTGTTGTGTGGCTAAAATGCAAGATTTTGGGGAATTTATTTATTTATTTGTTTGTTTGTTTGTTTATTTATTTATTTGTTGTTTGAATTTGAATACATTAGAAAATGTCAAGGAGTGGAATTTTGTCCTTGTTGTGACGAATTATTTCTTACATTAATTGTAAAATTAAGGTCTTGAAAGAGAGTGTACCATAGAATGATTCTAATATTTGGTAAGAGGAATGTCCTTTTTTTCACAATAGTACTACTGATTTATGTTGTAATTATAATTTGGGTGAAGCAAGGGAATATCCAGAATTTACATAATAATAAAAATAAATATTTAAAATATTGAATTAATTGAGTAACTAACCAATTCGTTAATTATTTGCACATATTTTTGGTAACTAAGTTAATTACCACCAACTATCATTATATAAGTAATTAAATCTCTTGGATATTTTGTTATATTTTTCAAAAAGATTAAACATTAATTTAAATTAAGTGTTAAAAATCAGGTATTCACTATAATTTCTCTTATAATAATTTTTACTTTTATTTATATACTATATTTTATAAAATATGAATCAAGAGAACACACCAACATAATTATTAGGTGGCACCTGGGAAACTTTTGAAACATTCACCATTTACACAAATAGATATTTTATTTATTTTTCAAATAATTTATTTTCAAAATTGATTGACGAATACAATGTATTTTTCTGAAACATTGTTTATTGTTACAAAAAATATATATATATATAATATTAATGTATTTTTTATTTTATTTTTACTACTATAATGCTATTAGTGATTGTAACCATGAATCTTTTCTAACGTTCTTATTCTTAGATTTGCTTTACATGAGTCTTGCTTTCCTTCACGATAAAGGTAAAATATACCGCTAATTAATTGATGTTACTTAGAAATAAAAAAGAGTAACACAAATATTGCTAATAATATTTATTTATTCTGGCCAGTTTTTTTCAATTCCTTGTCTTCAAATTTGAGACAGAACGGAATAAGTTTATTAGTATCATATTTTCATATCATATACATACCCGTAACACCTGCCTAAACCTGCTAGCTTCATGTTATTTGACTTTATTATTACAATTATAAATTTGACTGTATGTGATTTAATTATTAATATGCTTGACGAAAGTTTTATTAATCAAATGTTAAATCACTTGGTCGGAGTACTTATTTGAAGATTATACCAGGCCAGCGCATGTCGGTTGACATATATGTATATATTTTCTGCATTGTCAAATATATATTTTCTAATCCTTATCAAAACTCTACTTTTATTGCTAAGAAAGCTATTGCTTTTATTACTTTCAGCGACCCTTTACTTAATTTTCATGTGAACATGCATGGATACATGAATTAATGCTAGATTTGCACCAATGCTTATCTTCTTATCTTACATCTTAGTTTATCCAACCAGCAAGATCAAATATCATTTTCTCAAATGATATTAGAAGATTTGTTAGGTATATATATAAATATATATTCATATACATATATAACCAAAGAATAGTATATTCACCACATCCCAATCCACCATATAGTTCTCTTATGCCAAAAAAAAAAAAAAATTGTTAGACACATTGTTTTTTGCTTTTTTTTTTTTAACAGAAAAGTGAAAATTTATTTTTAAAATTTCGTTTGGTAAATTTGTTTTTGCTTTCTGTTTTCTAAAATTAGAAACAAATTTTAAAAAATAGAGAAAACAAAAAATTCTTGTTGTCAAAAATTTTTTAAATAAAAACATCAATCTTAAGAACTTTTTATTGTGTATTTTCTCAATTCTACACTCTCTTCATATTTTATTTTCACGTTTTTTTTAATCTTTTCACTCACTCTTTATCAATTACAAACCATCGTTCAGTGTTTTTCATTTTTAAAAACAAATAACAAATAATGATTACCAAACATGTTTCCTGTTTTTTAAAATTTTAAAAACAAAGTAGCAAAAACAGTTCCAAAATTTTGTTTATAAAAATAAAAAATAGAAATGTTATTAAACATAGCCCTAATTTTCAAAAACGTTGGGCATTTCTGCAAAGTATGGATCAAGAAATGATAAAATATCAAATAAACCCCATTCATAAACATAATTTATCCAAAAATTATTCTGAGTTTAACAAATTCAATAATGTGACAAATAATGAAAATGGAAAGTATACTTTGAGGCGAAAAATAACTTAGTTGTAATTTATTTTTCGCTCGATCGGTTTGAATTGGTTGATCGATTTTTGCTTTTACCCCCTAGTTATAAGAACAAAAATGAGGTAAGAATTCAGGTAATGGAAGATGCTTCAACGGTGCATGCATTCACTACGATTGTGAACAATTTTTTATTGTTGAATTTACTTTTAAAAAAATTCATATTATAAAAGAGGTGAATATATATAATGCATGCAATATAGAAAGAATTTTCACCGGAATAATTAATTAGCTACTAGATCCCAACACACCAATTTTCTTCTTTGATCATTCGAAGATTGCCTCGTAAATAAAGTAATTGACATCCCAAACAATTGAAATCAGACAATCAAGGCCGGACTTAAAAACAATTTCAATCAGAACCTTGGAGATTCATTCTATGCTAATCACCTTTGGATTCTCCACTAAACTCGTCTTTTTCTCACTTCAAAAGTCTTTAAAAATAGCACCTAACTTTTAGAACCTAAAACAAAAGAAGAAGAAAAACCCTAGTTTGGCCTTGGATCTTAGAGAAACCCCATCAAAGAAAAAAATGGCAGAGAAGGAAGGAGCGATTGTCAAGACGGGCCACGGAGAGGGCGTGAAGATGGCGGTTTCTCTACTCGAAGAGTTCGGACTTCCTTTGGGGCTATTGCCTCTCGCCGAAGTCGTGGAAGTCGGCTTTGTTAGGGCCACCGGATACATGTGGATCATCCAGAAGAAGAAAGTCGAGCACGAGTTCAAGCTCATAAGCAAGCTTGTGAGCTACAGCACCGAGATCACGGGCTACGTAGCGCCGAAGAAGATCAAGAAGCTCAAGGGCGTCAAGGCTAAGGAGCTCATGTTGTGGCCTCCGGTGAGCGAGATACTTGTTGATGATCCACCAACCGGCAAGATTTTCTTCAAGAGCCTCGCCGGGATCACTAAGACTTTCCCCGTCGAGGCCTTCGCTGCTGGCCAGTGAACCGAGCTGTCACATGCCTGCCTGAAAGATTTCACTGCTTGAATTCCCTCATATTGGAGTTCTAGTTTTCCCTTCTTTTTTTTTTTTCCCTTCATAAAAGGGCTTGTTTTGATGGAGTTGAAGTGGTTAATAAAGGTGATAATTCCTATATGGATTTCTAATGACATTGACAAAAAAGTAAGACAAGGATCCTAATAATAAACTAATCCTTCAACAAAGATGGAAGCAAACCCTCAATAAATTATGAGATTGCTAAATTTTCATATGCAATGCCAGAATGAGAGAGCAAGACAATGCTTAAGAGAGTTTCATCACTAAGAATACCATTTAGATATCAAATGTAAGGTAATATGCAAGTACGCTACACATTATACAAGAATACATATCCCAAATCCTTAATTTGGCATTTTAAAAGGAAAAAAAAAATCATGACACAAATTAAGAATGAAAGAATGGCAACATGATATCGTAAAGAAAATCCCGTATAAATTTACAAAAATTGAACCTAATTAAAAAATTGACATTCACCTATCACACATATATTTAGTGTGTTAAACAAGAGAATCAGACAACTCAGCGGCAACTCAACGAAATCATCTAGCTCAGCATCTGACCAATCAAATAGTCATCTCAGTGTCACGTAATCTGTGACTAAACCAATTGTTAAATCACCAATTTATCTCAAAAGTTAAAGAGTGTGTTTGCAGGAATTTGAACTCAAAACCAACCTGGTTGTGATATCGAATTTTCGAATATCATAATGGAAATTAAAAGCATTTGTTAGGTATATTAATATTACTTATAACCAAAGAATACAACATATATTATTTTTTATCTCTAGAATATTTTCTGAGTTATTAATTTGAATACATATACAATTAAGTGTGCATTAAGTATACATTAAGGCGAGAAACAACTTACTTGTACAATTTATTTTAAGTAAATAAGTACTATAGTGTCGGTATGTTAATTATTGTAATATAATTAAGCTTTTCATTTATCAGTAAAAATAATAGTACGAAAAGATAAAATAACAAAAAGTAAATTAGTGTTACAATCTGTACATTAAATATGTTTAAAATTCGTTATAATCCGTTTTATTATATTACTTTTACTTGGACTAATACATTTGTTGTAATAAATAAAGACCCACATAATTATATAATTATAATATAATTATTGTGGGTGCGTATTTTTGGATTGTTTTTGACATTGATTCAATTATTTGAAAGTTCCTGACTTTCACTTTTGAATGGAGTCAATTTTGGTGGTCTCTAGATCGCAAGCACAATCCTCTTGCAAGCTTTGTAGCCATATATATATATCCTTGGTGTATGTCATAGCTCTACGTCATCTTTTAGAAACCATCTATCCAAAATGCTATTGGAGAAGCGAAATCGCATGTTGATAAGAAATGAAAAAGCTAAATTCTTTTTCTGCCCCAACTTTTTGGTATTGGGAATCTTAGGTGTGTGGTTCAAAATTGGCTTCAATTATTTTCCTCACGGAAGTTACACCATATATGAATATGATGAACCAATTGTGTCTAAGGTATAAAGAGCAAAAACGAAGAAAAAACAAACAAGGAAAGAATCCGGATCAGGGAACATTTAACAAACTTTGTACTACGATGTCGAAATTCATGAAAAAATAAACTAATCAAAATGTTGGTCTAGATGCCACATTATATGGATACACATAATTATTTTTATTTATAGATACGCTTATTAATTAGAGAGTTTTGTAATTAATAAGAGAGTTTTATAATTAATAAGGTAATGAAAAGAACCATCCCGCTTGACAATAATTTTGGTCTTCAATCATATTTTAATTTCATGCAAATTTAATTGATAGTTGAATAAATAATCATTTTCAGAATGATATTTTTAAAAAATAATTCACGTTGCGATTAATTAAGAAATGGTCAGTTAGGTAAATAGTAATTTTGGACTGTGTATTTTTAAAAAATATCCACAGTTTCAAAAAATTCAAAAACTAGCCATAAAACTGTAATAAATTTCTGACAATAACAAAATTACACATAAAAATTGTTGTCAGAAAATTTCTGACACGTGTCATAAATTTCTTAAAAGGCTAGTTTTTAAATTTTTTGAAACTGTAACTATTTTTTGAAATTATTTTGTAAACAGTGGCTATTTTCTTAAAATTCTCTTATTTTTATGACCTTAGTACTCTTATATATTAGAGGTTAATAACTTAATTTTTAAAAACGTTGATCATTTATTTAAAATAAAGACCAATTAAAAAATATTAAATACCAAACACATCTTATTATTATTATTATTATTTATATTTGTTACGTGGAAGTTCGTAATTGCATAAGAAATATGCGATGTTCAATTTATTGTTTGCATATAGGAAGGTCCCATTCATAGATATAAATAAGAAAATAGAAATATATATATATATTTATATATATATATATATCACGCTATAAGATAGTCAATATTGTCAATATCCATGTGTGACATTTTTTCCCAGCCATATGTCACCCTCACAGGCTCACACATGAGCCCATGTTTCTTAAGCTCATTGGTTCACATTCGAAATCAAAGAGAAAAATATTTGTATAACTATTAAATTTTGAAGGCTATATATGTGATTTGTCATCGTACATTTTTGTGTATGTATATTCAATTTGCCATTATATAAGATATGTGGGAACAAATGTGACCTTTTATCTTTATATATAAATAAATAAAAGAAGCAACAACATTGAATAAAATATTATCGTAATAAATTTGTGATCAAACATTCGAAAATTGAGTGATTTTTCTTGAAGTTTTAGATGTGAAAGGTTTATACTTGCTAGTCTATCATTTGATAGAGAAAGTATAGGACCACATCTCTCATATTATCATCGTTAATACATTTGATGAGATTATAGAGTGACGCAAGTGACTCCTCTTATATATGAATAATAGTGTTTGCCAATAATTATTTACAAATATTTTTCTTAGTATATGAGACAGTCTCTTTAGCAATGCTATTAATTTTTGGACATTTTGATGAGAAATAGAAAAGAGACCGCCCTAATTGTCGGTTAGGGGGCAAATTTTTTGGCTCCTTTTCTTTTCTTCTTTCTGTGTTCGTACGTAAAGATTTAATTTAAGTATTTTATTGAAGATATAATGAAAAAGAAAGAAATCCTAACCTTAAAAATTTCGTTGTCCTTTAATTAACTCAAAAAAAAAAAAAAAGGCGTTGTCCTAGTCACGACATAGTCAGCAATATTTCCTTTATAATGTCCATGATCCCATTTTATCCACTGAGAATGATGAATTCTTATAAACAAAGCAAAAACAGTAGTGTCCATTTTAAATGTGTTGGATTTGGCACCTAATTATTTGCTTCTGTATCTTGTGGGATTGAGTAGACAGATTTTTTTTTTTTTTTTTGTCAAGTAAATAATCAAATTGGCCTTTCTTGGGTCCTCCACTAATTTTCAAATATTAGTGGGATATGGAATTGGAAAGAGCATTTGCTCAAAGAGTCAATTTATTTATAATTTTAAGGTAGATTTAATGGTATCTTCTTGAAATTGAAGTAATTTGCATTTAAGTCCTACCAAGTGCTAACTAATATGTGGGAAATTTTCGTTCATAGTGGATAAGATTAACCATCGTACGTCCTTGTTTATGAATGTTATCACTTCATAATCTTTTTGGGCAATGCAGTTAATAATACCCAATACTAAATTACCATCTTTACGCTATATTAACTCCAAATGCCCTCCAATTTTGTTTGGTTATTTAAATTTACCCCCCTTAAAAGTATTATAAAAAAATAAATTTCCAAATTGTTAATTAATCTGGAAGGCCATTATTGTAATTATATGAAAATGGATAATGTTGACAGATAACCATTAACCAAGAGATTAGCCAAAAAAAAAAAAAACACATATTTAAAGTTATGATGCATCTATTTTCACCATTCTATTTACTCTTCCCCACACATTTTTAGGGTAAAATTACTTTTATAGATTTCTATATATATATATATATGTATTAATTTTCTACACATTTTTTACTCTCAAAATAAATAAAGAAAAGATTTATTCACACACCTTTTTCAATTGACAATTTTTAACAATTTTAATTGTAAATAAAAAAATTTTGTTGTCTTATATTATCCAATTATTTATTTTATTTTCCATTTACGCACACTATGTGAAAAATATGAATTTGCATATAGCACTCATTATATATTAAATACAAATATAATGCAATATATATATATATAGACATGTATACCCAATATATATATATATATATATATATATTAAATCTATACGTAACTAAAAACACTGTAATTTAGACGGGAAGAAGAAAAAAAGGCGGAAATACTTAGCTATCATACTATATAATTAAAAAAATTAAATCTAAAGATATTTTTAGAAAGGACCAAAAAATATATATAAAGGTGCGTATAGAGTTGGGTGGCTATAAATGCACCCTAACAAATTAACAATTAACCAAAGGATCAAGTGAAATGACTGATTAAGTCATGCCTAAAACATTGTACTCCAAATTAGGCCTAAAAAAAAGCTGGCGAGTACTTTTCCATACATAACAAATTGTATAGTTAGTGGTTAATTTCACACATATTACATATATATAAACAACTGGCGTGACAACAACTTTATTTATAACCCTTGTGATAGTTAAGCAATTGCAAGCATGACTTTTCAAACATGGTAAACGGAATATATCAAGATGATAAAGATTTGGACCAACAAAAATTTCGGTCTATTGTGAATGTTGAATTTTATGTGCCAATTCCAATTTGTCCTCTACGATATGTGCAGGGCTTTTTTTTTTTTTTTTTTTTGTGTGTGTTCATATTTCTTTATTAGTTCTCTATCAAAACCCTCAACCGTCTGTTTTTAACTATGGCGTGATGCTGTGTGTTTCAATAACACACGAGCTTGACTACATGAATCCACTAATTAATAATAATCATACTACATATTTTGCTGATGTTATAAATAAAAAAACAAGAAGTAAATATCATGATTAAGTAGAGTTTGTGCTCTAATTTGCACATTTTTTTTTTATTATTAGGTTGAGTAACACGTTGGCCTACGTACATTACTATTCACAAAATAAAAATATGAAAATTTTTGTGAGTTGACCTTGAAATTGAAAGACAAAAAAGAAATATATGTGCTTTTTTTTTTTTCCGGTCCAGCAACGTGGCGTCTCTTAAGTGTCTTAACTCACATTTCCCAAGCTTACGCACCATTTTTTTTTTTTTTTTGCCCCACACGGTTTCTTTCTTTAGTACTGTAATGAATTACTATGAACGAAACCATAAGGAATATTATCGTTTCCTTTATAAAGTATATTACAGAAAGATCCGATATACATGTTGGAAGGAAAAATATAATATTTCTAATAGATCAATTCATGAACCAAATTTAAGATAATCTCACGTCAATTTATAGTTCATTAATTTATATACAAAACCTCTCACTATTCTTAATGAATCAAAATAAATCACTATTATTAATTCCTTCAAATATCCACAAGCATATAATAATGCCTTGTGTTTCCAATTTTCTATGTAACCTTCCTTGATAAAATCTGAAGTAATTGATTTACCTTTGTGTTTTTTTTTCCCTCTACACATATACATATCAAATGAAGTCATTGCTTATCTTAGAAATAAAGGGGAAAAAAAAAAAGAAAAAAAAAAAGGAAAGATAAAAAGAGAGAAAGTGAGAAGACGTTGACTATCTATCTAGGCAGGCCATCGGAATCACCACGTGGAGAGATCTAACGGTGGCTCCCACTAATAATACATCATTCATTTAATTTAATTTAATTTAATTATTATTATTATTATTTGTGCTGGTTAATTTCCTACTTTGCTGTTTCAATGTCCTCCAAGTCCTCACCTATAAATACACCGCTCCTCTCACCACATTATATCCACAAAACTCTCTTTGATTACTCAAACTTCTCTTCTCATTTACACATATATACTGTTCTATTCTTATATAGAGAAGAAAGAAATCTATATAATTCAAACACATACACACACTTATATATATATATATATTTATATAAGTACTAATTATTTGATAATTTACAATCATGCCGGCCGGAGGGTTCTCGGTGGCGTCGTCGGGGACGGAGTTCGAGGCGAAGATCACTCCGATCGTCATTATATCATGTGTCATGGCGGCCACTGGAGGCCTCATGTTTGGTTATGATGTTGGTGTTTCAGGTGATTTTTACTCTCTCATTTCTTTGTTTAATTTTTTTTTAATATATTTTACATGTTTATTTTTGAGTTTTAGATTTTATTATGATTCTAATATTCAGCGCTTCTTTGGTGGATAAAGTTTGATGTTATTGGTAATATGTCGTGGTTGTGGAAATAAAGTTGATTGTTAGTTTAGTTTTCTAATTTTATCCGGTCATTATCTCAAAGATCTATAAGAAAAGGTTAATTATAAAAGGAAAAGGGGGTTAAAAAGTTTTTCCTATTGTGTGTGTGTGTTAACTAGTTTAACTTTTTAAAGCCAACGTAATAAAAGAAATGTTTTTTTTTTCTTTGGTTCGTCAAAATATTATCTCAAAAGATGATTACAGTCTTCAGAAACAAAAAAAGAAAAAACACTAAGGGAGAGAGACACGGAGAGATCAAACAATCAGATTCATGAAAAGTTGTGTGTGTGTTTTCTTTCTTTTTTTATTATTTTATTTTAAAAATAAGTGGGTAACCAAAAGATCAAAATTGTGTGTGTGTGTGTGTTTTTTTTTTTGTTTTGTTTTGTTTAAAGAATTAGTGGGCAACCAAAAGAATTAATGGAGAGAATCAAACAATCAGATTCATGATATTGGCCTATTGGTATTACTTTTTTTTTTGTTTTTTGTTTTTTGTTAAGGCGGTGAGAGGGGTATTCTTGTAACTATCTTAGATGGATCATGCAATAAATAATCACAGCCGTTGACGTTTTAGATTCTTGCTAAATGGAATCTCTTGCTATATATATATATATATATATATATATTGCTATATATCCTACGCCATGTGGGCACGTTCACACGTTGGCATATCTATCTTTCAGTATCATAACTAATAATTGCTTAAGCTAATCACTTAATTTGTAATTCATCAACTGAATTTTATCATTGATCATTTTTGTCATGATGATGAACATATATAGGCGGTGTTACGTCGATGCCGGCTTTTTTGAAAAAATTCTTCCCCGCCGTCTATAAAAGAACGCAACTAGAGGGCGAGACTGATAGCAACTATTGCAAGTACGACAACCAAGGCCTCCAATTATTCACGTCGTCGCTCTACCTCGCCGCTTTGACGGCGACGTTTTTTGCCTCTTACACCACCAGAAAGCTCGGCCGAAGACTCACCATGTTGATCGCCGGCATCTTCTTCATCGTCGGCACCATCTTCAACGCCGCCGCAGTTAACCTAGGCATGCTCATTATCGGCAGGATATTGCTTGGTTGCGGTGTCGGATTCGCTAATCAGGTTCGTTCATAATTAAACGAATCGTCACAGTATTCGTTTATTTTTAAATTTTAATATGATTGAAATGATTGAGATTTAAGTATGTTACATGTTATATCGTGAAAATTATTAAAAAAAATTAAAATTAAAATATTTGAATGAAAATCAAACAAGGGGTTAATTTGATATTTTGTTAACATTATATTATAATGATTTGTTTTAATTTACTAGTAACTCTAGTAGTTGTAGGGGATGATAATTTCAAATTAGACTAAATTAACTAGAGCCACAGATGTCATAGTTTGTGTATCGTTTTTTTGTCAATAGTCAAAGCGCTTGGTTTCCAATGATTTCTTTAGAAAATCAACTAGAGATCTTGTGATATTTTTTCTATTTATTTACTCGATAAATAAATAAATAACATATGGGCCAATATGTTTAGTGAGGATTGGTGTCCCAATTTTGTCGGATGCTAAAGCGTAAAGAGTGGAAGAGAAACTAGCTAGAGCTAGGCGTGCTAAAGTTATTATTAAGTTATGGTTATTATCCAATCAGAAAACTATTATAATATATATATATATATATATATATATATATATTCAGCAAGTAAAATCATAGTCGTCCACTAGCTTTAAACATACTTTTTTTTTCTTCAAATGTGCTCAACGGCTTTGACGTCTCTACACATGTGAATGAGACTCTTTAGTCTTTTTTATGTTATTTAATAAAATTAGAGAATATCATATGATAAGTGTAGTTTGGATTTATCCAGAACAAAGTTGATGAACCTACTTTCCATGTATCTTCCTTTTACTTTGTATAATTTTCTATCTATTAAAGAAATCACAAAGTCCTTCACTTTTGTTGAAAAACGTGATTAAGTGGAGCTCATTTTAATGTTCCAAACGTTTTCTCTTGAGTTATATTTGGTGGTTGAGATCACTTAAATCCATTTGATTTATTTAAATATAGAACCTTTGCTATTATTCGGACTTTGGGTCAATAACTAGTCGAAACCTCCTACCCCAAAAACACCTAGGGTTAATGTACTTATATAAAAACTCAACTAGCATAAATGTATCATGTGATTCAAAGTAAACAAAATATATAGGCCATGTTTTTTCTTAAGTAAACAAGTTGCTTATCTTAATATATAATACCGTGGTTAAAAAACAACTCAAATAATTTGGATTTGTACTATAGTTAGGCAATAAAGTTGTAATTGTTTTTCTCTCTGAAAACATGCTAACAATTTTAGACTTTTGATGATATGGTCAGATTTTGCGTCTTCAATGTTTGTCAGTGAATTTTCTTGTAGCAATTGGGAATTATTTATTAATTACAAGATATGCGCATTTTTGCTGTTTTCTAATTAGCTTCAAAATAATTATTTTTTTACCTTAATTTATTTATTTTTATGTGTAACAGGCTGTGCCACTTTTTATTTCGGAGATTGCACCGACAAGAATCCGTGGAGGACTTAACATATTATTTCAACTTAATGTCACCATTGGAATTCTCTTTGCTAGCCTTGTAAATTACGGCACCGCCAAGTAAGTCAAAATTCTGTTTATTTTGGTCATTTAAATACAAAATTACAAGAAAAAAGTGACCAATTTTGAAACGAACATTAAGTAAATAAATTATTATATCTTATATCATGCATTGACAAAATAGTTTCTTAGTCGGTAGCTAAAGAAATAAAGAAAGAAATTAAGAGTACACTTCATATTTGAAGACAAAAAGTCGGTATTCAAGTTGTGAGAAACTGAGAATAATATTCAAGCTTAATAAAAATTGTGGGAATAACATTAATAACAATTAATTTCCACACGTGTCCATCTGATAATCCAGCTTGGTGTCTCTTGGGTAATGGTTAAGAAAAACGAACGCCAAAAATTGTCAAATTTGATAATTTCTTTTGACAATGTCAAATTTCATAATTAATAGTGAAAGTGTTGACTCTTCAACGTGCCTGATATTCCCTAGAGCATGCTTGACAAGTTGAAATTCATTTGGACGGTCATATATAGATTATTTAGAATGGTAAATATTGGTATATTAATTAGAGCAGTTGAGACTGTAATTCATCACATTCAACATTTTTTATAGTCTGATTAAAATACATTATCAATGTCCAATGATATGACCAATAATTTCAACCTAGTAGTTGGATATCTATATTCTATAGTTTTAAGTAAGATAATAAAATAAAAAAGGCTAAAACTGACGAGTCCAAACAATCTTCATGTAAAATCTATTATTTTTTTCTAACACTTTCTTCATTTCCACATTTTACTAAATCTAACGACTATCTCTATACTAATTCAAAGAAAAGCCTCATTAAAAAAAATGGTAATCACATCTCACCTATTTCTAAATTGACAATTTTGTTTTGCTATCGCGCTAGCGATAACAAAAATATTAGTCTCTTGACGACAAAAGCTCTGAATCGTCAAATTATTATTATTATTATTCTTTTCTATTTAAAAATAAATAAATTTAACGGCCCGTACGCTTACCTAAATTGTTTTTGTTAAAACAGGATCGACGGCGGATGGGGTTGGAGGTTGTCATTGGGTTTGGCCGGCATCCCGGCCAGTCTATTGACCATAGGCGCATTATTAGTGGTGGAAACTCCCAACTCACTAATAGAGAGAGGCCGTTTAGACGAAGGTAGAGCCGTGCTCAAAAAAATCCGTGGCACCGACAACGTTGAGCCCGAGTTCTTGGAGCTCGTCGAGGCAAGCCGCTTGGCCAAGCAAGTCAAACACCCCTTTAGGAACCTCCTCAAGCGCCGCAACCGTCCCCAACTTGTCATCGCAGTCGCCCTCCAGGTAATTAATTAATTAATTAATCACTAGTGATCATCATCATAATTTTTCATCAATTACCTTCGTAATTATATTTCAATTAATGCGCACTTCGATAAATTAAAAAATATAATAAAATAAAATCCTGAATACGTCACTGCTCTTTTAAAAATAAAATAAAATAAAATCCTGAATCCGCCACTGCTTCTTTTTTCCCGCGCGCAGATTTTCCAACAGTTCACGGGGATCAACGCGATAATGTTCTACGCGCCGGTCCTCTTCAGCACGCTAGGGTTCAAGAACGACGCGTCGCTGTACTCCGCGGTGATCACGGGAGCGGTGAACGTCCTCTCCACGGTGGTGTCGATCTACTCGGTGGACAAGGTCGGGCGGCGAGCGCTCCTCCTGGAGGCTGGCGTGCAGATGTTCCTGTCCCAGGTCGTGATCGCCATCGTCCTCGGCGTCAAGGTCACCGACGACTCGAGCGGCCTCAGCAAGGGCCTGGCGGTGCTCGTCGTCGTCATGGTGTGCGCGTTCGTGTCGGCCTTCGCGTGGTCGTGGGGCCCGCTCGGGTGGCTCATCCCGTCCGAGACGTTCCCTCTGGAGACCCGCTCGGCCGGGCAGAGCGTGACGGTGTGCGTCAACATGCTCTTCACCTTCGTCATCGCGCAGGCCTTCCTCTCCATGCTCTGCCACTTCAAGTTCGGCATCTTCCTCTTCTTCTCCGGCTGGGTTCTGGTCATGTCGTTCTTCGTCCTCTTCTTGCTCCCGGAGACCAAGAACGTGCCCATTGAAGAGATGACTGAGAGGGTCTGGAAACAGCACTGGTTCTGGAGGAGATACGTTGATGGCGACGATCACGATGACGATGATGATAAAATAAAGAGCCATGATAAAAATGGTTATGCCAATGGGTCTCATTGAGATATGCCTTTGAATCTGATTAATTAGGTTTAGATATGTTGTTTTTTTTTTTCTTAAAGGGTATTGTGTTTTGGGTGGTGTTACTAATTGATACCAATTAAGGGTCTATTGGGAAGTGAATATTGTATGGATAATGGGTGTGTGATTGTATTGTGCTATGTGAGAGGGTTATTCTTTTTAGAATTTGGACCCCAATAATACTTCATTGCAATGAGATATATATTCTTTTTTTGCTTGAAACAAATTGTCCATTACAATTAGCTTGTAATTTGTTACCTTATCATATTAATTGTAATTTCACTATTCATGAAAGTGTAGTTAAGTTTTCAAAATGTGTTACTCAATATGTTTAATAGGGGCATTAATTGAATCATGCGCCGAGATTTGCGTTGTCGTTTCATATTTGATCATTCTATATATGTGAATTGTGAAACCTTATCCCAAGACCATGGACACCGTTGTAATCATCAGAGTTGCATTAGCAATTCGTTTTTTGTTTATATTTTCAAGTATGATTTGAAACGCGTCTTTTTTGGCAAAATATGCACAACCTAATGATAGACAATGTCTCTTTTTTATATAATTGCTGAGAAATATAATCTTCATCTGGTTCAGTAGTGCCATGAGTTTGTTAGATTTATTGGCAGAGTCGCAAAGTCAATCGACCAGTGGTCGAAAAATGAATGTATGATTTCTTCAATTTGGCCTTTGCTATTTTCTAGAGTGTCAATTTGCTTTGTGCTTGTAACTTTGCTCATTCAAGTTTTTTGTAAGTGAAGTAGAGCGAGATCTTCTATATAATTGCTGAACTTTTATGCTCCTCTGTTTTTTATTCCAAAGGTTCTTTTAGATAAGGTTGATTGCTTTTCTGGGTTATCGTTGCTATCTCTGCTGTCGTTTTCTTATTGATCTATCGATTATCCAAACCATGTCGTTTATCATTTTCTTGTCTTTTCTTCTTTTTCTTTTTTTTTTCTTTTCTCTTCATTTTTTTAGTGACGTCGTTTTCCTCTTTCCTGTATGTTAATTGTTGTTTTTATCAAATCCTGTCGTTTCTTATCTCGACTTTTTTTTTCTTTTTTTTTTTATCAAATCTTGTCGTTTTTATCAAATCCTGTCGTTTTTATGAGGACCTTTTATTTTCTGTCGTTTTCGCTTTATGCCGTTTCTTTATTTCATGTCGTTTCCACAATTTCGGTCGATTTTCATGTTGTTTTATATTCTTGTCGTTTTTCTCATTTTTTGTCGTTTTAAACTCAATGTCGTTTTTCTCTTTCATGTCGTTCTTATTGGGTTGTCGTTTTTATCCTCCCTGTGGTTTTGTTCTTGTTATAACTTCAACTCTTTGACAAATTTTTCCTATTTAGACATTCTCACTGGGGATGCGCTCAATGGGACAGAGCATGGCAGTCTGTACCAATTTGCTCTTTACTTTTGCGTTCGCGCATGTGTTTGTTTCGATGCTATTGGGCTTCGAGCAGAATGTCTTCTTCTTCACCGGGTGGAGTGTATTGTTGCCTGGGTCTTCATGTTGTTTTTGGTCCTTGAGACAAAGGGCTTGCCGTTCGAGGAGATGGTGGAGAGGGCTTGGAAGTAACATTGGTTTTCGATGATCATCAAGGGAATGTAGTTAGTAGTGATGGCAAGAGGGAAAATGATCGCCATACTATTACTACCTAGCTAATGGATTTGTTCCTGTTTTGTAGAATAGTGGAGACAATTAGATTGTTAGTTTTAGTCTTTTAGACCCACTTCAATAATCTATATTCATAATTTATGTCAAGCTTATGTAGTAATGTTGTACAATTTTTCCGGCAAGAAATAACAATAATCATTCTATTCAAATTCACAATTGAATATGGAGAAGTATAAGTTTGCACACAAACTCAAAAAATATTGACCTAGATAAAATTAGAAACATAACTTTAGTCCAAATAACAATAGTCGTGTAATTAAAACCAAGATATTCTCTTTCTCTACCGTATGTATAAGACCATTTAATCAATTAATGCTTTGGAAGATTTGTGTCTAAACTCCATTTTTAACGCGTTATTTAACAAACAATAGAATTATGAAACTAATTTGTATTATAATTATTGCTTGTGTTTGATTGATAAACAAATAAAGGAACAAAGAAAAATCACTTCCGTAATAATCTTTGAGTATATAACATGGAATAAGGGAAAGTGTATAAATGAAGTCTTGTATCATTACTTTTCTCATGTAGAAAGCAACACAAAACAAACAAAACCCAACAAAAATGGAATCATAACTCTAGTATGGCAGATGGTAGGCAATTTTCATCATGGCTTTTACCAATAAACATATCAAAAATTATAAAAACGACAACAAAAAGAATTGTACTTAGTGGAACTGAAGATGATTCAACAACCAACCACTCGACCAACAAACTCGGCCAACATCCTTAACTTTCAAGTCCCTTCAAACCCTTGTGATCCGAATCAAAAACGACATTTGTGGCAAAATAGTTCAAGACAGTTAAAAAGTCAACAATACATCACTTTAATTTTTTGAATATATGAAATGTGTCCACTTGTTTTTGGATATTTAGCAATTACATCCTATATTCATAAATCACAATGTCTTTTTTTTTGTTGCTTACATTAGAGTCTTTTAATTACTCAATTACTCTCTAGTATTTTATTTCTACTAATATTATATGGATGTGAATGTTTGACCTCACACTCAATTAATAACTTGTGCTTAGCCCCACAATTGCTTAATTAACTTAAAAATCACCCATTTGTGTTTTGCATAAAATAAGGCCCTATACAACATATATGATACCAACAAGTAGGGGACCACAAAGTGCAATACAATGAAAAATAAAGGACCCAATATCATAATTATGGCTATATTCTTTTACTATTATCTTAAAAAGGTCCCAACTAGGCCACTCCCAAAAGCTTTATAAACGACACAAAGAGAAAGCCTTCTTCAATTTCCCATTTGTGATCTCAAAAACCACAACAAACCCAATAACTCCTTCTTCGCCTTCCTCTTCTTCAAGAGCTTCTAGCTATATATAGTACTAGTTTTCCAAACTCCATGGCTCTAAGTGTCAACATTATGGATGCCAAGGGTATTTTGGTCATTGTGGCTTTAATATTACAGGTTTGCCATGGTGAGGTTTACAAGGTTGGAGACTCTGCTGGATGGACCACCATTGGTAATGTGGACTACAAGCTCTGGTCTGCCACTAAGACCTTCAAAGTTGGTGACGTCATCCGTGAGTTTTTTTTTTTTTTTCCCCCTCCCCATTAATATGCAATTCCAATTAAACTTTAGTAGGGGTTAAATTTTCTTTGTTCAACATTTATTTTCATTATAGATCATACATATACAACTTTTGATCAGTTCTTTTTTCTTGAATATTATGTTTACCTTTCTACGTCAAGATAGTATATTATGCATGAGTTTAATACAAACGTGACACAAATTTTGAAGAGTGATAGTAAAATGAGGCTCAATTTTGTAGGAAAAGTTGTCTATTTTATCCTCAAGGAAAAATTTGTCAAATTTCAAAGATTGTTATATGCAATGTATTTCTCTTATTCTTTGACTCGTTGTTGTCTTCTACTTTGAATTAGTATCATTAATTAAACCAGCACAATAATTCTATATTATTATATTTCTTTATGTAATATTTATGGTCTCCATATGTAAGGAATTATCTGCGTTTAATTCTCTGCGTTGTCGCTTTAGGGGACCTTAGAACAATGCATGATCTTGTTGCTCTAATGCAGAGGTATATACTATGTAGCCTTCAAAGCTCAAAGAGCAGTTTTTTTTTTTTTTTAATGCCAATTAATTTAACATTGGCCTTTTCTTTTTTTTTTTTTCTTTTTTAATGTTTTGGTCGGCCATTTACTCAAATACTTTCGTATAGTATTTCTAACTTTTGAACATGGCCAATCCAACCTCATTGCACGCCTTCATGATGAAACATTACGTGTCATTTACGTACTCTACGGCTATGAATATAATGGAGTCCGTTGTACATTAAAAAAAATATTGCTTTTTAACTTAGAGTCAAAGCTGCAAAATGTGATTTCTTAAGAAATTTTTTGTGGAAACTTCGAAACTCATTTTAGCTTTTAAAAAATCAATATAAATGTTTTTATTTTTCATAAATATCATTATTAAGCTCTTCCCATCAAACACTTGTTGAAAAATTAGAGTTTTTATTTCTCTTCTTTTACGGTTTAGAAGAAGTAAAAAGCCCTGCTCAAACAAGTTCTTAACAATATAGGTTAAGCTTAGAGAATGAATAATTCAATTTTTAAAAATATGATCCTACATTGAGTACACAAAATTAAATTGAATCAAATACTTTGTTCCATCCCATTCTCATTACTCCTTTTTTTTTTGGGCTTGGTTTGATCAGAATTTGAATATAACCCTCAGTTTCACAACGTGATGAGAGTGACACATGCAATGTACAAGGCGTGCAACGCCTCGCTGCCACTAGAAAGCTACACAACAGGCAATGACACTGTCAAAATCACCCACCGCGGCCACCACTTCTTCCTCTGCGGCGTCCCGGGGCACTGCCAGGCCGGCCAGAAGGTCGACATCAATGTGCCCCGCACACGCTCCTCCGACGCCGATGCCCCGAGCCCCTCGGTTTTTGTCTCTCCTTCCGTCCCCATCGCCGCCAAGACGCCCTCCCCGAGTGCCAACTCGGCCGTGGCTCTCCAAAGGAGCCATGTCCTTGTGTTGCTTGGTTTGGTCGCTGTGGTTTTTGGCTCTTATGCTCTTGTTTGATTTGTTAGTCCAAAATAAGGCAATGTGTTTCTTTTGGGTTTTTAAGGGGGATTTTTCCAAGTGGAGTTTTAGGTTTGTTTATTTTTTTTATTTTTGGAAATATTGAATGTAATTGAGTTTTATACACACACGGAATACAATATGGATAATAAGGTTCTTTCATTAGTAATATAAGAATCTCAACTTGATGAAGGTGAACTTCAATCTTTTTTTATCTCTTCATGCATGTGCTTGTATGTATAATTAGTTTCTGAACCCATTTTAGGACGAAAGGACTCTAATCTAATGATAAGAAATGTTTCCATTGTGCTTAATTAATTTATTTATATTTAAAAGCCAGCAATCTATTATTTAGATAAGGGAGAATTGCAAATATATATAAATATATATATATCATGTTTTCTTGATTCCTACTCTAAATTTATAGTGTAAAAATAAATAAAGATAAAAATTATAAGTGCAACTTTAAACGAGACATACATCCCTACGTAAAACTAAGATACTGAAAATACTGAATATGAGGTTTTCTAATAGGTTAAAAAATACACTGTTAAATTATATAATCCACAGACAAATGTTAAATTATCTAATCTCTTTTTTTTTTCCAATTAAATGTTCTAGTTTATTTAATACTTTAGTTTTGCCATTGGTGATATACACATTACAGAGCAAAAGGAAGGAAGCTTAATGATAGGCACTTCAGAATCTACAAGAAGCCAAGTTACACAATACAGTTTAGTTGCGAGTAATACAGACAACAATTTCTCAAGAGCACGTAAATATCGAAGCATTTTGCTCTGTTTCACTAAAAGAATTTCTTAGTACAAAAGTTAGATCACAATTTCAAGTAATTGCGCACCAAACCACTCCATTCAGCTGGATTCTTGGTAGATAAATCACCTTTTCTCATAATGATACAAATAGTTGTGTCACATAAATTTTGACATGTTATTACTCATATCTAGTGTTATATATGATACACAAAACTTCAGACTGTTCGGTCCAAAGAGCCCCTCTTTAAAGAGGGCAATCATTAACGAATAGCTCTAAATCCCTAAGATCAAGGAAAGTGTATGAAGAAGCAGGAAATTGTTGATATAAGCACAAAACGGGCAGTGGAGAAATTAGTAGGGCAACGCTGAACAGAAGATCAGCTGGATGTATGGTGGACCAGAAGGCCATTGAGAAGAGGGCGCTCCACTTCTTCGTTGCTTGTGACTACTGTCTTATCACGATCCCGAGCTCTGGTATGAACAAGTTAAGGGAGATGATTACAAATTTCAATGAAATAAGACTTTCCATGAATGAGTAGTGAATCTAGGCAGCAGAACTATCTTTGTATCAACGTATATACTAAACAACTAAAATCGGATGGCAAAGAATTCTAATAAGGAAACAGCCCGAGTTTCTATATGTAAGGCAAGCACACAGCTCACACCAAAGACAACAATTAGAAATATGCGAGTATATGAACGAAATGGACGCAAAACAGACTCCTTACTATAACTCAGAAGACATCTGAACCAGCCACTTTTCTTTAAAGTTACAATTGTAATTCTAATTAAAAAATTTATTAGTCACAGAACAATAATGCAAAAAAGTTCATGAAAAGCACTGCCGTCAATGATTAAACACGGAAAGCAGACCACTGAAAATCAATTAACTCTTGTTGCATATCAGGTTAAAAAAAAAAAAAGGCATCACAGAGACCTTACACTAGTCGATTGGAGCTCCAGGGTAGATGAACCCTCATTTTCCTAGAAGCCATAAAATCAGAAATCAATTATTTGTGCTTTCAATGTTGAAATAAATGGATGGGGCAAAATGTATTTAGCAAAAAAAAAACAAAAGAGGATGGGGCAAGAGGAGTTGAGCTACCTCAATCAATAAATCCTTTCTAGTAATCAAACCGATCACGCGAGAAGGACGGGGAACAACAAATGCATGTCTCAAACCTAGCTGACGAAAAAGATTATATACCTGCACCACCAAGATGCATAATTATCTATAGACACATGGGGTGAAACGAACGAGACACTCTCTTAAGAACAGAAATGAAATTTCAACCTTTGTCAAAGACATATCCTCAGGGACAATGTATGGAGAAGGGTTCAAAAACGGGGCGAGATCTATGAACATTTCCAAGTCATCTGAACTGAGATGTATATCATCTATAGATTTTCCTTTACTGGAAGCAGGTTTCACAAACTCATTGAGACTATGCCTGGAAATTTAAATATGCAGAAATCATCAAAACAATTATATAGTAAATACGGACAGAGACATGACCAGACCACAAACTGAATGTGAATCTCTCTACTTACCTGATAAACCTGGATCCCCTTGAATCACTTGGCAAAGGACTATGCTGGAAATCTGCCTTCGATTGAAGAAGTACCAACAAGTGACTGCATCATGAAGCGGATAAAGTTATTTCTTCTTAACAGGTTTACTCGATAGAAAATGATATATGATAAGTGAGATAAAACTATGCCACACCTCCGAAGCATGAGCCCAATCACGAGCGTTTCTCCGCTTCTTGTGTGATCAACCACCTGCATCGAGTAAATGGACTTAAGTTAGCATATAAATTAAATATAAAACAAGAATGAACTAAAGAAAGAACATGCTTACAGGGAAGCCGTTGTGCTTGTTGCTCCGCAAAATTGAAACTACATCAGCAACCTTGACAACGCGAGGGAAGGATATCACCTTTTAAAGGAAAAATGACAAACAAAAGTGAATCGCTTAGGTGCATTCAATGTAATCAGAAGGTGAACAATTCAGTGTAATCACAGATCACCGAACTGATAGGATTATGGGAAGTTAAGGAAAATAAGAAGTAGTAGTTAATAGTAGGGAGCGATTTATAAGTAATAGGAGTTAGTTACTAAATAAGAGTGTTAGGGGGTAAGAAATGGCATGTAGATTGTACGAGAATTGTGAGGAAAGGAAGAAATTCCTTTGGGAGAGAGCGGACGACTTGAAAGTCCTGCAAATCTATCCTTTGCACTCCATTTTATCTAATTTTCCATAATACAATATCCAAGGTTCTTATCACAAACCAAACAATAGAAAACATATTTATCTGATTCCAAGACTTCCATGCATTTTATCTCAATACCATATTTTTGCTTGAAGATTTCTGAGTTTTCCTATTGGAATATAAGAAATTAGTAGTACTAACAGAATCCCAAGTTTAATGTCAATCACCACCCATCACATTAAGAAGTCGATGCAAGGGCAAGCCCACTACAATCACTTGACAATTTTGTTTGTATTTATCATAATAGTTTTTTTCGAGAAAGCCTTCATGAAAATTTACTAAAAGAAATGGATGAAAGAGGCAGGGTCCTAAAAGTTTAATAGATAATAGGTGGTTATATTGTGTGATAAGAAAAGGATATTCACCCTTCTTCCACAGGCTTCCTTTGCTGTCATTTTCCGCATCTCGTACTTAGGTCTTGATTCAAGCAACGGAATGTTCTTTAATCGTGCTTGTTCTTCATATAGGCCTTCGTTGAAAGCATCGCCAACGGCCTGTAGCGGGAAAGTCTGAATATTTCCAGTTCAAGTAGAAATAAAATAAACTCTAAACAAAGTAATTACCTTTGAAATAAGAAGAACAAGCATGATTAGAGGTAGAAGTTTCAAGTTATTTGTGATCTCAACCATGATAACACATAAAGACACAGTCATACGCATTGAACCACCAAGAAAAGAAGCAGCTCCAAGAAGAGCATATCTGCAGCGCCACCAAGATTTCCACAGATAAATACAGACACAAGCAAGAGTATAGTATTTCTAACTTTTGAACATGGCCAATCCAACCTCATCGCACGCCTTCATGATGAAACATTACGTGTCATTTACGTACTCTACGGCTGTGAATATAACTAGAGTCCGTTGTACATTAAAAAAAATATTGCTTTTTAACTTAGAGTCAAAGCTGCAAAATGTGATTTCTTAAGAAATTTTTTGTGGAAACTTCGAAACTCATTTTAGCTTTTAAAAAATCAATATAAATGTTTTTATTTTTCATAAATATCATTATTAAGCTCTTCCCATCAAACACTTGTTGAAAAATTAGAGTTTTTATTTCTCTTCTTTTACGGTTTAGAAGAAGTAAAAAGCCCTGCTCAAACAAGTTCTTAACAATATAGGTTAAGCTTAGAGAATGAATAATTCAATTTTTAAAAATATGATCCTACATTGAGTACACAAAATTAAATTGAATCAAATACTTTGTTCCATCCCATTCTCATTACTCCTTTTTTTTTTGGGCTTGGTTTGATCAGAATTTGAATATAACCCTCAGTTTCACAACGTGATGAGAGTGACACATGCAATGTACAAGGCGTGCAACGCCTCGCTGCCACTAGAAAGCTACACAACAGGCAATGACACTGTCAAAATCACCCACCGCGGCCACCACTTCTTCCTCTGCGGCGTCCCGGGGCACTGCCAGGCCGGCCAGAAGGTCGACATCAATGTGCCCCGCACACGCTCCTCCGACGCCGATGCCCCGAGCCCCTCGGTTTTTGTCTCTCCTTCCGTCCCCATCGCCGCCAAGACGCCCTCCCCGAGTGCCAACTCGGCCGTGGCTCTCCAAAGGAGCCATGTCCTTGTGTTGCTTGGTTTGGTCGCTGTGGTTTTTGGCTCTTATGCTCTTGTTTGATTTGTTAGTCCAAAATAAGGCAATGTGTTTCTTTTGGGTTTTTTAGAGGGATTTTTCCAAGTTGGGTTTTAGGTTTGTTTATTTTTTTATTTTTGGAAATATTGAATGTAATTGAGTTTTATACACACACGGAATACAATATGGATAATAAGTTTCTTTCATTAGTAGTATAAGAATCTCAACTTGATGAAGGTGAACTTCAATTTTTTTTTTTATCTCTTCATGCATGTGCTTGTATGTATAATTAGTTTCTGAACCCTTTTTAGGACAAAAGGACTCTAATCTAATGATAAGAAATGTTTCCATTGTGCTTAATTTATTTATTTATATTTAAAAGCCAGCAATCTATTATTTAGATAAGGGAGAATTGCAAATATATATAAATATATTATAAGTGCCACTTAATAATTCATATCATGTTTTCTTGATTCTTACTCTAAATTTATAGCGTAAAAATAAATAAAGATAAAAATTATAAGTGCAACTTTAAAAGAGATATAAATCCCTACATAAAACTATGATACTGAAGATACTGAATATGAGGTTTTCTAATTGGTTAAAAAATACACTGTTAAATTATATAATCCACAGACAAATGTTAAATTATCTAATCTCTTTTTTTTTTTTTTAATTTTCCAATTAAATGTTCTAGTTTATTTAATACCTAGTTTTGCCATTGGTGATATACACATTACAGAGCAAAAGGAAGGAAGCTTAATGATAGGCACTTCAGAATCTACAAGCAGCCAAGTTACACAACACAGTTTAGTTGCGAGTAATACAGACAACAATTTCTCAAGAGCACGTAAATATCGAAGCATTTTGCTCTGTTTCACTAAAAGAATTTCTTAGTACAAAAGTTAGATCACAATTTCAAGTAATTGCGCACCAAACCACTCCATTCAGCTGGATTCTTGGTAGATAAATCACCTTTTCTCATAATGATACAAATAGTTGTGTCACATAAATTTTGACATGTTATTACTCATATCTAATGTTATATATGATACACAAAACTTCAGACTGTTCGGTCCAAAGAGCCCCTCTTTAAAGAGGGCAATCATTAACGAATAGCTCTAAACCCCTAAGATCAAGGAAAGTGTGTGAAGAAGCAGGAAATTGTTGATTTAAGCACAAAACGGGCAGTGGAGAAATTAGTAGGGCAACGCTGAACAGAAGATCAGCTGGATGTATGGTGGATCAGAAGGCCATTGAGAAGAGGGCGCTCCACTTCTTCGTTGCTTGTGACTACTGTCTTATCACGATCCCGAGCTCTGGTATGAACAAGTTAAGGGAGATGATTACAAATTTCAATGAAATAAGACTTTACATGAATGAGTCGTGAATCTCGGCAGCAGAACTATCTTTGTATCAACGTATATACTAAACAACTAAAATCGGAAGGCAAAGCATTCTAGTAAGGAAACAGCCCGAGTTTCTATATGTAAGGCAAGCACACAGCTCACACCAAAGACAACAATTAGAAATATGCGAGTATGTGAACGAAATGGATGCAAAACAGACTCCTTACTATAACTCAGAAGACATCTGAACCAGCCACTTTTCTTTAAAGTTACAATTGTAATTCTAATTAAAAAATTTATTAGTCACAGAACAATAATGCAAAAAAGTTCATGAAAAGCACTGCCGTCGATGATTAAACACGGAAAGCGGACCACTGAAAATCGATTAACTCTTTTTGCATATCAGGTTTAAAAAAAAAAAAAAAAAAAAAAAAGGCATCACAGAGACCTTACACTAGTCGATTGGAGCTCCAGGGTAGATGAACCCTCATTTTCCTGGAAGCCATAAAATCAGAAATCAATTATCTGTGCTTTCAATGTTGAAATAAATGGATGGGGCAAAATGTATTTATCAAAAAAAAAAAAAAGGATGGGGCAAGAGGAGTTGAGCTACCTCAATCAATAAATCCTTTCTAGTAATCAAACCGATCACGCGAGAAGGACGGGGAACAACAAATGCATGTCTCAAACCTAGCTGACGAAAAAGATTATATACCTGCACCACCAAGGCACCAAGATGCATAATTATCTATAGACACATGGGGTGAAACGAACGAGACACTCTCTTAAGAACAGAAATGAAATTTCAACCTTTGTCAAAGACATATCCTCAGGGACAATGTATGGAGAAGGGTTCAAAAACGGGGCGAGATCTATGAACATTTCCAAGTCATCTGAACTGAGATGTATATCATCTATAGATTTTCCTTTACTGGAAGCAGGTTTCACAAACTCATTGAGACTATGCCTGGAAATTTGAATATGCAGATATCATCAAAACAATTATATAGTAAATACGGACAGAGACATCACCAGACCACAAACTGAATGTGAATCTCTCTACTTACCTGATAAACCTGGATCCCCTTGAATCACTTGGCAAAGGACTATGCTGGAAATCTGCCTTCGATTGAAGAAGTACCAACAAGTGACTGCATCATGAAGCGGATAAAGTTATTTCTTCTTAACTGGTTTACTCGATAGAAAATGATATATGATACGTGAGATAAAACTATGCCACACCTCCGAAGCATGAGCCCAATCACGAGCGTTTCTCCGCTTCTTGAGTGATCAACCACCTGCATCGAGTAAATGGACTTAAGTTAGCATATAAATTAAATATTAAACAAGAATGAACTAAAGAAAGAACATGCGTACAGGGAAGCCGTTGTGCTTGTTGCTCCGCAAAATTGAAACTACATCAGCAACCTTGACAACGCGAGGGAAGGATATCACCTTTTAAAGGAAAAATGATAAACAAAAGTGAATCTCTTAGGTGCATTCAATGTAATCAGAAGGTGAACAATTCAGTGCAATCACAGATCACCGAACTGATAGGATTATGGGAAGTTAAGGAAAATAAGTAGTAGTTAATAGTAGGGAGGAATTTATAAGTAATAGGAGTTAGTTACTAAATAAGAGTGTTAGGGGGTAAGAAATGGCATGTAGATTGTATGAGAATTATGAGGAAAGGAAGAAATTCCTTTGGGAGAGAGCGGACGACTCGAAAGTCCTGCAAATCTATCCTTTGTACTCCATTTTATCCTATTTTCCATAATACAATATCCAAGGTTCTTATCACAAACCAAACAATAGAAAACATATTTATCTGATTCCAAGACTTCCATACATTTTATCTCAATACCATATTTTTACTTGAAGATTTCTGAGTTTTCCTATTGGAATATAAGAAATTAGTAGTACTAACAGAATCCCAAGTTTAATGTCAATCACCCATCACATTAAGAAGTCGATGCAAGGGCAAGTCCACTACAATCACTTGACAATTTTGTTTGTATTTATCATAATAGTTTTTTTCGAGAAAGCCTTCATGAAAATTTACTAAAAGAAATGGATGAAAGAGGCAGGGTCCTAAAAGTTTAATAGATAATAGGTGGTTATATTGTGTGATAAGAAAAGGATATTCACCCTTCTTCCACAGGCTTCCTTTGCTGTCATTTTCCGCATCTCGTACTTAGGTCTTGATTCAAGCAACGGAATGTTCTTTAATCGTGCTTGTTCTTCATATAGGCCTTCGTTGAAAGCATCGCCAACGGCCTGTAGCGGGAAAGTCTGAATATTTCCAGTTCAATTAGAAATAAAATAAACTCTAAACAAAGTAATTACCTTTGAAATAAGAAGAACAAGCATGATTAGAGGTAGAAGTTTCAAGTTATTTGTGATCTCAACCATGATAACACATAAAGACACAGTCATACGCATTGAACCACCAAGAAAAGAAGCAGCTCCAAGAAGAGCATATCTGCAGCGCCACCAAGATTTCCACAGATAAATACAGACACAAGCAAGAGTATACTGCATAGACAGAATTTAATGATACACTCACGTTCCCTCTTCAATGTTCAGCTTCTTGTAAAAGCTAACAACAAAAATTCCGACAAGACGTCCATATGTTGATCCTATCATTATTCCAGGGACAAATTGACCAGCAGGAACAGCAGTACCAAATGTTACAACTGCTAAAGAATAAAACATAACCTGAAAAACAGATCGAAAGAATTACCTGAGAAATCTTACGCTAAAAAACTACAAAATAATTGCAGCAGTAAGCTGGGGAGAAGTGAATTACCAGAAAGGTCAACAAACTTTGGGCGCTGAACTCGTGAATTGTTTTTGCACTAAACAAATTCCTTATAGCATCATCCTGTGAAGAAGTGAATTCCAAGCTGAACGAATTAGGCACCATAGATATAAGCATGCTAGTATGAAATGAAAAAAAAAACACGCAAACCTGAGTGTTAAAAAAAAGAGTTGCAAGATCGTTGTACTCGTTGTCCTTACTGCAATAGAACTGAAAAGCACATAGATAAATTCATTACGCGTCCAACAGAAGAAGAAACAAAAAGGCGTCCAGCAGCAGAAGAAACAAAAAAGGATATAGTTTAAAGAAGCTTTCAAGAGGTTGTTGACAGAGAAACCTTCAACATTGGTCTTACGTTTACATAATTCCCATACATTCCCGGAGGCCTCGGGCAATCAATTTCAGAGCCGGGATCTGAAGGGCATGGACTGCATTTTCTCAAAAGTGGTAAGCCGAACGAAATCATTGATGTTATTACTGAGATAAGGCATGCCTCATAAATCTGAACAAATAAAAATTTAAAAGCCAGGATTAATATATAAAGCCTGTAGGTTTTACAAGGTTTAGAAAACAGCAATTTATCCGTTAGCTGCAGTCACTACTAATGTTTGGTACAATCATATACACTTAGTTGCAAAAATAATCACCAGTAATGTTTGAATACACTATTATTATATGGTAACCAAAGTCCACAGAGACGACGATAGTAAGAACAATCAAAAGCTTACCTTGACTCGGTTCCCTCTTTTGTGTAAGAAATTCCGACGCCAGTTTGAGATATAAAAAGTTAACTGATTAAATAATGCTCCTAAAAAGAAAAGAAAAGAAAAATTTTTAAAAATGGAAGCGAGAGGAAAAAATAAAATCTGATGCATCAAAAAGGGCATCTAAAAACTCAGGCACCTTTGACGTACCTAACAACCCTCCAATTACACCAATAACTGCCATTGGCAATAATTCCTCGAAAGAGTAGTCTTCTTGAGCACTAAAATATCATCTAGTCAGATAGCTTGCAAGCGCTCAGCAAATAGGCAAATATTTATAACTGAATAAGCATAGAACATACCCTGAAATGTCCCATATTATGAAGCCACCTGAACCAAAGTGTCCGCACTTTCCACTTCCACACCATCCCATTGCAGATCGCACTACAACAGCGACAACAGCAGAAGTAAAGAAGACACGCCACATAAGTTGACTCCTCCACCTTCGTGAGTACAATCAAGGTCATGTCAAAGTTATACTATCATGATTACTTGTCAGTTCAAATTTCTATTCAGAGACAGATGCTTGCGTGTTCATTAATTTTTTTAAACATGACATTGTGATATACATAGTGGCATAACAAAGAGCATTTTTAACCCTAGATCCCTAGATATACAGATATGAGACAACTGCAGCCAGAATCGTAAATCTAAAGTTGTCTTACCATGATGTCACTTCTTCCAACGCAAATAATACACCACCGACCGGAGCTCTAAAAGCAGCAGCAACTCCAGCTGCACATCCACAGGTGACCTTCTCGAAAGTTACAGAAATGTAAAATGAATATGTATTTAAGATATTAACCTCTATGATTAAAATAGTTGGACGAACCCAAGCAAAAACAGAATAGATATGCTACTAAGAACTTTCTTTATTTCCATTTTGGTTGAACCATTAAGAACTAACTTGGAAAACACAAAGGACTCACAAGATCTCGACGATCCCGATCACTTTTAAAGACTTGTAACCACCTGGAACTTAGATGATACTTTGTTGATCCACCCTGGATTAGGATCATAAGAAAATAAATCTTTAGTTTGTAGAAGAAATTGTAAACACTAGAAAATGTTATGACACCTTGGTAACAAGGACTGCATAAGACTTTTTAGTTTGTCATACATTTACTCAAAAGCCTCAAACAAAGCTCTCCCTTGTGATGGGAAAACAAAATTGAAAAAAATTAGCATGTTTCACTAAATCTATCTTGAGTTTGAGCTTACCTGCCCAAGCAAAGAAGCAATACAAGCACCAGTATGAACTAGAGGACCTTCTTTCCCAAGGGCTAGACCACCTCCAACGGAGCCAATGCTTCCAAATACCTGTGATTGCCCAAAAAGAAAAAATATCGTCATTAAATACTCTCTTAATAGTTTTGAAAAAAAAAATTATAGACATAATAATAAAAGAGATCATCGCACCTTTCCAATCAAGGTTCTGAAAAGAAGGATACCATGAATATCAATACCTAACAAATTGAAATCAAACTTAGCACTAATAACAAGGAATCAGAAACTTATTTATGTGTAAATGAAAAAAATAAAAATAAAATAAAAAATAAAGAGAAATTATAGTGAATACCCAATTTTTAAAACTTAATGTAAGTTATTACCCAATCTTTTAAAAAATATAACCAACTACCCAAGTAATTCAATTACTTACATAGTGATAAGTAGTGGTAATTCACTTAGTTACCAAAAGCATATGCAAGTAATTCACGAATTGACTAGAAACTCAATTACTTCAAAAGTTTGGGTATTTATTTTTATTGTTATATAAATTCTGGGTATTTCCCTACTTCACCCAAAAAATAAAAACTAAACTCCAACATACCATTCAAATAACCCTTGATTTCAGGAATACCCGATCCAGCTGCTGCAGGTGCAAACTGTGTAATGATATATACTGAGGAATAGACTAGAACCAAGTTTATTAATATGTACACTAGAAACCCAGCCACATATGATTTTTGTATTATGGAAAATGTCAACTCAAACTTCCAGCCCGCAAAATTCTCAACCGAAATGTTAATGAAAACCGCGGCTAATCCAGTACCTGAAAGCAATATAGAGTGGTAGTACTCATTAATTAATTAACAATACACAACATCAAAACAGAAGTAGCACACACTGATTATGATCCTAATAAATAGTGGTAAGACCAATAATAATTGAAAACCCTCAACACCCACCACAGTAATCTCCAAGAAAAACTAAAAACCAGATCAAAATAAACTCATCTATGTCCTTAATTAATGTATCCAAAATATACTTGTTGGACGACTACAATTAGACTATAGAGTCGTAGTGTATTCTAGCATACTCCTAGTGCCTTAGCTATCCAGTTCTAAGTCTGCCAAACATATTTATTTCTGTTCTATATAATATGATTAATACAAGACTCTGAATCCAATTCAATAACAGGGAAATGAGAAGCTACAGAAAAGAAAGTAAAGAAATGATTATTAATACCCAAATCATATAAAATAAAATAAAAAAACACTCTAAGCATAAAGCTACCGCTTACCAATGCCAATAAGCAAGGCAAATAACCACTTCACCACCACATAATATCCCACATAAAGCTTTCCCCTTTGTGCCTAATAGATCACAAAATACACAAACCACAAAAAATTAACCACCAACGAAACCCATAAACCAGTCAAAAACGATTCCAAGCACAATTGAACTCAGAACGAAACCAAGAAACCTCAGAAACGAGACCTGCTCTTCCCAGTAAGCGTAGTTCTCGATGACTTCGTAGTCAAGGCTCTCAACACCGCTATCGTCGCTCTTCTTCCCGATTCCGATCGCGTCGGCTACGTCGTCGCCGTCTTCGGCGTTCGGAAGCCTCGACCACACCATCTTCGCCGTCTCGATCCCATTCTGAAGATGATTCGAGAGCATGATCGCTCAAAATCCCCAATCCCCAATCCAAAACCTCAAAACCCTAGAAAACCAAGCACCGAACTCGACAAGCGACGATAGCTCGAGAGTCTCCTCTTCCTCGGTCCGCACCGCATCAGAGAGCGAGTGCTCGATCTTGGAGAAGCGTTTCGAGAAAATTCAGCTCCGAATTTCTCGGAAAATCTTTGTTTGGTTCGGGTTTTTTTTTTTTTTCCCCCCCCTCTAAAGTCTTTGGGATTTTTTTTTTTTTTTTTTGGGCTTTCGATTGACTGAAAGAAACCAAAGCTCTGAAACAGAGTCGTTTTTTTGCTTTTGCTTAACAGTTGAGGAATCTCGTTTCAGAGGCGAGCGAACTGTGGGGTATGGAATCAAGTACGGGCGGGCTCACTGGGTAATCGTGGGAATTGCGTTGATCGACGGTTGGATTTTGGATTTTCATGTTGGACTTTTGTGGGCTATGGGCCCGTTTTATTGTGCAGAAGTGGGCCTGATGGACTTGGGTGTAAGATGGTTTTGGGAAATTTTGAAAAATGTCCTTGGTTTTGCACTATTTAATTTCCATCTCTAGTGTTATGATAATAAGGGGTAGAATTTATATATAAACAAAAAACACACACACACACTATTTGAAGGAAAAATCATTAATGTGAGCTGAGGTTGCACGATCACCATCATAACGTTGACACTCAACTTATAAAAAGAAAAAGAAAAAATAAATTTATTTCTTTATCTTTATTTTTTTAGTAAAACCAACAATGACGAATATTTAATGATTAAAAAATAGGTAAGTTATGCAAACAACCCATTTTTTCGGTCCAATTTTATAAAATAACCAACTGATATTGTTATTTGAAAAATTAACCAAATAACTAATTATTAAATTATGTCAAATTATTATGACGTAGTTTTACTAGAATGACATTCGATTACCAATTAAAACCAAAACTAGCCGCTGTTTTTCAGTCTATATATGTTGAATATTTATTAAACTAAGTGTTAAAATTTTGTTGTTTATTTGTCTTAAAATATGGCGATTTAAGAATATCTTTTATTGGTTGGAAATTATTGCATTAACCTACATGAATATAATACAAAAATCAATCTATTACCTAAATCACCCTAAAATTACATTTATAGTTAACATGAATCTTAGCTTGATATTTACATTTATAGTTAACAAGATAAGATATTTACAGCAATATTTTTTATTGCTTTAAATAATTTTTATTTTTATTTTAATTCTCCAATTACTTTCAATTGGGTTTTACCCATTTCATTGATAACCCACACAAAAAAATCCCTTCATTGGTTTTCCACGTATCTTTCACACAATTTTATTGCTGAAAATCAAGGAATGAACGTTGTTTTCCAGCTCTTTCTTCGTCTGACTTTCTATTTAAATTCAAATGTTGATTTCAAAAAGTTGGGCGCTCATTATTTCACAACTTCGTTCTTCATTGTGGGTGAATATCAATCTTCGAATTCCTCTGTTATTTGCAGCTTTTTTGGATTGTTTTTGCTGCAAGATTATGGGTGAGTTTCAATTGCGAATTTCCTTTATCATTTTTAGTTTTATGGGGTGTATTCAATCTATGAATTCAATCTGTTCATGTTTATTGTTCACTAGCAATAATCGTTAAAGATGGTTATTATTTGGGAGCATTGGAACACTATGATTATACGACTGAGATCGTTTCCAAGCCGTGTGTGTGTGTGTATATGTATATTTATATATATGTATGTGCATATATGTATCTATATATATATGTGTATGTGACCATCTATGATTTTGGTTTGTTATTCCTTGCTGTATGTATACATATGCTAAGTGTAAATATCATATTCACCTATAATTACCCCCCTTTGTTTTTGTTTGATTTATAGGATTATACAAATGCTTGAGTAAATTTCTATGCAATTCGAGCTTTAAGATGAAATTGTTAGGTGAATAGGTTTGTCTGGGTTTATTTTGTCATTCGCTCTGGTTATGTCTTTATATGGTAATTAAATATTATATTTACCTATAAATATTATATTCACATAATTTTCATTTATTGTATGTCCAGTTGAAAATATTATATTCACCAGTGATTATTAATTTATACTCATGTTCAAGCTATATATTTCCTCGTATCTATCGTTATCTAATATTGTAATTTCTTTTTATGTTTTAAGGAAAATATCTCTGGTTTCGAAGAGGTTGAGGGTTGAATTTTGTCGCCGACATGTCTAAAAAATGGCCGAAACATCCTTCACGAAACAATGCTTCCTCTGCCTGATGCTCCAACATGCCTCGCAAGGTCGAAATACATCAATAACATATTATACTGCAAATATAATATTTTCAATGTTATAATGTACAATTGTACATGTAAATATTGTAAATATAAGAAACACATTTCATATATGAACAATGTCAATATTTTAAATATTATATTATCATGGTATTATTATATAAACCAAAACTATTATAGAACACACATTAAACTCAGCAAGTTTCATGGAAGAGGCCAAAAAGGAAGTTTCCATCCCAATGCAAACGAGATATTCCTATTATATATTAATCAGCATGCCTTTTTTTATTTTTGAATCCCACAATGATAGGAATTTTGTTTTGAATTTTTTTTTAGGTAATATCTATTTCTAAGATTGGATTTTTTGTTTATTTAGAAACCGAATCTAGAATCCTCTTTAGTAATTACACACCTTACAAAATATTAATATAAAAACCCTAATTAACGGGTGAAGTAGGCAAATACCCAGAATTTATATAACAATAAAAATAAATACCCAAACTTTTAAAGTAATTGAGTTTCTAGTCAATTTGTGAATTACTTGCACATGCTTTTGGTAACTAAGTGAATTACCACCACTTATCACTGTGTAAGTAATTGAATCATTTGGGTAGTTGATTACATTTTTCAAAAGATTGGGTAATAACTTACATTAAGTTTTAAAATTTGGGTATTCACTATAATTATTAGATTTTTAAATATCTAATTTAAGCGGACTAGTTATGATATTCTCTCAATTTTATTCCGTACACTTACTAAATACCAATTTTCTCTAAATTCTCTATATATATATATATATATATATATATATATAAAATAAAAAAAAAGCTCCCATCTTCCAATACTAAAACAAGATTATTCTACTGATGTGGTTGAATTTAGGACACGTGGACTTTTAGACTTTTAGTTGGAGTGATTGGTTTTGGCTTAATGTCATTTTGTTCTCAATGGTGTTGCTGCTTTTTGGAAGTCAATTGCCCCAATGCCATTGCATGTTGGTATTTTGATTTCATAGCTTTCTTTCAATTGGGACTTGGATCATATAAACCAATTTGACATGTGAGACTGACGCCTTGACCAAAAAGTCTTTTTATATTATAGTTTTACTTTTCTCTTGTAAGAGTTTTGAGGTAGTCTTGAATCTTGATGTCTAATGCTTTCTACTTTTGGTAATGCATAATTATTAAACAAATACAAATTTTATTTTCTGTGTGGACTAAAAAGTAGAAACCTAACTTTACCTTCCAAATGGAGTAGTTTGGTAGCATTTAAGAAAAAAGAAAAAAAAACTCATATCTCAATTTGTACTTAAGGTTAATTATAGTCTTGAATTAAAATTATAAGAGAATATTTATATTGAGAATTAAAGAAGTTATTTTTTTCCCGAAATAAGAGTATTAAAACTAAAAGATTACAAAACTAAAAGAAATAATTAAGTTACAAACTTGAATATTTTACTTAGAAAACATTGATACTATAACCCCCAAAAAAAAAAAAAAACTAGGATAAAAAGAATTTTATCCGAATTGCTTACAAACTAACCTCTTAATTCCAATGTAAATTTTGATGCGATTCTGATAGAAACTTGTTACACTATTACATATATAGTGGTTTCATTATCAATACTTCAATAGCAATAAATGGAATTTTCTTGTGATTTAACTCAAAAGTCACAATGCCCTTGGCAATGGATTCTAGGTGGACCCTTTATTTTGACATTACTCCAATGGACAGTGCAATTAGAACAGCATTCATTTGCTGAGAACCCACTAGTAACAGATCGCATAAATGTAGCATTAAAGTGACAAATTATAAGACTACATATGTATTTTTCCAATAATGTTTTGTAAGCTACAATAACATACATTCAAAAGGAACAATTATTGCCACTCATGACCATTTCTCTAAAAATAACAGCTCTTTTTTATTAGGAGACAGAGAAAAACATATCAATCCTCTTATTTGAGGGACAATGAGATTAGTAAAATAATTAACATTTTTATTTAGTAGCAAAGAAAGGTTATAGAAATAATAACAAATAACAACTATAAGAGGGGAGATATTTGACAATTAATTTCCTTGTATCATCTACAGAGATGCCATATATGGAATTACCCAGCTAATTTGTTGAACTGTTTAGCTTCTTCTCATCTATCTCCTCGATATATGCTTTTATTTCCACTAATTTTTCTTCCTTTTTTTCATGCTAAACATCTGTACTTTTAACAGCTTCCGTTATACTTCACATTTCACAATATTTTCTGAGGCGAGGGGTCGGAAGTGGCGAGCTCTGCGTACATGTTAGCTATTGCTTTGGCGAAATATTCTTTTGCTTGAGGTCTCTTGATCTGGACAAGTAGGGAAAGCGAGATTCGATCATTTGTTTTTTTTAACCGGTGTTTACATTAGTTGTCAGTGTTTCGGAAGTGAGTGCTTGCCTTAAATGTCGGAGTCAGCAGGCCATTCTCCATCGTGAATGGTTCTTGTACGAGGGTCACGGCTTTTGCGAATTCAAAACCCCTCAACTGCGTCAAAATTATTACAATTTAGAAAGACTAATTCCAAGGCACTGTAAAAAGAAACCAATAGCAATGATTAAGCCTAGTTCTAGGAGAACATGCCTGAGCTTCTCGTCCTATAGCGTCCATATCAGCCAAGACAGCTGCCCTAGCTCTAGGATCGTTGTATAGTTGTTTTACATCCTGATACTGCATCCACATAGGGTCAAAGAAGAACAATGAATAAAAGAATCGTCGCATTTTAGTCTTCCGCAGATAATAACTATGAAACACGTAGAAGGACGTATAGATTTGCGTGTGGTCGACGAATATATCACATTCATGTACGACATACATATATATATCTATTATGAGAGTAGAAACAGTATATCTACATAGTATACCTTAATGCCTACAGAAGCGGCCCATGCTTCTAATACATCTTGTTCCACAGAGACGATGGCTACGAGAGATGAATTTAGGCTGTCGCCTAAAAGAGCAAAACAAATAAGCTGTCAGTGTTTGCACAAACGTGCGCGCACATTCATAAATGTAGAATTGTGTATAACTCCATTTTCTTACCATAAACAAAGCATTGCCCAACAAATTTGCATTTTGCATAGACATTCTCAATCTTTTCAGGGGCTATATATTCTCCTTGAGCCAGTTTAAAAATGTTCTTCTTCCTACAATAGTAAACACATTTGGTTATCAACAGAGAAAAGTATGTGTTACAACTTGAGAGTATATGCCTTTCAATGTCTACAGCCTATTTACTTGAAGGTGGATATAGAACAGATTATATAACAATTGCTAAAGAATAATGAAAAAATAATAATAAATAAAACCCGTTATTCAGAAGTTCAACTTTGCACACATAGAAAAGTAACTTCGGGAGGTGAAACACCTCAAGGACCAAACAAATACAGGGATAATCACCCCTTTATACGCTTCATAGTCAGAACCCACTATTTATCTCATCTTGAATATAGGAAGAGCGTGAAGTTCGGTACCAACAACGAAAGTGAACAAACAATGCAATTGAGTACAATTGAACAAACAATACATTTGAGGACAGTAGCCGAACTTACGATCTCACCTATCAATAATTTTCAGACGACCTCCTGTTAACCACAACCCAATATCCCCAGTATGAAGCCACCCATCCTCGTCGATAACTTCTCTCCTGTTCAGAGAAATAATATTACTAGACTTGTTCGACTGTCAAATTGAACTATTGATAAAAATGAAATAGCAAGGAAAACCAATACGTTTGTGTTTCATCTTTGTGATAACCCTGGAAAACAATTGGACCCCTGACGCAAATTTCACCTCGAGGATAGGGTTCATCATTGGTAGTGTAGTTCATTTCTGGGACATTTACAAGTTTAATTTCTGAAAAAGCAAAGTTAAGCAATGTTATTGGAATTTTTTGCTTGAAAAATTGAACGTCATCAGTGATAATTATGCAGGCACAAGAGTACAGAGTATCCAAGTGGCCGAGATACAACAACAGCTCGTGTTGTGATGACCGTAACTCACCACAAGCTGGATTGGGAGAACCTACATGACCAGATAGGTTATCACCCTCGTCCATAGAACTTATGACGCAAGAAGTCTCGGTCATTCCATATCCTTCAGCTACTCGACCACCAAAGCAGCTGCAAAGACAAAGCCAATGAGTCGGGAGCTGCAAAAGAATAGATGTAAAAACAACCATATAAATCTCTTTTGAGCAAGAACATGCAGGCAATAGGAGAGAACTTACATCTTCATAAAGTCCATAACCTCAGGAGACAAAGGTGAAGCACCGGAGACCATGAAGCGAACTCGTCCTCCAAGCTTATCTTTTATCTTATTGAATACCAATCTGTCCCATATGGGGGACGGAGTTTTTCCTAAAAGGGTATAAAAATGCAACTATTACGGTAATACCACTTGCATTTAATGTCTAAAAATACAATTATTTTAATAAGTCATTAATGATTAAGATATGAATTCTGCTACCGAGCCTGAAATGGAGCCATCAATAATGCAATAGATATTTCCGAGTAAATGGATCGCTGCTTTACCGCAGCAGAATAAAGTGACGATCACTTTTCATTAATGAGGTTGTATTTGACTTTACCCTTTAATATTGCCTGTTTCTTTGCATTATAGGCAGCATTGAACAGCCTTTCCTTTAGCCCACCAGATGTCTTCACAGCATTGGTTATACTGCTCAAAGAAAACCAGACAACGATATAATGAACATGTCGAGTCCATTGATTAGGTATTGCATCTACATTGGAAAAAATGACTCTACCCGGCATAAATTCTGTTATACAGCCTAGGAACACTGCAAAAAACAGTAGGTCTAAGCGCAGCCATATCATCCATCAATTTCATATTGTCCTGCATATGATGGTTAAGAAAAAGCTTGTAACGCTGTCTCACAAAAGACAATGAAATAAATTGATGAAAGTTGAAATAATTATATCTTGAACAAATCTGTAAGCCTTGTTCTGAGCACCACTCATTTGGTACATAGTAATGGTTCTAGTGTGCAATAACAATTAATATAGCATCTGCAAAATCCTCCAGATATATTTCCTCAAGGAAAAAAGATAAATCAGCAGCAATAACAGGTTCAACATGTTAATAGAGCAGGGAAATAAAAGTAATAAAAAACATACCCCCTGATAGAATCCAACAGCAACTCCATAATATGCTGTCATGACTTGGTTGGCCCGCTCATAGATGTGTGCCAAAGGAAGATACGATATGTAACTGAAAAGATAGAAGCTGATTTCAGTAAAGAGAGAGAAAAATACTTGTCTGTTAAGTGGTGAGACAAAACGATTGATACTAACACATCTGAGGGGTGAAATTTGACATTGATGCTTGACCCAGCAACATTTGCAATCAAATTTCCATGAGTCAATACAGCTCCCTGTTCATAGTTCATTCAGAGCAAATTTCAGATATTAAAAACCAATATTGTTGGAGTAAAGACCAGAATGAAGTTTATATTTTACCTTAGGAGTCCCAGTTGTGCCACTAGTATAACAAATTGTTGTAACATCGTCGGGTTTTGGGGGGCAAAAAGGTTGTAGGTTACTTCGGCCCTAAGAGGAAAAGATTGCAGGAAAATTATTGCACCAATAGTTAAAAACATTTTTCAAATCACTGAAATAATTGTCAAAGGAGTTTCAGAATATACAGATTGAATTAAAGAAAGATAAATTACCTGACTAAGCAACTTTGAATATGAAATAATCTGAACGCCAGTTGATGATGGAAGTGAAGGAATTTGATCATCCATCCCTCCAACAACCTACATAAAACAGAAAGGGAGGAAAATCCTAGTGATACAAGCTTCACATTCACCATCCATTTCCCTTTTCACTTCTTCATAAATTAAAATAAGAACATGAAACATGCATCATACCACAACCAGGCGTACGGTCGGAATATCTGACAAGAAGCTCAATAACTGCAAACACCAAGAGATCATGTAGTAGAAGTAACTTCAGAACCATAATCATGTAGATGGCAAAAATGATATGATAATGGTCTAAAAAGTATTTATAGGCGATGAGACAGAATAATTAAACTTACGACATTCAATGTCTGGGGCACACAAAAAATAACTTGGACAACGGCATGATTTACAATGTACTTGACAGCATCGGGACCTGAAAATAAAATATTTAATTGAAACCTACTGGCTAGACCACGCCAAGAGAAATCCACTAAGCATTGAATAGCCATGAACTTACCAAGAGTGTCATACAAAGGAACTGATACATAAGAATATGCAGAGCACGCATGATCAACAATGAGCCACTCAGGTCTGTTGATGAAGTACAGCCCAACCGAAGCTCCCTATATTCGAAGAAATGTAAGAAAGGAAACAATACAGAAGTATCGATGGTGGAAACAACTTAGTATCTTTTCTTATGAAGGTGTTCACTAAACCACTATAAAGTTACCGTTGGTATCCCATGATATACTAAGCCAGAACCTATTGCTGACCGAGCAGTGCCTGCCTCTCCGTATGTCAGCCATTTGTACCTTAAAACGACAAAGAGAACAGAAATAGATGAGGCTATCAGAATCAAAATTCATACTTCTGTACTGGTTTTATGAAAAGAGAAACTCACTCTCCAACTGTTCCATCAACTCGAATACGTGTCCCAAGATACTTGTAGTCTCGGAAAGTCTCAACTGAGTGCCTAAAATTCATAAGTTAGAAAGTAGCATTTAGCTAAAACTTTTATTAAATGGATAGAGAAAGTATAATTATATAGCAAATGAACCACGTTTATTAGGAAAAGTAAGGGTGGGATTGGATGCTCACACAAAATTGTCGTGTAGTGTACCGATTTCAGGATGATCAGGGAATCTGCTTACAAGCTTCAAGGGAGAACGTGAAGATCTGCATCAAGAAATTAATTGATGATATGATAACTTAGTCATGGGATTGTTAACCGGATCAAAGCAAAACACAGTGACTTTGTCAACCTGTACACATTCCACTTTCCTGTGTGCAACTTCTCCGGAAGTACAACACTGTAGCCTTGCTCTGTGAGAAATGAACACCAGCATTTCAAAATTCCAATAAAACACACTTATATATAAGTATATGATCGAAGAGAACTATTTACAACTCCATCGTTCTTAATCACAAACAAACAACACGTGAATCAGATCTGAAATACAACAGGCTAATTCAGAGATGTTTTCTCTTAAACAAATAGCGTCCACTTTTTTCACCAATGCATCAAGTGCAAAACGAAGCTATTCCTTTGGAATGAACTATTTTCACTTTTTGTCTGAAATAAGTGCCCCAATTCAGCAACATATCTTCGCCAAAAAAAAAATTCAAGCAACAAAATTCGGTAATTTCTCGGACACTACTAAGCTCTACATTGCCACTTCTTTCTCATGAAATAGTTTTCTTCATCTTTACTCAACCAAGTTCGAAATAAAAACTCTAATCCAGAATACTTAAGTAGTCTCCTCTAAGAGAGCTTTAACCTTAAAGCACTGAATTCTTTCTCTTCTCTTCTCTTCTCTTTTTTTTTTTTTCGTCTTTTTTGTTAATAGTGTAAATATATCAGACAGCACAAAAACAACCCTACAGAGGGCCCAAAATCCTTAGCTTTGCTACAGGAGACGACATTCTAAAGAGTCCTAGAACTGGTGCCAATTATATCAAAATAATAAATGAACAATTATATCTTTTATACATTATGCCACTGATTCTACTGGAACAACCTAGTTCAGTGCTAAATATTAAACCACCCAAATCACTTACCATGAAGGACAATAAGAGGAGGAAGAAAAAAAATGGTGAAGCAACAAAAGTTGCCTCCTTTTCTGTTATTTTGTCTTTCAGATTATTAATCGGATGGACTAATATAACTGGTGAGCTACATAAAAATCTAAATAAATAAATGAACTTTTTTTTTTAATAGTATATTAGGGTTTAATATGACCTAAATCAGGGTTTAATTCATTGTAAGTCAATCTACAAAAAGCAATAAAAGAAAATTCAAAAACCAAAACAAATAAATAAATAAATAAGAAGAAGCTTTTTGCTTTACACATCGAATAAGTAACTATCATAATCATATGAATCTCATAGCAGAAAACAATAATCAAATGAATCATCACAAAAAGTCATATCGTAATCGAAACTGAAAAGGCCCTTTTTCACTCAGGGGCTAATAGAGAGACCAGAAAGAGTCAAAATCCACGAACTCGCAGCCCAAAAAGACAGAAAATTTAATAATTATAAAACCTTTTTCTACAATAACTCCACTAATCACTTTTCTCAAAAAAAAAAAAAAAAAAGCTAACAAATTCGATCGACAATAACGTAAAGAAAATATCTATATCTTTACAACGTAATATACAGATACAGATTCGATGAATGAGCATGAGGAAATATCGTACCGGAGACGAACTCGCCGGCGGTAGGGTTTGACCGGAGAAGAGAGAGAGAGTCTCCGGCGGCGACGAAGTGGCCGTTAATGGCTTTGATCCGACGTTGAGCCGCCGTGGAATCCATGGAAACTCGCTCTGACGTGCGATGGGAAAGAAAGCTCTGTGCTTTGGTCTCGTCCAGTCGTGATCTAATACAGACAACGCTCTTCTGTTTGTTTACCGGGAATGTGAAAGAAAATAGATGTAGAAAATAAGAGAGAGAGAGAGAGAGAGAGAGAGAGAGAGATTAGAGTGGCACGCAAACCAACGATTGAAGAAGATGATGACGTGGTTAAAACGAATCGGATTGAGATAATTATTATAGATATAAAATTACGAGCATACGTTATTTGAACATTTTTGTAGGTAGATGATTTATGATTATAAAAAAAATGAACGCGTTAAATATTATACTAAGCGAACTAAATATAGATTATTTTTAGTTGGTATTTTATTCATTAATTATGATAAATAATTTAAATATCAAAACTGAATTTTTGATAAATTAATAAAATATTATGGTAAGTAAATAAAATATCCATTGTTTATAATTGGTATTTTATTTAATAATTATGGTGAATAATTTAAATATTGAAAATGGACATTAACCTAAAAAATAAAAGTTATGAATATTTTTTTAAATAAGTTTTAAAATAAGATTATTTATCTACAAATCCTTGGTCATTAGTCTATAAATAATTAAAGGTATAGGGGTAAAATTTTTGTATCATAAAGTATAAGAAATAGCTATTTCCTTACCGTATATTTGGTAACATTCTGTTTTTGGTTTTATAAAAAAAAAATGAAAATATTTTTGCTATTTTATTTTAAAATTTAAAAAAATACAAATTATGTTTGATAATCATTATTTGTCACCTGATTTTTAAAAACGAAAAATAAAAATGATATTTATAAACAATTAGGAGGGATTTTCATTCAAAAAAGTGTATTATTTAGGGTGTATAAAACTGTGACACGTTGGATTTTTTATTTTCTTTAAATTGAATATTTATGGTCACTTGTGAGATTGAAAAAAAAAAAAGAGAGAAAAAACAGATGATAAAGTATTTTTTTATATAAACTCAATTGATAAACTATATTGCTCAAAAAAATTTGATAAACTTTTAAGTAATAAAATTATTGGTTACGTAAAATTAAGGATTTGATGTTTTAAAGTTGAGGTTTGTTTCATTTATTGAGGTTTTTTTATTTTTTTTATTTATCAACTTACCCATTTTGTTCTTCACTTTTCAACTTTTAGCCTCTCTCTCACCGTTTTGTGGGTTTGGTTTGTTTGTTACTTTTCAACTTAATTATTCGCTATCACCTTTATTGGACCTATGAGAGTGGTCAAATAGTAGGGGCTATTTTAGTTTGATTTTGTTATTGAAATTTGACCAACCTTATGAGCACTATCTATCCGTTTTTGGGTCGGTGAGCTAAAAAGAAAAATAAACCACCTAAATAAAATCCTTCACTTTGTTTTTTCTCTTCACCTTTTTTGCATGTTTTGTTTGTTTTCTTAATTATAATAAAGATGTCTGTTTCTTCAATAATAGTTAATAGTGTGAACGATATTGATTACACACGATCATTTAGTTGTTCTTGCACGTAATTGCTCGGATAGATTCTACTTTATTTTCCTAAAGCTTTTTTTTGTTGTTTTCACGTTGTCGAGTAGAGCAATGCGTTTCAAATAGTTCTATTATTTTATAACTTATATTATATTGCCTTCCAAAGTCCAAACACTGTTTAGTCGTATTCGCGAATAAGTTTAATTTTATTCTTGTTGAGAGTAAAAGTAAGTCAGTAAAGTGGCGTCTATCTTTCAGCCAAACATGTTGAAAAACAAATGATTATTCTAACAGAGAAAGGTTTTGAATGACAGCAATGACCAGAGTTATATTGGTATTCTTTTTTTTTTCTTTTTTTTTTTCTTCTTAAGAACTATTGTGGTTTTATTTTAGGTTGCTTGAATCGCAATTCAATTGGAAAAGAAAATTGAATTTATATACTTTTATTATTATAGTACAAATATGTTTAACCTCAACTCGAGGAGTTAACTAGGGTGACAAAACTCTCCAATCTGAAAATTAAGATCGCAAGTTCAAATCATGATGAGTGCATAATGATTCATGTGGCTACTTCTTAAATTACTTGCTAATGTCCTTATATAAAGATTAAAATTTATGTGCGATTTAATATGTAATTACATGTAATTCAAAAAAAAATATTCTAACTCATATAAAAGAATTGAATTCATATATATATTTACTATAATAAAAAGTAACATTTTCAATTCTCAATAATGCCAGCTTCTCTTTCACAATTAGATCGTCGGATGCGAGGACTATTTAAAAATTTGTGTTGCCCAAAAAATTAAAAAAAAAACTCCTAAAGATTTTACCTTTTTTTTCAACTTCCTTTCCGATGGCTAATTTGGGCTTTTAGATTTAATTGGTAGCATTGGTGATGCAAAACGATAGCAATACGAATATGCGATGCATATACATTGCATGATTGTAACATCCACAATCATAAAATATATCATATCATAAAAGTTTTTGTATTGGCTTTGGCAGACATGGAAACGCTGCTTTTGGCCTTGATAATTTTCATTTATGTATTTTAATCACCTTATTTCATTTCTCTGCTGTATTGCAAATTGGCTTTGCCTTTTCAAGGCCATAAGCATTACAAGAACAAATTCTCTACTTTGAACTTTCTGCTTCACTTTTTTTTTATTTTCTATGAAGACCCTTTCCATTTCATGAATGAAGAAAAACACAAAAATCTTTGAACCAAATTTGTTCTTTCGTTGAAAGTTACCATCTCACAAGACCATACTTTACATTAGTACTTCAACCTGTACTTTTCATCAACAGCAAAGGCACCTTTCTCGACCCATAACCAAACCGAAGCGATTTACTTCATGTAAAATCCATTTTTGAACCACCAAAAGAAAGAACCTAGTATGCCATCAAGCTAAAACCTAGTAACTGTTTTTTTTTTTTTTTGATCTGTATTCATTTTAGAAGAGCTCCATCAATTGCTGCGTCACATCTGCATCAACAGTCAGGAGTGTTATAATATAGCGAAAAATACGAGCACTACCAAAAGAGACAAGGGAAAGAAAAGAAATATAGAAAACAAATTGAAGTATCCCTTATGAGGCAAGTTGAGGAAAAAAAATCCATGACATCAAGAGGATAAACTTGAATATACTGCTCAGGAGGATATGATCAAATGACACAAACAAAAATACTAACACAAACACAGACCCTAACCACTAAAGTGAAAAATTACCTTGAAGAATAGCCGGCGTTGCTTCGAATTCTTGCCAGATAGTATGATAGGAACCAAGATCCATGTGTAGGAATTTCGCGGCAAGGTAAGCAGCTCCGGCAGCAATATGATGTGGTTTGAACTGAAGCCATAGAGAACTCCGAAGCCTGAAGGAAAACAAACGCAACTTTTAGAGAACATGAGCGACACCAATATCACTATTGGTCAGAAGCCAAAAGATACAGACAGTCAAACCAAACCATCAGGATCAACAGTAGTTAGGACAGGAAAAGTCTGGTGCATCAAGGCATATATTTTCGACATTGGTAAGAAGAACTCAGGCTACAAAAACGTAACAAGCTTGAACATGCAAAAATTAATCATTAAAAGCAAGATGACAATAAAGCAGACAATGGTTTCGACAGAAAATTAAAGCAAGTCATTTTCTCCTTACCAACTAAAAATGCAGCAACTCAGGTAGAATATTTTCCAAGAATCTCTGGGGCATGCTGATAGAGTACCAAAACTACAACAATACATGCTATGCTCATCTAGAGAACACATCACACTCCCAAGGCCCAATTCTCCAGCTCGGGCATTTTACTTCATATACATATATGAGAAAGAAAACAAGATATAGCATCATTGCAAACAATCAATACTTCTCAAAGAAAATCTCTTATCTTCTACTCAATCGCTGGATATCGACAAGCTCTCAAGCTCACTTAGCATGCAATCTGAACTACCGTACACCAATCCAGAATCATCTACCAATAGCCATATTTGCAGGCATGCAATCAGCTCACTCCTCATGTATCTAGTATAAATCTACTGTGCATAATAGATAGTTAGTAAATCAAAGCCTGCAAGTAATTTTTCTGGTTATAACTGTCATGCTCTGTGCAATGTTTCCACCAAACAATAGACCTTTTTGAACTCAGCTGGACTTGGACTCTATCAAGAAGACTGACGCTTATTATGATACAAATAACCGAGAAGCTGCTTCTTTTGAACTCAAACAGCGAAAGGCCATTGTTTCGCACTGCGTAGTTTTATGAATGACATAAGCTTCATAAAAGTCGTCCTATATGAAGGAGGTCCATTGAAAGTCCTAGTTCAGAAAGAATCAAGAAAGGAAGCGGTTTGAGTGACTTTAATGGATACAAACAGAATCTTGAGCATAATATTAAATACAAAGGAAAGAAAAATCGACCCATAATCACGAATAGGCTTCCATACAATTCCGAATCCCTCACAAGGCTATGTAACTTGTTAATGTGCACGTGACGTGACAAATTTTTTATGTGCTCTTAGTTTTCTGTTTTCCCAAAAAAAAAAAAAAGAAAGAAAGACTGTGCCATATAGTAAGACAACTAATATATGGTGATACAATAATTATAACGCTAGTGGGAATAATAACGGAAAAATAATGACAATGATAATGGTAATGCTATAGAATACAGTGTATTAATATATAATAAATAACAGTGATGATATTGATTGGATAATGAAAATTGTTTACAACTAATATAAAGCAATGGTTAAAACAGTAATAAAAATAACTAGAATAAGGGTAACCATGACAATAGCTATTAATACTATAATTATAGTACATATTGTTAAAAGTTGGTAGTGAAAATAGAACTATAGAAGTTAAGAAGTTGAAAGCTACATGAGATCATTAGGATCTTATTGAGAAGTACATATACATATTACATATTACATACATATATTACATATTAATATATTCTTACCCAGCATACATATATCAAGAGCCAGCTTGGAAAAACAAATATTTAGACCAGTGTTACCTTATATTATCTCGTGTATTGTTTTTTCTTTTATCAAGGTTTTAAAATATTCAACGAATTGAAAATACAGTTTATTATGCATTCCTAGTTATGTCAAGTTCCAGTAACAGCGTAAATTAATGAAATTTATTCAACTATATAGAGATATATAGATACATATTTTATGATCAAACTAAAATAGGAACATGTAATAATGGAAAGAGAATTTCAAAGCAAACTTAGTTTGTAGACATATATAATTGATCACACAGCCTAAGAAATTCAAAAAAATATTACCGAGCACCAAAAAAAATAAATTCCGAACCATGTTAAGGAGAAGAGAAGGCAAATTTTTTTTTAAAATAATCAATATTAACTTGAACGTTCTAATATTGAATTAGTGCAATGAATCGTTATATTCTTCAACTACACTAGCAGAAAAACTACTTTAGTAATAAAAACAGAGTGATGTGACAAAAGAAAAGTTAAGAATTAAATAAATTAGCTTTTTGAGCAGATTAGTTTAAATAAACAAAAGAAAGGGTCTCTAGCAAAAAAAAAAAAGAGGGTGGGGATCAAAAATGAAACATCTGGTCCAAAGTTGTATCATTTCCTTAAAACTTACTAGAAATAGAAACTTGAACTCAAAATAAAGGTTATGCAATTAAAATTAACTGCTCTCTCTCTCTTTCTTTATTTCTTTCCTCTTCAATCTAAATTAAAGTGGTTGAATAAACAGAATGTGGATTGGTATGTACCAAATCCTTATTTAATATTTGCCTTCTCAGAGATGGTAAGATGTAAACTTCAGGTGAAGATCCCATGCTGGCCGTGTACGGATGCCAAAACATTTTACCCTCCCTCCCGGAGAAAATTCAATACTGTAATATGTCTATATTAGGCAGTCACTATCCCTCCTAAATGCAATATGTATGTTCTCTTTCTTCTTGTTCTTTACTCTTTCCCCACATAACCAGGTCATGCCAAGAAGGGTTGATGCCATTTGATTGCCATCCTAGAATGAATTACATCTGATACTTAATGACTTCTAGGGATTGAAAGCTACCAATGCCCATGCGCCAACCAAAACGAAAACAATGCAAACCTAGGATAACTTTGCCCGAAACAAGTCCTAAGGCCTAGTTTTACTTTCCAACTGGGAAGAACATAAAATCACCAATAATTATAAAGCTCGTGATGAGCAGCTGGCCACAACCTCTTGCGACACATAAACCGTATGTGACACTTCTAGATCAAATCAAAATGTTGGACCAATGATGGGTTGCAACTCGTAACTGAAAATCAAACAGACAATCCTGATATTCCAAAAGAAGAAACATTAGAATTCTTTAGGCACAAACTAATGATGATTTAGTTTTAAAAATGAAATTATGATGTGTCAAATGTGGAGGAAATTTTATTAGTACCAAAATTTTATGATAACACAAACACTAAGCAAATCATTTTCTAAAGTTACCGGGTTACATACCCATGTCCATCAGTGGTGATAAGGTTGTTAGAAGAGCAACAAGCAGTATCCACATCCGCAAAATTCCATTGACCGTAGGAAGGACAAAACTATGTATCTATCCTTGCCTAAATACGGCAATCCCAAAACCAAGTAAACAAGCAGCAATATGTTGTAACTCTATGTCTACAAAGGACGCCAGAGGATTATCCACCAAAAGGGATGATTAGATAGATGTCAATTTGGGTTCCATGACTAATTCAACAGCCAAGGACCACTTAATGGAGGTTTAGTTAAATTTGAGTTCTCCTAAATACGTTGAGAATTTAATTCAGATGAAAAGGAAAACACAAAACTTTCCAAGAACAGCATATCAATTCTCCAGCTAAGAATATCAAACAGGGCAGCACGCTAATCTTGCATAGATCCTGCAATTATATATGCATGCCAAAAGAATCAATAATCCATATAACCACACAAAGTAGTTGCTCTGTAGACGAAGTTATTTACACAAACAACAAAGCCAAAGCCATATGAGAACAGGAAGAAACCAGCACACTCTCTGCCAAGGCCTAGACTCATGAATCCACACTTCCACTAGATCTTGACATCCAAGGTCAAAATCCTACACTATGCATTGCATTTTATTTTTCTTGAACCTTTCAGTGAAATACAGAGACAGAATTGAAGAAATTAACCAAGCTTTGCCACCTGAAGGATGCAAGTGATCCAATAAAAGTAAAGTTCGCCCAAACCACGTTCAGTGCATACATCACGTAGTTATCTTTAGAATATGCCAACTAATTTATCTCCGTAATAAAGTAGGGTATTTGGTAAAGGCATGTTGCACCAGAAATAAGTACAGAAATTCATTCAACAAGGGGAAAAGTGCAAAATGTGAAAGAGATAAACTTACCCTTCACTGACCAAATTTAGTGCCAGATTCACCAATACGGTCTGTGAAAGCCCTAATTTGCTAAGAACAGAAGTAAGAGGACCATATGGATGCTGCACATTCAGTTCAAAGTTTAGAGTAGTCAGTATCATAGTCTCAGCCTCAATCACGCGCTCCCTATACTGCTCAAACCAGTCCTGTTAGACATGAAACCATTCTCGTATCAGTACATCAACCTTTTTTTTTTTTACGCCATAAATTCAAAATAGTGACAAACAAATAAACAAGAACAACATTTACTTTTCTCTATTTCTTTGTCGAGCAGAATAATTAGTATAAAGAAGTTCTGGAGACACTTACAACAGGGAGCAGATAGGACAAAAAGGTCATATCCTGCTTATGGTAAATTTCACTGGATGCTCTCAACATGTTGTTCAAAGGGCGGGGTGTCTCCTCAGACTTTGCAGCAAGAAATAGAGCAGCAGTAGCAATCAACTGCACGCGAGATGAATCAGTGAGTAATGCCCTAACAAAACTAGATTGATAACAGTCACAATATATGATTTAATCCATGTTTCAGAAAAAAAGTGTTTCTTTTTCCAACAAAAAGTATAAGATAAAGAAAATCAATAAACTTTTCACTTGGATACAGATGAGCATAAGTCTGGAACTCACAAATCTATCATGGCAGGCATGTGACCTTCGAACGAAAAAACGATGGCAGAGGACCATAGCAGTACCAACGGTAGTTTGTGGCCTGCAAAACAACATAGTCATTACATCCATAAGGAGGCCTCTTATAGTTTAAACCAATTAACCTGACACATTTCTGATTGAGAGCTTACAATTCAAGCCGCAATCCAAGGTTCTGCAGGAAGGAACAATAGGAGTACCGCAGATGTGTTTCTCGCAGAGCATCAATGCCATCTTTCCTCGATGGAGAGTGCCTCTCAATCTCATCCCTGGACATGAATATCGGCTCGTCATCATCCAACCTCGAGCGGTCGCGCTTACACGAATTCGAGGTCGATGCTTCGGCATTGAATCTCACGGGAGGACCGGGATTAACCCCGCTGTACGAGGCGCACTCGTACGCATTGGTCGGGAAATAGGGTCTGCCTGTATCTCCCCAAGTGGAAGCAGAAAACTTCCGCCGCTTCCAAGATGGAGCATCTTCAGGTTTATTGTTAACATAATTCAAATTACTAATATCGGTATTACGATTATAATTAAAACTATAATCCCTATAATTCCCAGGGAAGTCCTGGGAATTGTTGAAACTGTTGAAATTGTTATCAAAACTCCTAATATAACCATTGCTTCTGGTCCTGTTTCTGGAGCTGGAATTAAAATCAGCTCTAGCTAACGAGGGCCTATAATCAGCGTGGATTGTTGTCCCGCCTTGTGGGCGATGATTTCGCGTAAACGACATAATTCCTGGTAATTCAACAAAGAAAAACGGAAACCAAAGTTACGGAAATTCAAATAAAATTATTAAGACAAAAAAAAAAGGGCCAGATCTTCCTCTTCCCAAGCCCTAGAATCCAAACATAAAAATAAAAAAAATAAAAAAAATAAAAAAACCTCAAACTTTCTTTATAAAAGCATGATATTAGGCGATCAAAGAAATACAAATCGAATTCCGAATCACCATAGCAATAGAACAATCTAAACCTAAAGACTCAATCTTTCTTCATAGCAACATACAATAACGCTATAATTATAATAACAATGAAATTCGAAATTAAAATATATATTTATATATAAGAAAAACAAATCAGCATAGACGAATCTAAACCTAAAGACTAAACTCACAAAAACATACAATTACTCGATAACCATTATAAAAACCAAAAAAAAAAAAAAAAGCATGCATTGAAAGTTGAAACGTGAAACAACGAACGATCAGAGAAAGGATTTACCTGGAAAGCAGAGAGAGAGATCGGACAGAAAGCGATGACGATTGATCGGAAGCTGGAAGACGGAGGGTTTTTAGGTAAAGGAGATTGACGAAAGAGAGAGAAAAAGCAAAGAAAAAATATATATAGATAGATACAGATATATCATATATGTATATGAATGAGAGCTTAGAGGGAATTAGGCAAAGGTTGATGAACCAAACCAAAGACAAAGACCGACCCAATTCACGCACTCAATTTCACGCATGTTTTTTTTTTTTTTTTTTTTTCGCTTTGATTTTTCCTTTTGATTTTGTTTTTGTTGGTTTTTTTTTCTGGTTTGGGTCAGATTAATTGGGCCTCGTTTAGGGTATGGACTTGTGGTAAAGTGTCTGAGACAAGCCCAAAAGAGACCAATAGATGTGGGCTTAAAAGCCCAACTTTGTGTCTTGGTCTTGAGAGAGCCCTTCAATATGGGCTAGGCTGTTCTCTCTTTGTTTTTAGGGAAAAATGAGAGAAATTTTTTAGAGAAAATTTAATCTCATTTACTATTACATGTCATGTTATTTTTTTTACTATCAAAATACTGTAGTGCCTTCATTCTCCCATCTTATCTTTTTCATTTATTAAAAAAAAAAAAAGGGGGCAATTCGGTCAAATTCACCACTAAAAAGTTGTATGGGCTAAAATTTTTTATTAAAGTGGCATATTTCAAAACAAATTATCCAAAAATGACATTTTTTAAAATTTTTAAATTTGTAACATACCACACTGAAGAACTTGTTTTTGAAAAATGTCACTTTATTGTAATCCCTGTCATACTAAAAATTAGTCCTTCATTTTTTTTTTTTCAAGTGAGGAAGACAAGAGGGTAAAAGAGGGCATATTACTAATTTAGTGGTGAAAAAAAGCGGCATGACATGCACTTATGGTATAAGTTGTAAACTTGAATGTGAAATGTGGCATGGGATGATGGGAGATTTTGAGAAATGCCTTGTTTTAACACAATAATAATAATTTATTTCCTATTTTGTGTTACACTTTTGATTTATGCCTTATTTTTACACAATAAACATATAATAAAATAAATGGAGCACTCCAGTAGGGGCATAGATTAAGTGACACTTATAATGAACCTTTTATTTTTTTTAACTCTCCCAAAAAGTGAAGGGTAAATTGCAAAAAAAAAAAAAAAAAAAAAAGGGACATACAAAGTGTCACTTAATAATTTATATCCAAAATAATGTGTTCACTTGATAGTTTGGTTACTACGCTGTGCTTATAGTGTAAAAGTAAGGGCATAAATTTTAATTGCAACACAAAAATGGACATAGATGAATAGTGTGCAAAAAGGGGGAATTGCAAAAAAAAAAAATTAAAAATAAAAAAACAAACAAAAAATTAAAAAATATTCTAATTTTCACTTAATAAATTATGCCCCATGTGGTACCTTGATTTCTATTTTATACTTATAATATAAAAGTATGGGTAGAAATTATAAGTGCAACACAAAAAATGCATAGATTAATAGTGTGTCATAAAAGGGACATTCGTCAAAATCGCTCAAATAAAAATAAATAAATAAATAAATAAATTTGAGAAATACTTCTCGATTGGCCAAAGTACTAATCTGGTAAAGTACTTCGATGTACTTAAAGGTTCGTATATAACAAGAATAGAAATCTGTTGTCCCAATAAGCGTCTCTAACGTTACTCCCATCAAGATTGTTCGACAACTCATCGAATGAGTAACAATTGTTTAAAAATTAATAAGCTTTTAAAGGAAATTGCATTACAATAATGCACACATTATCAAAATATAATTAGAAAGGTAGTTTTGGACTGATAAATTTTTATTCATAACATATTAACACATCGAAATGTCAGGAAACTGATCGAAATCCCAAAAAGAACCTCATTAGACCAATTTCAATGTCAATGTTAAATTTAACACCAAATGTAAAAATATCATATTTAGGATTGAATGCTCCAAAGTCCAATGCGTGTATGCTATTCTAAATGCTATTTTATTTATTTTTATTAAATTTTTGTAGCAAAATTCATTAAGAGTTAGTGTGATTGTTAATGGTAAAAGAAGCAATTATGACTGTTTGGTAGGAAAAAAAGAAGGAAAAAAAAGTCATCATCATTTTTTTATTAAATTTTGAAATATCAACCAATCAATAATGAGTTTCAAATGATATAATTTTTTTAGCAATATGTTATACTTTATTCCAAAGTTAGCACCAAAAATAACATTTACATTGAAGAGAAATTTTTTCTATATCAAATTTTTACATTCACATTCTACAATGGCATTGAGATGCTTTTAAACTCTTGTCTCTTAGATCAAAGTGCAAAAGTTGATGAAGAGCTAAAAGTACTTACAATATAACCACACTTTGTTACATATTGCTTCTCGCAGACTTGCTTCACATTACAGTAAAGCGCTTCTTGTTATTAATCTCATCTTACTTTGATAATTCCAAATACCATACTATATATAACAAACAAACAAATACAATAAATATTTATTTATAGCTTATTTGGATGAATTATTTGAATGGTTTAACATAAGTATTTCAACAATAATTTGTTATTATAAGTTAAAATAAATTTAAATAATGCAAAAACAGTTTGAATGACTTACCCAAACAAACTAGAAGAAAACCGTGTTTTGGAAAATGTGGTAATTGGACTGGTGTATATATATTATGCATCTTTCACGTGATCATCACTATGTGCCAAATTTTTTTTGCCAAATCTGTTGACATAAACAAACCAAATCATTAATTCTCTTAATCATATAATTATGTAGCATTAATATGATACTATAACGTAAACCATAATGTAGTTGCAAATCTTTCTTTCATATAAAGCATCGAAATTAATGCATGCCAGAGATCCACATGCAGGTGAAGATCTATCTATATATATCTAGCTCTTTATATATATACACATATGTATATACAACACAAATGGAATATATTTTGATAGTTTCTGACTAAACCCATGAAGAATATTATATAACCAAGTTAAACCAGATAAAAGAATAACAAGTTACCCATAATATTGCTAAACATATATTTAAAGTTTTTATAATCTTACCTAGAAAATGGTACTATTAATAAACTAGCCATGACAATGTTTAATGTTGCAGACTTGCAGTTATATAATATATATACATATATACATATATAAATATATATCTATATATATGATGCACAATATATATATACAACAAAATTAATTTATTAGTGTTCAATAAGCATTTTCATGTACAAGAAATTATGTAACCAAAAGGTGCAACAAATTTCTGGGTCCTGATCAATAATCATCATTAATAATTTAATATTCCACAACGCATTTAGAGCGTAGTAACTATAAATTAAAAAAGATGAGAAAAGAAACAGCCAATCTAGCTGTACCAAATGAGGTCTGATATTTTATAAATTCACCGAAGATCGTCAAAAAAGTGACTCCTATATATCTAATGATACACTTGTGTTGTTGTACAACTGTGATATGTGTCAGCAAAGCAAACACTGGTCTCACTAATTACAGTATAGTATATATATATATATATATTTATGTATATGATCATGAGTCATGACTGACTTTTTTCATGTGACATGCATATTTTTTTGAACCCCACGTAAAAATCGCTAACAAAAATAAATAATCTTATCGATGCAATATTTAAAACATGGAAGGGTACCAAAATTAAAGAGTTATTAATAGTTAATACAACCCATGCATGATCTAACCCCACTTTTCACGTCTACGGCACGTGAGTCTAACTACGCTCACATATAGGTTGGTCCAGTTTTGGTAAATATTAAATATTAATTGTGGTTAATTTATGCTTTTGAACTTTGCAATAATCTAAATAATTAAAAAAAAGAGAGAGAGAGAGTTAGTTCGTATTAGATTTTATTTGATTGTTTCATAGTTTGTCAATCAACTCGGATCTAATTACTAAATTATGATTTTTGCTAGTGTTTCAAGATTTTTAAAATTCTATTTCGTTTATAAGATTTTGTTTTTTATCAAATTTTTCCACCAACACTCCAACACTAAAGTGGGAATTAGACATAATCACTTGAGGTGAAAACAAATTTGAGGGGAATAAAAATTACTAAAAAGGGCATATGAGAGCATAATTTGACGAAACTAAACTTTTTTCCACAGACCCAACCCATGTGAGACCTTTCAAAACTCAGATCCACCAACTTTCCAAAAGAATTGACGAACAAATTAAAAACTCATAAACCACCACACTCAATTAAGAGCGACCATAATCCGGTGGCGCGTGTGATATATAATGCATTAACACTGCGCGTGGCCCACTTAAATTAATTAACTAATTAACTACACAATTAGTTATACACAACCAAAAAAGGTACTACAAAAGGGCTATATCTCTTACCACCAAAACTTTTCATTAGCATAGTACTAGTTCTCAAAAAAAAAATAAATAAATAAAAGTTTGCAATATTACCCATTGCCTTTCATTTCCTCTCTCTTGAGAGATAATGTAGCAAAGAAAAAAGATGGGGAAGAGAACAATAGACCATTCTCATAGAGACCCCAAATCCCACACCTTGCCTCCTTCCCCATCCCACTCCTTCTCCTCGTCCTCGTCGTCGGATTTCGAGTTCACGATCTCCGTGTCGCCGCGGAAATCGTCGAACGCGCTCTGCCCCGCCGACGAGCTCTTCTACAAGGGGCAGCTCCTGCCGCTCCACCTCTCGCCGCGCCTCTCCATGGTGCGGACGCTCCTCCTCACCTCCTCCTCCAGCACCTCCTCCTCCTCCGACGCCGCCACCACCGCCTCGCGCGACTCCACCGGCAGCTCCAACGACTCCCACTCCTCCTTCAACAGCGAGCTCGTGCTCCTCGCGGAGTCCTGCGACTCCTCCAGGGCCAGCTCGGTGACCGAGGACGACGAGTTCAAGCGTCTTGCCACTTCGACGCACAGCGGTCAAATCCACTTTGGTCAAATCAAGACCAAAGGGAATAATAATAAATACTTCTCCCTCGCGAGATTCTCGTCGGTATTCAAAAAGGAGCCCAAGGCGCACCGCGGCGACGGCGCGGATACCAACGTATCCGCGCCGCCGCCGCCGTCCTCATCGGTCAAACGGATGAGCACGACGGCCAAGGAGGTGATTAGAAAATACGTAAAGAAAGTCAAACCTTTGTACGAAAAGTTGTCGCAGAAGCAGCAGCAACACCAGCACCAGACGCAGAAGCTGGGGCGTCTAATGACGGCCCCAGCTATCGCTGTGACAACAAACGCAATGTCTATTTTTTCGAGCAAAGCCGAGGGGCTGGCCAAAGGCGCCGCCGCGAAGAACGGCGGCGGCGGCGGCGGCTGCGCTGGAGGCCGCGGCCGAGGCGGGTTTTCGCATTCCTTCTCGGGGAACTTGCGGTACCCGAGGAGGAAGAGCTGCATATCGAGCTGCCCGTCGTCGATACGGTCGTCGCCGAGCCACTCCGGCGTGCTCTGCCGGCCCGGATTCAGCGGCGGAAAAGGCGGCGGCGGAGGAGGGATGTATAGTAGCTACGGGGGGGACAGTACGACGTCGTCTATGGAGGAGCTTCAGAGTGCAATTCAAGGCGCAATTGCTCATTGCAAGAACTCTCTTCTTTCTCAGAACAAGACTTTGGTCAGTAACGAGATTTGAGAATTAACGGCCTACTTAATAATAATAATTATTGTTATTAATATTGCTAATTTAAATAATATTACTACCCCTTCTTATTGACTAATCAAATTAATTATTCGCATTTTCAATGTGCTAGTCTTGTCTTTGTCTTTGTGTCTGTTTTTTTTCTAGGAGGATCTCCGTAGCTCGTGAAAAAAAACTAGAGGGTTTTTTTTTTTTTTTTTAGAATTTTACTTTTTGTTTTTTTGAGGTCGATGTACTAGGGCAAGATGCGAATTGTGGTATTGGTGTTATGGGAAGAACAAATCCAAGTGCTCATGTGAATAATTTTATATGATGTTTCAAGTGGTATTCTTGGAATTTGAGATCTTCTTGTTTTTTTGCTTTGTATATTTCATTAATCTTTTCAATATTTCTGAGACGTTAAAATATAATGGTGCTTGAATTTTTGTGTGACATTATTATATATATATATATATATATATATATATTCGCGACTGTTATAACTTTTTTGGACGATGACCTTTTATCATTCTTAGCAGGGCTAGCTATTTCTGAAAAAGGGTTCTATGCTTTTATTTTATGCAACGAGTTTTGACTTTGTAATAATAATATTATATAAACAAAATGAATAATAATAATAATAAGAAGAAGAAGAGAAATTTCATGTGAGTTTTTTTTGTTTTGTTTTTTTTAGAGTCTTTGATGGACTAATAGTCGGCCATGTGCGTAAGCTTAAATGAAGCTTCAGAAATCAGAAGATAGCTCTGATCCGATTGGATAAGAGGGTCATATTTATATTTAATGTACATGAAGCTCCAATGAACTTTCATTGCAGCACATTTTTTTTTTCCAAAATTTAAATTTGAATTTCTTGGCATGTTGTGATCAACGCTATTTCTTTGGCTCGTGTAGGTCACGCTCATCACCCTGTCAAATTTATTATAAACTCGTAGTATGTGAAATGTGCGACGATAGAATCTATAAACGTATAGTTTGTCGGGTTTTCTTTTTTTTTTTTTGGGATAATACGTCTAACTTAAGGATAAATATAATATCCTGAAGTTTGGTTTTTTTTTTTTTTTTTTTTTGTGTTGCAAAGAATAGTTTATCGAGTTGTAGTAGCAACAAAGAACACAAATCAAAATATTCGCTACAATAAATGAATTTTTTCCCAAAAAATCTTATCATATATATTTTGTAAAGTGAAGTACAATGCATAGTGATAATCTGATATTTGAGATTTTGAGTAGAATATATTTATTTAAAAGTAAAATGCATAATAGTTGAAGTATACATATCTAATACGTTATGAGAAGTATAACAACACTAAAGCATTGATACGTGTATGATTATATATTCAAATAATTTATATTTTTTATTGAAAAATATCTAGTTTATTATTCTCTTTTCAAAAAAAAAAATTGAACGAGTTCTGCGTTCATCGATGCATTTCATCAACTTCTAACTACTACTTGAGTAGATTTAAATTATTAAGCTTTAATAATACACTTCACTTCCAATAATAATATGCCATTATAAATGGACTTAAAAAACAAAACTAAAAAGGAAGACAATGAAACAAATATACACTCACCGACAACCATTGAAAGTGAATTATAACTAAACTGCATCAATTATATTCTATATGTCGGTGGTTGAATTTCACGGAGTATTATCGGTATATATAGAATATATTGATACATATATAACTATATATGAAGTTATGGACATTAATTCGTAAAGAATTAAATATAACTATCTTATTGTTATATGCATATATATGGTATATATATACATATATAAATATGTACACACAATGTATACTGATCATATCATAGCAAAAAAACATATTCAGTATATTAATCATAAACTTTTTAGGAAAAAAAAATCATAAACTCATTGTGGTATTTTTTTATTAAACTACACATGTTAATTGTGATATAAATGTTTGCCTCGACCAACTCTTATATATTAATACCTCCGAGAGTTAGCTCGGGTGACAAAGTCCTTCAACATAGAGGTTGAGGTTGCAGGTTCAAATCATGGTGAGTGCATTCTTCTTATATAGAGGTGTATACTTATAATATGATGTGGTTGAATCCAAAATATTTAGTGGATCATGCGACTGCTTCTAAACGGAGATTAAAATCTATAATGTGGTTCAATATGTAATTCTTTAAAAATTTAAAAAAAAAACTCTTATATATTAATGGTGAAAAGCCTTCCACATATATTAAAAATTTCCATTGATTACTCATAATATCCTTTGCCTATTAGTTAGCAGAGGTCACTGACCTTTATTCTTGAGATAAATAAATACTGGAGATAATTTATATGAGTAGTGCTAGACATATCAACTTTTTTTATCAATTTTTTAATACCAACCTATGTATCATATTATTATTGGTAAGTGTTTATCATCTAATTAGAAGGATGTCAATCAAAATATGACACTTTAACTGCCACAAAGATTGGTATTAAAAAGTTAGTAAAAGAATTTATATGTATAGTATTATTCAATTTATATTAGATTTGAGGATAATAATTTTAAATATAAAAATATGTTATTTATTATCATAAGTGAATATTAAACATTAATACGGACTCTGTAAAACAACAAAATTGTCAAATAACTTGTAAAAACTCAATTTTACTTCTATGACTCACACACAAGCATATTATATATATTGAAATTAAAAATAATATGGTTTGACTTAACAGATCAATTATTCACATTATTGTACGGTGAGAAAGCACTTTGTACAAAAAAAATTTTTCTAGTGTTGGCTCAAAAAAAGAAAATTTTGAAATTACAACATTTAATTTGGCACAAGAAAAGTGACAAATACGCGCATTAGATGCGCTTCATTAAGGCTACAAAACCCTCTATTATTGATCCAGTACATTGTACGGCTAAATCATGATTGGCCACGATGCAATCACAGCCATACATTTGGCACCAATTTGGTGGCCAATCCCTTCACCTGCCTTGATCCACAGATTTTTTCCGAATCTAAGCTGTTCCAAATACGACGCCCCACCAAAGACACGGTGGGGATACGCACAGAGAAGCAGATCCTGGCCACTGTAAAACTCAGCCACCGTAATTGAAAAGGAAAATTTTCATAAATAACAAGCGTTGTTTGTTTCTGAAGTTAGCTCTTAATATATAAATCGTGCCAAGTAAATTTTTGAAATTTGATCTGTCAATTATATTAATTCATAAGTATATTAAAATTGATGAAAAGTTGACATGGCCTTAAACTTTGACTTTTTATTGTTATTTGAAAGATTTTTTTTTTTTCCAAATGAATCTCAAATAGTTTAAAATTTTTTACTTATTCTCCAAGATTAAAAAATCTTTTAAAAAAATTTAAATCCACCACTGTTCAACATCTTTATTCTCATTACATTTGCATATGTTAGTCAAGTGAAATTCAACAAAAAATAACTCAAATTATAAGGGTCAAGCTCTATATTATTGAAACCAAACATCAATAATTAAAAGCACTAAACCAAACTCCAATAAGAAGTGATTTTTTCAATCCCAATACATAATTGCACAACCTTAAAGAGCGGCTGGGATTTAAAGCGGCAATGCATTGTGAGATGGCGGGACTAGGGGTTTTAAGCAATGGTAAGGTTGCGATGAGGCTAAAATTTTGAGCTGCGGCGCGCGCATCATGCAACAGTGGGACTAGGGGTTTCGAGCAATAGTGAGGCAGCACGAGGCTAGGGTTTCAAGCAAAAATTAAGGACTGCAATGCCTTGAGCCCAAATGCACATGTAATTGCTCCGTCGTCGTTGTGCGATCTTAAACATAGATCCGCAAACCTCAAAGCCACACAAAACCCAATTCAATGTGGCCTCTTTCTCCGAAGCCAAATCTGCGAACCTCAAAGCCACGCCAGGAATCTATGTGCAAAGCTTCCCCGAACCTGGATCGAAGTCGTCATTCCTTCGAATTCCCCGAACCCTGAGCCTAGTTGTCGCCCCTTCGAACACCAGAGCCCCAAGCCCAGCCACCGCCGCCCCCTCTGGAACCCCAACCACAGTCACCGCCTCGTAACTCCCCACTTCAAAGTCGCCACGTAAAGACTTGCCTTCAAGCCACTCCTTCATCAATTTTTACAAAGAAATAGATTTATGTTTTTCTTTTGGTTGCATGCGATGGGATTTTTTGGAATTAATTTGGGGATTGTTAAGTTTGGATTGTCATCTGCATGTTTAGATTTTAAAGAAAATAATAACAATTTGAGGATTGTTAAGTTTGGATTGTCATCTGAGTTACCATTTTATTAAAAAATGAAAAATTAAAAAAAGATAGAAAGAAAATAATTTTTAATTTTAACTTATTTTATCTTTTAAAATTCGGGTATTAAGTGAAAATTTTAAAATATTTTTGGGTTATTTGAAAAATATAACATTAAACATATAATAAAACATTAAAAAATGGGTGCCACGTCATATGATCATCTCCGTTTTGATTAATAAGAGGGCCAATATAATTCAAATAAACAACTATACTGATGATTTTAACACATTTTATACATTAAGGGCTAACTTGAGAATGATATCAAACTATAAGGGCTATTTATAAAAAAAAATTCTATTAAAAAAATGGGAATTACAATGTGGTTTGCCAATTTGTTTCTCAAAATAATAATTCACGTCACACATTTCTTATCATAGTCTGCATTATTATCAAATTTTATTAAATTTTCGTCAATGGATTAGGGATATGAACAAGATAGGAGGAGAGAATGTGTGATATTGATATGTGTACTTACAATAGGTACCTATCTATAATTTGTTGCATCATTTAGAATGAAAATTACATATATTTTTTAATTACTTGAGATAGAACTTTCATGATTTTTAGCAATTTTCAAAGTCTCACTCTCCGTTTATAAGCAACTAATATAATGGTAGTAAATACTCTTAAAATTTAAAATTGGTATTTTAACTTGGCATATTGTTGGACGTACGAAAATCAAGCTGCTAAAATTTGACAAAAGAGTGATGAAGTTTAGTGTAATAGAGACACCTGAAAGAGCGTTTTCTTTTCTTTCTTTTTCCCCCCTAAAAGAATACTAACATTCAATATAAACAAAAGATAGAAGTGATAAAACATTAACCGAGACACGTTTGAAAGAAAACATACGAAAGAGAAGGATAAGTTTGAAATATCTATAACATATAGGATATGCTGTGTAAATTGGAAGAAGTTGAGCCTCCAATTGTTCTTGAGTGGATCTTTCCTCATAACTTATAAGAATACTAGTAAATTAAAACAACTGCGCGGCAATAAAAAAAAAAAAAAGGTAAAATTTTCGGTAAATATATCATAAGGTAAAAAAACGATTTTATATCATTAGATTTATAATTTTTGATTCAAACGTACAAGTTCACGCAATGTATCCTAGAAGCGAGGTCGTGATCCATCAACCTCAATAAAAGACAACGTCGAAACTGTTACGTGATAGTAGTTTTGATACGTTGTTGACAATACATTAATAATATCTTTATATATTAAAATTAAACCAAACCCCTTCACTGCATTCAATGAAGACATCAAATGGGTAGGGCTAAGTGACAATATTATCTATATATAATATACGGTAGAAACAATAAATTCTGTTGAGAGTACGGTATAAATGTATCAATGATATTTCATATGGATGGCCCGGCAGTACTTTGTACCATAGTTCATCGACTTTTCACTCTTAACTTAATTAATTAATATATATATATATGTGTGTGTGTGTGTGTGATTGGGTTTGGCTCTTGTTCTCATCTAGCCCACACGAGACTAGTAGCTAGGGTTAATTTGCTTTGACTTTGTCTCTTGGGGATAAAGACTCTTCCATGACTAATAGATAATAGTTAGCTGATTTTCTTTTTCTTCATCATTTTCAAAAGATGAATAATTCATTTAGTGACCGACCCACTATAAATTAGAAATTTACAAGCTTCACGCAATAGACATTCGTGTCAATTGATGCCTAAGTTATATAAAAGATTTGACGGGTACTATTGGCCTTTTTGACTTAAAAATCCTTTTGAGATGATTAATAGTACTATGAATTTATTTTTGTTGCTTACTTTCTCATTGAACAATAAATATATATATATATATATTATTCTTTCCTATATATAATTTATCTCTTAACTTTCTAAACTATCAAAATTATTTTATTTTGACCTTTAATAGAAGATGATCATCTACATGTTGCAAGGTCTATATTTATTTATTCATATGCTTGAATGATTTACTTGGAAATGAAATATTTTGACATTTTAGAGAAAATAATTTTGTTGGATAAAAAAAATTGGAACGAAAAGTGTGTTTTTATTTTAATTTTGAAAACAAAGCGATAATTAATATTGTATTATAAACACTTTAAAAGAAGAATATACAACATTTCAAATAATTAATTATACATATATTGTAAAAAATGGTTCGAATTTTCAATGTGAAGAAATAATTAGGCAACTTTTATAGAGCATTTAGACATATCCATAATATGGTAAATAGGAAGTCGATTTTGCACGAACATATAACCTTATGAAGAAACTAAATTACAGTGTATAGATTGTTTAGACCATTTATTATTTTATGTCTAGGCTATAGTTATGCATAAATGATTCGTGCGTGAATATATATATATATATATATATATATATATATTCACTATCTTAGTAATGTATGATATGAACTACACAACTTCCATGTCTTAACTAGCTATAGCTTATAGCTAGATATAGCATTTAAATGCGACCATGCTTCACTACTTAATTCGACCCCACAATCTTTGGTGCAATGGAAATTAATAAGCATGTATATATATATATATATTATATTAAGAAAGTTGCTTAAATTCGAACTTGTGATTGTTATATATCTCTAACATTGGACATCGACATGCCATTGGACAGTCACGTAAAGGACAAAACTTTCTCTATATTTTGTGTAACTTCCGTAGACGATAAGTCATGTCCACATGATTAGATATCATTCATATCGAATTTATTTCTAATGAGAAAAGCATTCAAACCATTTTATCGCACTTTGAATTCTTCTTCACAAATCACAATTAATGCGTGTTTCCACGTGTCCCAACCCAATTTTTCAAGATTTATTTATAAGTAGTTTTGAGATATTCTCAAATATGGGTAGTTCATCACTCGAAATTATGATATTAATCTATATTTTAGTTTTAAAAGGGTAACTGAATCAACATCCGATATCACTTGAAAATTTTCCCCTTCAAAGGCGAGTGCCATAAATTTAAGGATATTAGTTTTTTTTGCTAAAATGATGGATCATTATGTTTTTTTTTTTCCCCTTTTGCGTTAATTATGACCATTATTTAGTAACAAGAATTCTTAACTTTTCAATCCCAAAACAAGTAAAACCCTATTTTTAGCAAGTCCAAACACATCTCTTCATCAAAGTGATTGGTGATTTTATGGTAATCTAAAATTCCTTAATGATCATAATCTATCAATTAGACGAACTCACGTAAGTGGCACAATTTGTCTCATAAAAGAGAAATTTGAGAAATCCACATCAATTTTTTGTCATCAATGTATAATGTATTGGTTTGATATGGATTTGGCCACAAAAGTTTTGCAGCCTTGCAGGGTGTGGTGATAGTGACCGAGCAATATATGTGAGAGCAATTAATAAAGCAAAGCTTTTTTGGGAAGTACTGTTTCTGAAAGGCGATATGTGAATCTACTTGATGATTTCAATTGTTATATGACAATGATATCATTTGGGTTTTTGGATAAATATATACATGCCAATTTTCTAGTTGTCAATTGAAAAAAAAAATTTTTGAATTAAATAATAAAAAAAGGTTCCACATGGAAAGATCATCCCAGAGACAGGTCACATGCTTTGCTGCAACATTTATATTTGAAGTGGTCCTCTATATATATCTTCTTGTTCCTTTTTTTTTTTTTTTCAAATGTATATATTATGATTTTAGCTTCTCTTTATCACGTGCTTGTTTGAGTGAATGTTATGTTAAAAGAAAGAAGAATTGTATTATATATATATATATATATATATATATTGCCTTGTATCATCTTCCTCGATGAATATATCCTCTCTCATTGATCTCAACCTTGTTGGACCATATTGAGATGGCCAAATGCGAGAGTTCTTAGGCAAGATTTTGATTTTATTTATTTATTTATATTTGCCAAGGGCAATCGATTTATTGGCACTCGTTGATCTAGAGTTGTTACGATGTGAATAATGATTCATAACCTAAATGTTTTTATATATTACGAGCTTCACGAAACTAAAATTACCGTTTTACCCTCATTGAGTAGAACTTGATTTCATAACCAAGTATATTAAAGGGGAAAAAAAATTAATGACAAGTATTATTTTTCTTATGATATATGGTAGATAAAATATATAATTCGACAACCAGAATACCTGCAACCATCTAAACTTGTAGTTATTTAATTGGCAATATTTTTAATGCATGAAAAGACATTTCTCTTCCTTTTTCTCTTAGGTCAATTAGAAGTGGTTGGAGCGTGAGGTAGGTCAATTAATGTTTCAAAATTTTCCAATTCCCTTGCCCTTAAATTTCAATATATATGATTTTTTTTCTATTTTTGGTCAAAATTAAAGAATGAAATTAAACGTAGTCTCCTCAAGTAATCAATTACAATTGCTCTCAACTTCAAAGGTGGTTGAAATAAATTATTTTCATACTCATAGTGTTCATCATCAACAGCAATTTTGCAAATCTTCATAGTTCATTCTATATATTATCTTACAATATATTACTAGCTTATTAATATAGTTTTAGAATCAAAATATATAGACTTAGGTGTTGATTTAAAAAATAAAATAAAATAGGAACGTGCCTATTTATGTATTAGATTACCTACATTTTTTATGATTTGATAATAGAAAACGTACAGCGACCTCTGTTGATGCAATGATAACATGATATATTATAAGTTTATAACCAATTAGAAAATGCCCTCTGACCAACCAAAAAAAAAAAAAAAGCAGACAAGAAAATAAATTGGCATAATAACTAATGACGTTGCAGCATAAATAACAAACCCTTGAAGCTGAAAGAATTTTTTCTTTCAAAGAATAATGACATTGGAGTTATTTTCTTGTTCTAACATTTTTTGGAAGCTCTGACATTGAATTTCTTATGGTTGAAAAACTCACAAAGATGATCATCTTCTAAGCAGTATAAGAAAGTGCAAGTATTTATTCTCTCATTATAACATCTTGCAGTGATTAATTAAGAGAAAAATGGCAAGATTAATTTGTCAAATTTTGTGTGCTATTGGTATTTCCGTGGCAAGTTTGGCTCAAACCCATGTATTTGAGTTCTATAGTACAAGCGCATATGCTTCATGCTATTTGTAAGATATTTGTCAGATACATTTTTTCCTGTTAATTAATTTGTATCTGATGATGATGTTCCTTTTGCAATGCATGTTGACTAGAAAAATACCAATCATAATTCAATTAAGAGCCCATTAAATAGGAATTCAAACCATATTTTTTAGTAGTTAGAGGATTTAAATTTGATTTTTTTTCTTAGGGTTAATAATGTAGTAAGAGGATATAAACTCAAAATATTTTATTCAGATTACTATTCAAATGGGTCTTAAAGATTCATGGGTTCTTTCAACCAAAATTTTTAGGTAGAAAAACATAACCAAAATAATCTAGTAATTGATTCTTAAATAAAATAAAAATATGTATATTGAAAATTATGTTTTGTAGTAAATATATAAGTATCACTTAATTTTATTTATTTCTACTAAAAGACTTTTTCTGTGATATATCACTTTGATAAGACGGTGTAACAATAATGAGGAATAAATTAACAGTATACAAAAAAAAAATGTAGCGATTATTTTAAATTTATTATATCATTTTTTTTCATATATTTATTTTAGGGCCAGTTAGGTAAATAGCTATTTTGAATTGTGTGTTTTTAAAAAATAGCCACAATTTCAAAAATTTAAAAGCTAGCCATTATACACTGTAAGAAATTTTTGACAATAACAAAATTACACATAAAATATGCTATAAGAAATTTCTAACAGGGCTAGTTTTTAAATTTTTTAAAACTGTGACTATTTTTTAAAATCATTTTGTAAACCGTGGCTATTTTCTTAAAATTCCCTTTATTTTATTGTTATAATGTCCTACTATTGAAATATAATCGTGTAGCGTTATTCATTGTTTTTTGGTCAAACATCATAATTCAAGAATTAAATAAAGAATTATTGGAAAAAGCAAATACAAAAGAGAATACTTTTTTCTTTCTTTCTTTGAAGTACTACAAAGGAAATTTTTTTGGGGAACAATTATGTTCCTTTTTGCTAATTGTTTATTTGGTTAAGTGCTTAATCTATTATTGTTTTGAGAACTTCAAAGCTTCATATGTGACTCAAGCATTTAATACAAGAGATTAAAAAGAAATACAAGGTGAGTAGATAGAATCCTACAATCAAGGCCCTATATTCTTTAATGATGGTCTCTACTCTCAAGGCTCAAGCAATCAAAATATGCTTTGACATTTTAGGCTACTATTTTAATGGGAATAATTCATTGGTCTATCCACCAAGGCCCAAGCTAGGCCATTCAAGAGGCACCACCAAACTCTGCATAAAGATGCCACAGTTTGGATTCCTGCTAAAAGCCCTCTAGCCCAACCCCACTACATCTACATGACCAGTAACAAAACCCCACCTAATTATTATATTTAGAAGGAATTGTAAAATAATGTTATTTTTAGTATCATTTAATAATCTATGTATCAAGTAATATATTTTTTTCCATTATATATTCATAATATAAAATTTAATATATAAATTAAAAGTGCAACACATATTAAGCATAGATTATTGTTGTAACAAAACAGTAGGAAATGCTCAAATATATTTGTTTTTGGAAACTTCTCTCTAAAAACTATCTTCTCTCTCTTTTTATTTATTTTTATTTTTTATTTAAAAATATCTTCTCTTAACGAGAATCACTAAGTATCAGCTCTAAGATTTTAGACTTGAGACCTCGACTTTCTTGTCCGAGAACTTGAGCCATATGAATTATTAACTTTTGTGATATCCTCCCTTGGTCTGAAAAATGACATGAGAATATAAAAATATTCTTCATCGAAAGCTCTTTAGTTGTAAGCATTAAGAATCCAAAACTAATTGAATTGGACTGCATGGAGCGATTATTAAGAAAAAGGAAAATAGTGATGAAATTGGTAAAAAAAAAACAAAAAACATTATAGCATTTTGATTTTTGAAAATACAAGAATAATAATATTTCTTTTATTTTCATTTTCTTAAGTCGATGTCGTGTATGAGGCAGATATTTGATTTCATTTTGGTTAATGTGGTTTATTTAATTAATGTATAAAAATAAACTAGTATATATTTATTTTTCCTCCCTTCTTATTATTGGTGTAAAATTTGAACCAACGACGAGATTCGCACCTCTAGGATGTGATGCGGCGATGAAAATGAAAAGTTGAACGGAAACTTAAAAAGGCATGAGAGTTTTTAAAGTGGTTCGGCCCTCCTACGGAATAATAGCCTACGTCTACTGTTTATGGAATTTCTTGTAAATATTTTACAGAGTTTTCTCCCTTATTTCTTTGAATCTCTCCTTTTTTTTTTTCCGTCCTCCCTATCTCTCCTTTCCTCCTTCTCTTTATAGACAAAGAAGGAGACTACAGTCCCAATGATACAAAACATCCCATTCCCTAATTCACGGGTTTGGTTCACCTAATAAAGTTGCACCTCTCTTGGGAGCAGTTATCCTGAACTTGGCAGGATAATTAAGGCTGCTGTTACAGTGAATCCCCTGCTCAGGGTGGAAAAGACGGGAGAATAATTGAGATCTGAGTTACCGCGAATAAACTTTCTATTACCGGGGGTCGCTGGCTCCGAGGGCCGAGTCTATCTCGAGCGATCTCTCGTTCGCGGCAACTTCCTCGGGGGTGGATCACCTTCGGGGATCCTTAGTCCTTTTATACGCCGACTCCTCTTCGAGGGGCTTCCTAGAAACTCAGCACTTCCTTCAGCGGTACTCTGTTTATATTCGGGGGGTGTATGATCGAGGATCATCTCCGATGATCTTTGTCTGTTTTTATTCTGGGGGAAGATAATGTGACAGGGTGGCATCGCTCTGTTCGGTAGAATAGGGGGCTTGTGCCTCCATTAAATATGCCTCGGAAACTCCGCCCCCGAAGACACATTTGCAGACCAAAAATCACTGACAACACTTGTATTTTAATGATTTTGTGATACATCATCAAATTTTAATTCTTTATGAAATAGAGAAATTGTAGTAAATAGTAATTTTTTAAATATTTTTTAAATGATATTTAATGTTTTAAAAAATTTAAAAAATAGTCATACTATGAATTATATAATAGAAAAATATCACACAAAATATTATACATTTGTAAAAATTTGTAAGATATTTTATAACACTTCAACTTTTATCTATTATTTTTTTATGTTTTAAACAATATCTTACGAATATTTATAAATGTATAAATATTTATTTGATATTTTTGTTATAAAATTCTCTACAATTGGTTTTTTATTTTTTAAAACATAAATTATTATTGAAAAACACATTTAATTTTGACTTATTTTTGCAGCTCATCTAAAAAACTCAATACTTGATGATATATTATATCATATATTAATTGAAAAGAAAAATGACAACAAAAAAAATATATATGTGGCAGAGGACTTTGGGTTCCTCAAAATCATTAATCACCAATACAAACACCTTTGTTTTATTGTCAAAGTATGCAAGATCCACTAGAAAATTTACCGCAGTCCACAGTACATCACACGTTTGTCTTAAACTTTTTGTTTTATTATTATTATTAATTTTGAGAGGAGATTCACCACATATCAATTTTGATATTGGTCAATATATATGACACATGTTTTTACACAGCCCAGAGTGACAATTATGACTAGTTGAAAAGTGGGTAGTTTTGTAGCATCCGTTCTGCTACACATGAATGAAGTTTCTGAATGTGATAGTAGGTGTTTGGTGAGTGAATATTACTGTTAGATTTAAACTTCAAAACATTTATGTGACAGAAAGTAACTGGATTAAAATAGAATTATGTAGCCTTGAACAGCCTATTGTGTCTACAAATATCAAATATGAGCACTACTGAGGATAACTATTTGTGCAAATGCCTAAATATGTAAATACCTATTTCATAGAGACATAGACTGTGACAGTCTTTTTTCAACTGATTGGTTATAGTACTGGTAAATATTATTTTATTACAAAATGTGTAAATTAAAATCGTCATGTCACATAATAACACTTAGATGTTTTCTTTTATGTTAATTAAATATGTATATATAAATCTCAAGAGTAAAAGCAGAATACAGGGATTCAATATTTTTTTTTAATTTCGTTAAAAAGAAAAATAAACAATTATGCACTGTAAATTTTCTTGATTCCTACTTTGACTTCAGTTTTTGCTCACAAATTTTCATTTATAACTAGAGTAAAAATATAGAGGTACTTCTTACACTTGATTAAAAGGGAAAAAAATGTATAGTTTTATCTGATTTGCTCTTTGAAAAAAGAAAAAAGACTCTGTCACTAATTTATATTACATGCTGTATTCAAAAAAAAAAAATTATACTGCATGCGTGGTGATACAATATTATGTACATAGATAAATATATATATATATATATTTATATTTATATATATAACACTATCCAATTTTGTTAGGTAGTGCTGCTGAGTTTCAGAAGTAGCAGAGTGTCACACTTGAGGAGCCAAACATGATATTATTCAAATAACCGAAACCCAACCAGCAGACTATTCATTAATTCAATGGACATTTATGAAAAAGAAAAAAATTCAATGCACATTATAATTCTTCTAAATTCTACTCTCTGGCTTTTTGCCAGACAATGGATTCCCCAACTTCATATTATGATTATAAAAGAACAAATAGATGGTCAAACCTATCTCTCTCTATCAACAACAGCTTACAGTAGAGTGCTTAATAATTTAGCATTGAGAACTTAAAAAAAAAAGGTTATTAAATGTTAACAGGCTGGGTTTTGCATGAAACCAGAGTAATCCCACCTTTAATTAATTGAGATTAATGGTCTTTAGTTATTGGACCGGCCCCCACAACTCTTCTCACAGTTCACTCACATGAGCAGAGCTTCTACTTCTATCTATTTTGATTATATATGTATATACATATATAATTCAATAGTAATTAGTTTTATGACATTTATTAAAAAGATTAATCTATTGTTTAGAATGATTGCTCAACGTAGAACGTACTCTATAAGTGAATATTTATACTATATATTTACCAAGTTCCCAATTTTTCTTCAATATCATTTATCAACTAGTTTCACAAGAGTCATTATATATTATCAAAATATATCGATTTCTTTTTTATCATATGCAGTAAAAAGGCCATACTTTTTTTGTGGGAGTTATTCTTACATATAAGTCGTCATGGCATTGTGTTGCAACAAATGTTCCATTAGACTAAGGTGTCATAGCCGCTACAATAATAATATTGAGCTATTTTCTCATGTTTAGAAGAAAAATAACTCAAAATTTTTAAGAATGATAAAATCATTGTTTCAATTTTTATGAAGTTATAAATAATTACACCATCGTTTTTAGTGCTCTTACGAAAGTAAAAATTTACTCAATTCCTGTCAAATCACATTAGCTGACAATTATATATATAATATATATATATATATATATATATATATTTTACAGTGTGTTAGATAGAGCACTAGTTCCATTGGTTTTTGCATTTATAGCACTCTCTTTTAATAAACTATGATCAATTCCTTTCCACAGTCCACAACACCTTACCACAATCACTTTTTAAATTCTCAAAGCACCCTTTTTTGTGTGTGTGTGTGCTTTATTTATTTTTTCCCCCAAAAGTAAAACAGAATCAAAAGGGGTCTCATTATGGTGACATTTTGAAGGTACTTTCTTGTCTTGTAACTCCTTTTTTCCCATGCACCAGACAAGAGTAACTAAATTTTTCTGTGTATATAAACCCTAAATGCATGTACTATTTAGCATTCAATCCTACAGGGTCCCATTTGTCGTTTCCATGTGTACAAATATTTAAAAAAAAATTCCCACTCAATCACTATGAATTTTTTTTTTTTTTTTGGCCACTGTGATGATTGATGACCCAAAGGCCAAAACCCATTCTTGTTTCATTGCCCTTTTTTTGCCCTTTCAAACTTTAAAGTCCTGCAAAGCATAAGTAGTTAAGTGTACCATGACCATAGCCTAGTTATACTCAACTTTATTACGTGACACTATAACATAAGATTTTGCCTATTAGATATTTAGATGGAGCTTAATTGTCACATTGACAACAACAAACTACCTTTAATTGTACGTAATTTATTTTATCAGTTACGTTTCTTTGATTGCGTATTTCACATATCGAATATCGTTTTTATAACAATATAATTGTGAGATATGGTAAAAAAAAAATTTACGTATTTACTCTAATGTTAAGATTATTTTTTTAATATATACATTTAATACAATAAATCAACTGTGCCCTTATATCCAATGACAGTGTGTCTACTGTTTAGTTTTGATGAATTACATGTCCAATTTGACTTTTTTGTCAATAAGCTTTGCATGGTATATTTATTGACCATACATAGTGTACGGGGTGAGATTTTTTTTTTCCTTTCGGGTCAATGAAAAATACTAGCCACCTGAGTTGTCGGAAGTGTTTTCAAGATTATTTGTGTTTGTTTTTTTGTGAGAAATTGGTTGAAAATTTTGGAAGACTAATCCTCTGCCACTAAAACTCATTGCCTTTCATGGAAAAAGCAGAGTGAATATTTTACCAAGTCTCTGTTTTTTTTTTTCCCCCACATATTTAATCATTTTCACTAGTTACAATGAATACGATGGTATCAATAGAATATATGCGGTTAGATAAAAATGTGCTTAATCACATGTCCAATTTTTGGTCGTTTGTTAGGGTTGTTCAACACCTAAACATTATTGTCTCCCTCAATTATGAAACTAATAGGCATAGCCAAAAAAAAAAAATTTATTATTATATACATGAAAAAAAGGGTAGGACCGCTAGATTAATGCCCAGCATTGTGTATCAATATAAAACAACAAAAATCACAACCCATACATGCATATAATAACAAGAAGATTTACCCTTAATGTTTATTAGCTGTCTTGATATAATCAGAGCTGCACAAATCTTAATTTAGGCTTCTTTAAGCTGAAGGGCATGATTATATCTACCACCTGTTAAATCTCCAACCAAGATTATGACAAGAAAATCCAACCCAGATTGTGGAAATAGAAGAAAATACCAGAAACAGTCAAGCCATTCAAAAGGGTATTTTGGTCATCAAAATTCTCTTTTTGTGTCATATATATCATCTTTGATTCAGCTCTCACATGGCTTGAAATTACTCTTCATGTGGCCACATGCTAAGGACCCATCCCATGTTATAATCCCTTTTAGTAGGGAGAGGGGTCAAACTAACAAAGCTAATCTCTCTTTGACTAATCTAAAACTTATTAATTAATCAATTGCCACTTTGCTATGAGCTTGTTCTAGTTTAAGCTTTCTTGTTCCAACTTTGCCTTCACTTGTCTCTCCAAAGCAAAAACGCAATCCTTGTCAAAATCTCTAAAGTGAGAAAAAAGTGGTCAATTAACTCATTAGTTTATAATTATATAGTACATTTTTCATTATCCAGAAAATAGGGTTTTCATTTTTCAAGACCAAAAAGCTTAGAAAAAGAAGAGGAAAGGAAATTCCTATTCCTTTTAATTTTAATTATTATTATTATTATTATTATTCAAGTGGCGTAGTATCGCATAGCCAGATATAAAAACTGTCCAAACAAAAAATTAACTAGTTTATTATTTGGGATAAATATTCAAACTATTTTATTTAGAATAATTTTGACTTCACGAATTTGAGATGTTATAAATAATTAAAATATAAAAACATTACATTAAAATTTTAAAAATAAAATAAAATAAAATAGTTTGAACGACGGAGGAGACAAACAAGGTACAAGACAGAATAATATCATTTGAACTGCAAAACAAAGTTATGAATGCATACATTTTCTCACTGTCTATTCATCAATTGCCTTCATAAAAGTCTTGGTCAAATTTTCCTTCTCAATTCTTGCATTGGGATTGAAAAGAGTTTATAAGAAAGGAAAACACAATTATGACTCAAGGTTGGTTCTTTTTCTTTTCTTTTTTCCCCCTCCCTCTAATTGCATGCAAAAATAATAAATTAAAAAAAAAAAACACTTTTTGTCATTTAGCTCCCTAGGTGTCCATGTGATGACTCTCAATTTTCTATACACAACCTGACCTCTTCCTGTTTCAACTTCACCAGACCACCTAGTTTTTATAATCTCACCGTCCAAACCCCCTCTTTTCACCAACAAATTACAATCCAAAAACACCCCAAAACTGCTTTCTCAATAATCAAAACAATAATAATAATAATAATAACAGTCTCTTCTCTTCTCTTCTCTTCTCTTCTCTTCTCGCCCTTTATAAGTAGCACTTCATTCACTCACTATACAAGTCACACTCTCATTCACCGAAAACAACAGTATTGACCAAAGCAAAACAATAATGGTCTCTCTTGACACAGTCCAAGCAGATTCCAGATCCATCAATGAGCCAACCTCAAGCCCCAGAATCTCCTTCTCTGCCGAATTCCTAGACGACACCACCAACACCAACAGCAACAACGGCTTCATCACAATCTGCCCAGCCTCTCCCTCCCGCAGCGCCGCGGCGGACTTCGAGTTCCTCTCCAGCAGCAACAGCCTCGGCGTCGGAGGCGGCGGCTTCGGCGGCGGGGACGGCATGATCAGCGCCGACGAGGTCTTCTTCGAGGGCAAGCTCCTCCCCTTCTGGCAAGCCCACCATGCGGAGAAGCTCGGAAGGATCAACCTCAACGTCGAGAAAAGCCGGCCCGAAAAGCCCGAAGAAGAGGAAGAGGAAGTGGTCGCCGCGGCCAAGGCCGGCGCCGCGGAGAGCAACGGCGCCGGCAGAGGCGCCGTCGTTGGCGGCGGCGGCGGCGGCTCTTGGTTCGTGGACGATGACCCTTCGCCGCGGCCGCCAAAGTGCACCGTCCTGTGGAAGGAGCTCCTGCGGCTGAAGAAGCAGCGCGCGGCCTCGGCGCTGTCGCCGTCGTCGTCGTCCTCGTCGTCGTCGTCGTCGGCGAGCTCACTCGCCGACGCGGTGGAGGACGGGTCGAGGAATAGGAAGCACCAGCAGCAGCATAGTGGTGGCGGGAATGGCAAAGGTGGGTCGGTGAGGAAAGGGCTGGAGAGGACGAGATCGGCCACGATTAGAATAAGGCCGATGATCAATGTGCCTATCTGCTCGCAAGTGAAGAGCAGTGTTGTTGCCACTAGTCACCATGCTTTGCCTCCTTTGTTCCCTCTCAAGAAAGGCAAGTTAGAGAGGTGATAGACAGAGACAGAGAGAGAGGGAAGAAAGAGAATAATTGTAATTTTAAGTGGAAGTGAAAGTTGGGTTTTGGCGTTGATCTATGAAGGGTGTTTGTCTAATATGTTAATTATCTCTTTTTTTATTTTTATTTTTATTTATTTGTTTTGGTTCGTTTCGAAGTTTTTGATTTTATGTTTGTTGATGATTATGGTGAGATCTTAAAGAGTTTAATGGAATAGTGTAAATTCTGACTTTGTAGCTATTGTGAGTAGTTTCTCTTCTCTCCTCTTTGTGTCAAATAAAAGTGTAGTTTATTGTGAAAATACAGGAAGTGATTAATCAAATCCAAAAAGAAAAACTTTGATGACTAATTTGCGGCGATTGATTGATTAGATCTAGAGTTTTTGTACTTCTAATTTCCAAAGAAGTTATGTCAAAACCCAAAGATGCTATAGCCATGTGAAAAATGGATAAATAAATGGAATTGGACAAAAGTAATCAGACATTGATGTCAGAGATTTCTTGGCCATGAACGTGAAAAGCACAACTACAACTAGTGCCAACAATGAATATGTTTTAAAATTATAGCATGTCAACCATATTTGCTATTGAAGATTCAATAAGTGAGAGCATAATTTAAAAATCAGTCACTGTATATGAACAATTGTAGATTTGTAGTGATGTAATTACATAGATGAGAGAATGAACCAAGAAAATAAAGAATTATAGACTCGCATACTTTTCAACTAAACTCGTACAATGCAAAACAAGTGAAATCCAAAGAGCTCACTGTGAAAACTATGTACTAAGAGCAAAATGTTGGGCACAATTTTCTTGAAAGAGTTGGCCATGTCTTCTTTAGTCTTAACTCCGTCGCCTTATTGAGAAGGCGGTGGCGGAAAAAAGAGTGAATTCCCAGAGACCCTGATAAAAATAAAATAAAATTACAACAATTTAAGTAAATAAAACCTTTCATGACAGTTCTACTGGGATTTGAGGTGTTAAAAATAGAAGTTGAAGATTACCTTAAATCCAATCCTCTTTTTCCATTAAGGCTACTCGGAATATGGCCAGTCAGATTGTTGTTTTGCAAAAATCTGGAGCAGAGAAAGAGCGTGAAAAGTTAAAATTCAATTCTAAGCTGAACAGAACATTGTAACATTGTTACCATGTTATTGTTTTCTTATCAAATCAGAACAGAACTCACAGTTCTCGCAATGTTTCGATGCTCCCAAGCGACGCGGGAATTTCTCCGCTCAACAGATTGTCTTCCAAATGCCTAGAGTTTCAAATGAAAATGATGTTAGGAAAGCAAAGAAAATCTAGTGCATAGACAAAATGCTAATTTGAAATACTTGTGTTCAATAAACTTACAGTGTCTCTAGTCTCTGCAGAGAACTTAGATCAGGAATAGGCCCTGATAATTGGTTATTTCCAAGCCAACTGTTACAACAATGAGATCGCCGGTGAGGATATTAATCGAGTTTTGAGTTCGCGTTATTGAGTTTAATTATGTGGTTGAAGACTTACATGGCTGTAAGTGCAGTCATTTTGGCAATGCTAGGTGATAATGTACCAGAAATGCCCATGCCTGTGAGGTTTCTGAAGAGGGGAAAAAAGAAAAACATTTAGCTCTCAAATAAGCATCACAAAACCAGTTGCAGAGTTGAAAAACGCGGTGAGAACTCGAAACTAACAGAGTGAGAATGCGAATCCGAGGGCCTTCTGAGCACGTAACGCCGGTCCATGAGTACTGGCGAGGCAAACACGGGTCGCCGCTCCAATCATGTGGATAGCTTTGAAGACTCTCTTTCAGTTGCTCCAACGCAATCACTGAGACATATGAAATGTCATTCTTCTATGTAAGAAATAGTACCATTGGCAAACAAAATGACAACATTTTCATGCCAATCAAGTGCAAGTGTGGTATGGGAAATGGTAACTATAAGCAAACGTATGTGAGTGGTTCATAAATAGATCACAAGAAGATGAGACACTTTCTAGGACAAAAATTCATGGCAATAAAGTGGCAAATTGTCATAATATGAGCTATTAAAAAATGGTAGATAAAGAGATCATAAAAAAGGCTAGAAGGAGTTTTTTTTTTTTTTTTTTTTTTTTTTTTTTTTTTTTTTTAAATCATACCATCTCGGGTAAGAGTTCTTCCTCCAAGAGGGAAGACTTCAAAAATTTCGCCGCCATTGATCAAAGGGCCTAAGCTTGATCCGGGCAACGGGGTCAAAACAATCTTCGTGGGGCCAGAGAGACGCCACCGAGTTGCGAACACCACAATGCCATCCGTGGTCAGTTTGAGGTCGCTGTAATACATGACGCCATTTATTGCTATGCTGAAAGACCTCGGGTTGGCCGACGTCGAATGGTTGCTCTCGGCAAAGTACAAGGCGATGTAGTAGTCCGCTTCAGGAAGCGGAGCGCTAGGCCAGTTTAGCTCCAAGGGCTCCACTTGGCTAGTGGAAAGCTCGGTCTCGAAAATCTTCAGAGGCGGGATATTCCAAAATCCGGAGACGGAAATGTTTCTGTTGGCAGCCGGGGTCGGATATTTTTGCCCGAAAGGCGCCCAATACCGGTCGAATTTGTCGTCGGGGTAACTGGTGACACAACAAAAACATTCACATCAAATTAATGCAAAAGAAATGCGTTCATTTTAATTTGGTTATAGAGAACCTTTTAACAACTCGTTGACATAAATATAATTAGAGCGTTATTAAATTTTCTATAGGAATTTTACCATGGCATAGACAATAATCTTTGACCAATATTTAGTAGTCTTTGCAGATTTTTATCCAATGAAATTTGGTTTCAGAGAAGCTTTAAATAAGTGTGGAGCTTCTAGCACAAACTTGTTCAGCTTTAACTACCAAATTTTCTGAGATCACTAACCAATTATGGCCTTTGATTTCTCATTAGTCATTCTGACTATATATTCCTGTTTTCTAACCAAATATCAACAAGAACAAATTTAACTAAAAACAGAGAGAAAATAATAAGCTAAGCTAAGTGATTGCCAAGCTAAGCAAGTAACAGAATTGAAAAATAAGTTGCTTAAAACTCCAACTGAACATTAGTCAACAGTTATTCAAAACAAATTGGGAAATACAATTGCAATATCATTGTCAAGCTAACAGCAAGTTAAATTTGCCTAAACACATTAACACCAACATAACATACAAAAAGAAGTATATATGCTTTGTTTGTTTCAAACGTTTAAATGACAATCATTAAACCATAAACAAAGTATTAATCCGTAAACTGATTAAAAAAAAACAGAATTGAATTATATATTTTACTTGATAAAATAATGATGATAAACAAAAAAAAAAAGCAGTGAATTGTACGAACCGGATCAAAGGGCCGTCGTAGCCAAAGCTAGACCTCTCAACCAAGAGCAAAGCAGAGGTATTGAAACGAGTGGAATTATAGACCGAATCATCCAAGATCACGAGCTCCAGCGCGGAGATGAACGGCTCAGATTCGGTGTAGGCGTTCGCGCCCACGCAGACGCTCATGGTGCTGCCCTGGGCAACGAAGACCCCCTCGTAGTACGACGCGTCGCCGGCGGCGAAGTCCGCCGTGGTGTTGACCACTCCCCAGAGCGTGCCGTCCACCGCCTGCTCGAACACCGGCGGCGCGCCCGGCCCGTAGTAGTAGTACGTCGTGCGCACCGCGTAGCGCGCGCCGCGGTACACGCGCGCGGTGTAGCAGTGCTTGGTGCCGGCCTCGTTGGGGAACGCCCGCGCGGTCGCCAGCGTCGGGTCCAGCACGCCGCGGGGGTCCGCCGCCACCCGCGGCGTCCCGCCCTCGACGTAGGGCGCGTCCGCCTGCCATGTTAGGCCGTTGATCACCGTGTCGAACTCCGCGCCGCAGTCGATCAAGATACCTTCATCAACAAGCAAACAAATTTTTTTCAAAAAAAAAAAAAAAAAGTCAATATCTATATTATGATGAAAAAGTTTCATTGTTAAAAATAAAGTCTTGGGTTCGAGTTGTCCATGTCTGTTCGGGTTTTAGAGAGAGAGAGAGAGTGTCTACCTTTGGGTTGGGAGAGAGCGATGGGGAGGAGAGAGAGGAAGAGGAAGAGGGAGGTGAGAGAATCAGGCATGGCTGAGGAATTGGCATGTGAATGAATGCTGTTGGAACTGAAAGAAACAGAAAAAGTATAAAAAAGAAGGTTTAGAGAGAGAGAGAGTGGGTTTGGTTTGGTTTTGGGGTGTTGAAATGGTCTTAATTTAGGTGAGTCGTGCAAGGAAGAAAGGAACAGAAGAGAAGAGTTGGAGTTGGCAGAGAGGAAGGTATTTGACTCAGTAACTCGGGTGAGTTATGTCAAGCGGAAGTGACGCGGGAATTAATTAATATATTAGTTAGTTATTATAATCATAAATGGCCAAGTCAGAGCCTCCGAGCCGGCCATTTTCGGTGGTTATTACGCGGTCGGATAAACAGGTTAGAGTTTAAAAATAAAAAACCTCACTTGTGATCAGGTTTTGTAGAGTGTAGATTTATTACAAGTTTACAACTAGTACTTCATTTTTTTATTTTTTAGCACAGGTAAATATTTAAATTTTGATTGATAATATGAGAACAATTTTTACAATATAGATGCTACTCGCATCTTGTTTTAAAAAAAATAGAAAAATATTACTTCGGAGACTCATCTTTACATAAGTCTTAGGACTCATTTATAGCGACAATAAGCATTAAAAGCTCAATTCATGCTGAAACAACTAGTTTTATTGAAATCGAGTTTTAAAGAGCTTGTTTGGCATAGATGTGACTCTAACAAATTTGTTTTGATCCCAATTTATTTCAGTATAAATTAACTTACTTTTTTTTTTAAATAACAACATTGCATGTAAATAATAATTTAAAACATGTCATTCTATCAAATTTCTCCTCGTTGTTTTGATTTATAATTACGAATTTGCACTGTGAATCATGATTTTTGAACACAACCAAAATAAAAATATTATAGCCGGATTTGTTGAACATATTGAATCTCAACTTGGCCCTCAAAACCTTTGTGCAATATGGGCGTCGAGGATATCGAGATTTTGATTGGCTTAACTGGTTTAATTGACCTAAATTTGTAGTATAAATCTATATTTAATCGGTTTAGTTGAGTTTTAATAGTTGAGTGATTTGTTTACGGATCAAAATAAAATCGGAGACAGTGAAAGGATGCCAAATATGAGAAAATGATTTTGCATGCTCTAAAATATTGCAAACCTTTGATAGTCTCAAGCTTGCAGCTGAAAATTAAAATTTTAATCAAAATTAGACTGGCTTCTTCTTCTTCTTTTTCTTTTATTTTATAATTAACGTTGGCTTCTTTGAAATGGTATAAGTTTTCTATTTCAAAAGCAATGGTATAAATATTTTATTGCGATAGGTGATATTCATTGAGTCAATACCAAATGAAATAAAGGTATTTGTTAGGATAGGGTGGAATATTTATTTAGACATTAAATTTTCTTTATGTTGCATGTCTGTGCCTTGTAAAGGTGAGTTAGTTGAATAGGTATTGAGAATGTTTTTCTTTGGATTTATTTATTTATTTATTTATTTATTTTTGTAAACAAAAAGTCAGACAAGTTGTGAAAAAATAAAATAAAAATACTATTTTTAGATTAAAAAACAAAGAATGGTTAATTTCATGTACTAAATCGGTGAATTGGTGTGTTCAACCTTCAAATGTTATAAAGAAAACAAACAAATAATTGAAAGAACGACTCCATTATTCATGTCGATTTCAGCTTCTATTGGCTATACTTGGACATATCCAAGATTATTTGTTTTTTTTTTGTCAAAAAAAAAAAAGACTATTTGTTTTTTAAGACTTAAGCAAGATTTAAAATAACTTATTTAAATACTTAAAAGCTACGAAAAATGTATTTGTTGCTTTCATTGATAATGCCCAAATAACAGGTTATTGCTTTTGACACTATTTTGAAAAAGAAAAAAAAAACTATTTTTTGACAATTTATTTTGAAAATTGTCTTTAAAAAAGTGTTATAGTTCATACCACGTTTTAACGGTGAATTTGATTGAATTGCCTTTAAAAATGAGGATGCTAGTAGAAAAAAGAGGGGGATAAATAGTAATTTATTAATAAAAAATAAATTTTTAAGGATTTAATCAAACTTTTGGCTAATTTTTTATGAATTATCTCTAGCTTCATGGAATTAAGGATTTAGCTGTAACATACGCGTAATATATAACATACGCATAACATAATATATTATAGCTAAATCCTTAATTAACATTCTATGGTTAAATCCTTCAAATTTTATCTTTAAAATGACTAATTTGACCTTAAAAAAAAGGACATAAGATTGTAAAGTGAGTGTAAAGGTGATGTTGGACCAAAGTTTCTCCTAATTCCGATATGTAAATTTTGAAACTAATTAGAGTTAACTATCTTAAAAGTGGATTGGATAAGATGGGTTTGCCCACTATCTCCGGATACTGAAAATGGGCCCTTAAATTATTAGTAGGCCCATCACTGACCCATTTATTTATCTGGTTTTTTTTTTCTTTCGATTTAGTTTAAAGTTGAAAGCAACTTAATTCCTTATTTTAATCAGCAATCATCATTGGATTCTATAATCTTCCTGGTTGGATATTGCTTAATTGGCATATTTCCAGACCATGACAAAAGCTGCCCCTCCAAATTCTAAAAAAAAATGTTTATTCTTTATAAATTATGATAGAAATAATATTAACAATCTTTACATGTCAAATAAATTTTCATATTTAAAGGATGATTTGTGATCTATTTTGTATTAAATATTCAATGATTAAAATATTACAATTCACTTGATACATAAAATGGTATGAAAATGTTATGTCTAGTACTACTTATATTTTGTTTACCTATTCTTTCAAATATATATATATATATATATATATATATATTACATAGGCATTGCATCTTTGCTCGTTATATTTTTAGTTATATAAAAATTGACATAAAATGACACATAAAGTATAAAAAAAATTAATGTTGAAAACATTTAAATTGTTTTCATAATTTTCTAAAAAAATTGAAGCAACGCACTATGTTAAAAGCTTATTTAGTAATCTCTGAAGTCTGAATCTGAACGCATTCTGATATAAAAATTAACATATTTCTTAAAAGATAGAGTAAAATTGTACTATTTATGTATGTTTCGAAGGTAATAAAATCTGACCGACAGAAGAAACTAACTCATACACACGCATATATATATATATATATATATATATATATGTGTGTGTGTGTGCATGTATATATTTAGTAGCAAAAATATTTGGTGGATATGCTTCGCCTATGTCAAAACAGTTCAATGGTCCTATATCTTTACAAATTGTGTGACCAAAAAAAAAAAAAAAAAAAAGAGATTAACGCGAGAATCTAAAATCATTCTTCACCATTACAACTTTTTTGCGAAACATTTGGATACAAAATTTAAGTTATTTTACTATAGCAAATAATATTATTTTTCCACAGTAAATGTTAACTCCATTTTAATCTATTTTTTTACAGCATCTACATTTTTTTATTATTCAAACCCATAAGTCTCTTATATTAATATCCAAACATTGATTTAAATTAGATTATTCATTCAAACAACACTAATCAAACAACAGTTCAAATGAATAATTTGTACATTGTACTATCTCAAACCATTTAAATTTTTTCGGTTTAAACCGCGAACCAAATATCCATGAATCATGTCACGGTCATAAATTTATTTATTTATTTATTTATATATTTGTTGATTTTGTTGTTATTGAAATTTTCACAAGTAGGATTAGCTAGACATGTGAAGTTGGACGGACCACAATGATAATAAGTCAAGCAGAGTCGCTGAAAAACAAGTCCACCAAGTCATTCCTTCACGTGCATGGTCACACTCAATCCCTTCCAATTTTGCCTCTCTTTTCATTGCCTTATTCCCACGCGTCTCCTTCAAAGCACACACACACATGACACGCCCCATAATCAGATTCATAATTATGCATTAGAAAGTTGTGTCATTTGTATTTCTATGTAGTATTATGATATTATGATTTATAAACGACACTTCTCATAAGGTCTCTCTAATATTTGTTGTTAAAGTTGCTCTTGTGTGATTAGGTTTTTTCTTTTCGTTTTGAAGAGATTGTTTTCTTGATTAAGGGAGACATTATTGAGGAGCTAACTGTAAGTTGAAGTGCATTCTACCAAATGATGTTAAGGATTGAAACGATTAGTTAAAAAAAAAAAAAGTTTTACAACATTTCCACCTTCCATCATAAACAACCTCAACCAACTTTATGCCATTGGCTCTTTAAGTGACTATAATGAGTAATGACTTATTTTTAATCTTTAAACACGTTAATCATTTTTTTGAAATATAAATTAGAAAGTAGCAAAATACCAAATATATAAACATGAAATCAAAATATAAAAAAGTTTAAAGTTATTGAATTTATTCTTTTGAAGTAAACCTAGCTTACTTAAAATTTACGATACATCACAAAATAATATTTTGACCACCGAACCCCCTAAAAATTGAATGGACCTATCTTTTTCTACATGCTAGCACGTCCACAAAATATGGTAGGCCATGAAGGCTTGTCACGCACTCCTCTAATGAAAATCATTATTTTCTTTGGGAGGAAATCTCTAATCAACAAAATTATTAAACTAATTTGTTTTAAAAAAGCAAAAAAAAAAAAAAAACTTAATAATTTATGTCTCAAGTAACATACTTCCTTGATTCATACTATGTTTATAGTGTTAAAGTTAAAATAAAAATTATAAGTGCAATACAAAAAAGAATATATATGAGCATATATAGATTAATAGTGAGTCGAACAAGGGGCATTCGTCAAAGTTTATCTACTTATTTTTTGACATATTAACAATCTATATCCCATTTATATTGCACATTTACTTTGTACCATATTTTATACTATTAACTTAGAATAAAAATATAAAAAAAAATACCATTTAGATTATAAATTTTAAATGACACTTATAATACGTAATAATTTATGTTGTAAGTTTATAACTGATGTGCTCCTTAATTATATTCTATGTTTATCACGAGAATAAATTAAAAATGCAATTAGTAAAAAAAGGACATTTCTCAACATTTTAAAACAAAAAATAGAGAAAGTGGACCCACCATCCCCACGGGCCCAAAATCCAAATACCTTCTCTCTCTTCTGTCTTTCACTTAAATATGCGCACGTTAGCATAATTCTACACTTTCTCGGGCGGGAAAGCGCACGTTAGCCTCATTATCAAATAATAATAAAACTAATAAAACTAGTAAATCAAGTTCATTGGCTGGTTTAAAGCCGACACTTCGCTCACCGGCAAAAAAGAAAAAAATAATAAGAAAAAGAAAAAGAAAAAAGAAAAAAGAAAAAAGAAAAGCGTTACTCTCTTCTTTTTATCATATTCCCAAAATACCCCTCACTCTCTCTCTCTCTCTGTTCAAATCCCAAATTCCGTTTCGGATCAGGCTCTGAGTGGCTTCGAGCTTCCAAGCTTTGGTTCCGCTCGTCTTTCTCTCTCCTCTCTCTCTCTCTCTCTCTCTCATCTCGTCGCTCGCCGATGGAGATTCAGAGGAAAGGTCAGAAGCGAAAGCTCGAGGACGATATCGAGGAAGACGACCGGGGAGAGATCTCGGCGCCGTCCGGCGAGGCCAGGCAGGCTCTGCTCGCCGAGGTCGGTGCACAGGTCGCGGTGCTCACCGCTGCAGCCACCGCGTCCTGGACGGAGGCCGATCGCGCCGCCGCCAAGCGCGCCACACATGTCCTCGCCGAGCTCGCCAAGAACGGTGCGCGAAATCGGACCTCCGATCTCGTTTGCTTTTGCTTTTTTGTCTGGTTTTGAGGAGCGATTTGTCTCGATCTTTCGCTGAAATCTGTGTTTGGACTTCTTTTTGTGCTTATTGTTGTGGTTGCAGAGGAGGTCGTGAACGTGATCGTCGAAGGCGGCGCGGTTCCGGCGCTGGTGAAGCACCTTCAAGCGCCTCCGTTAGGCGAGAATGATCGGAGCTCGAAGCCATACGAGCACGAGGTTGAGAAAGGAAGTGCCTTTGCGCTAGGCCTCCTTGCTGTGAAGGTCGTTCTATTCGCTTAATTTTGCGTCTCTCTCCTTTTTCTGAAGCTTAAAATTTTCGGTTTCATATTATTATGCTTGCTAATTTAAGTATGTAGTTTAATTTTCGATTCTGAGGCATATATTTATAGAGCTCGATGACTTTGCGAAATCGGAAATGATTAGCTTGGTTATTGTAAGCGAACTATGCTTTGTAGATTTTCAATCCAGTCAGCTATATTGGAGAGTGTTTAGTTTTTTGTGTTTAAAATTCTAATGTTGATATTTGATTGTAATATGAAAGCTTTTCTTCTGGTAATTTTGCAAAAGGAAGTCTTAAAGGTTAGGAATATGGTTTATGAGACTACGAGTAATTGCTGAAACCTTCTGCTTCATGTTTCTCTGTCGACAGCCAGAGCACCAACAACTCATTGTTGACTCTGGTGCATTGCCTCATCTCGTCGATCTACTAAAGAGGCATAGGAATGGTTTCATTTCTCGGGCTGTGAATAGTGTCATTCGTAGAGCAGCCGATGCTATCACTAACCTTGCTCACGAGAATAGTAGCATCAAAACGCGTGTCAGGTTTGCTCATTTGTCTAATATTTGAGCTTCAGCACTGTCGATTAGCAGCACCATTCCAGTTTTATCATCAATCGAGTTGGCTTTACAGGATAGAAGGTGGAATTCCGCCACTGGTTGAGTTGCTCGAATTTACTGACACAAAGGTGCAAAGAGCAGCTGCCGGGGCACTGCGAACACTGGCATTTAAAAATGACGAGAACAAGAATCAGGTACTAGGAAATCATTTAAAGTTGGGCACTTTAAGGCTAACTTGGATAAGGAAATAATATATTACATATCATGAACATGCAGATTGTTGAATGCAATGCTCTTCCTACCCTCATTTTAATGCTGCGGTCAGAGGATGCTGCTATACACTATGAAGCGGTATTTTTTGGGTTAATCGGCTTTGTGCTGTGCCAATCAAGTGTTGCTGTTATTCATGCCATTTGCTGCATCGGCTGATTTTCATTTTTCTCAGGTTGGTGTGATCGGAAATCTGGTTCATTCGTCTCCGAATATAAAAAAGGAAGTTCTTCATGCAGGAGCTCTACAACCTGTTATTGGATTACTCAGGTACGTCTTGGTGATCCTCTTTGCAGTATATATTTATATTCTTTTTCTTCTGTTCGTGAGTTAAGATACCGTCAAAGTGTCTTTCGCAATATACTAAAGGCTTTTAACTTGGATAACAGTTCTTGTTGTCCTGAGAGCCAAAGAGAGGCAGCTCTATTACTGGGACAGTTTGCTGCGACTGATTCAGATTGCAAGGTGGATCAAGCATTTTCCTTTTATCTCACTGTATTTTCTCTATTAGAATACATTAATAATTTCTGCTTTGTTATATCAAAAGACAATGAGAAACAGCAGAACATTTTTGCATTGTGATTTTTATCTTAGGATTGCTAAAGCTGTTGGAAACTTCCAGGTTACCATTTTTTAATTAGTATTTTTAGTGGGAAAACGAAGTAAGGTATTTGTGTTTTTGAGTAATTGTGACTGAGGATACGTATTTTGATATTTTATTGCTCCTTTGTCATTTGTGTTCATCTTTTAAAACTTTTTGGCAGGTTCACATCGTTCAGAGGGGTGCTGTCCGACCTTTGATTGAGATGCTTCAGTCCCCAGATATACAACTGAGAGAGATGTCAGCCTTTGCATTGGGTAGACTGGCTCAGGTCTCTCTCTCTCCCTATCTTGTATATTGTTGTTTCAACTCTTTCATGTTCTTCACGTTTCTAACTATGTATGCATGTAGAAACTAAGGCAACTAAAATTAGTATGCTAAGCCTAAAGCACTATGTAGAGGGGAAAATAACAAATCTTGCTAGGGAAAGAATCATGTCTGGCACTTTTGTTTTGTACAGTTTAATTTTCAGTTGAATTTCTAGTGTCGAGAAGTTACATCATTGTATTTGTATAACATTTTATTCTTCTTAGTTGGCCTGCTTCTTTTTTTTTTTTTTTTTGTACTGCTTCTATACATAGCTTGTTTACGTTGTGATGATTGAGAAATATTTCTAGATGGTTGCTTCGAGTACTATTAGTTTCAGCACTAACTTTCTGAACGTAGTTATCCTTTTGGCTGACAAGACTTTTAACTTCAGGATACACATAATCAAGCTGGTATTGCTCACAATGGGGGTTTATTGCCATTGCTTAAGCTTCTTGATACCAAAAATGGATCTCTGCAACATAATGCTGCATTTGCTCTCTATGGCCTTGCAGATAATGAGGTTTGCCTTTAATTATTTATTCATTCAGTTGGTAAAAAGATCTATGTTTAACGCCACATGGATGTAACTTTTACTTTGCTTATTCATTTTCTCCAATAGGATAATGTATCCGATTTTATTAGGGTGGGAGGGGTCCAGAAGCTGCAGGATGGAGAGTTCATTATACAAGTACGTGTAATCTGTTTGTTACTAGTATTTTAAAATCAGCTTTGCATTTTGTATTCTATTTTCTACCTCATAGTTAACTTTGATAAAATCCTAAATTTTCAAACGTATTTTCAGGCAACAAAAGATTGTGTTGCAAAGACATTAAAAAGATTAGAGGAGAAGATTCATGGAAGAGTGAGCATTGCCTTATATTTCATTGCCGTTGTTTTGTTGGCTTGAATATTATATTTGAAAATATAATGATGAATAAATTCTGCATTTTAGAGCTGTTGCAAGATATTTAATTCCTTCAATTCTTGAGGCAGGTTTTAAACCATCTGCTATACCTGATGCGTGTGGGCGAAAAGGCAGTGCAAAAACGAGTCTCTTTGGCCCTTGCCCATCTTTGTGCCCCTGAAGATCAGAGAACAATATTCATCGACAGCAATGGCATGTTCCTTCTCCACATTACCCATCTATGTAAATTTATTATGTGTCTTTTGTTTGGAGTAATGAAATTCAATTAGCGTGCAGGATTGGAGTTACTTCTCGGGCTTCTTGGTTCGAGCAGCCCCAAGCAGCAACTTGATGGTGCCGTGGCTCTTTACAAAATGGCCAACAAAGCCATGACACTTTCTCCTGTAGATGCAGCTCCCCCCTCGCCAACACCACAGGCATGATTCATTTGCAAGCTGTGATGATCACATTTGCCTATTCTTATTGTCATACTAGATTTTCTTATTATGGGCATTATATTGATTCAACACAAAGAACTATATAGCTTATTGGCATATTATTATGGAGGTGCATTCTCTAAAGTGACGCATGTCGGTTCAGGTCTATTTGGGGGAGCAGTATGTCAACAGTCCTACGTTGTCCGATGTGACATTTCTTGTTGAAGGTAATATGATGTTGTATAAAAGGGAAGCTAGAAAAATGTCACGGCATGGATAAGCACGTGGACCTCTTCTAACACTCAGTTTAATTTCTGCTGCAGGTAGACGGTTCTACGCTCATAGAATTTGCTTGCTTGCTTCTTCAGACGCATTCCGTGCGATGTTTGATGGCGGTTACCGGGTGAGTACTCATTGAATAGTTTTGTTTTAAACAAAGCAAGGAATGGATTATCTATTATATTATCCTCGCTATATTTTGCCTTCACTTTATTGCAGGAAAAGGATGCAAGGGATGTTGAGATTCCAAATATTAGATGGGAGGTTTTCGAGTTGATGATGCGGTATAATAGAAACTTTTCTTTCTCATTCAATCAATTCTCTAGCGAGCTTCTGTACTTTACTAAATCAATTTATATGCAGATTCATCTACACCGGATCAATTGAGATTAAATCAGATCTTGCTCAAGATCTTCTAAGAGCAGCTGATCAATATCTCCTGGAAGGGCTTAAGCGACTTTGCGAGTACACGATCGCACAGGTGCGACTCAGCCCCATCTCGTATCATTATTTTAATTATGACATATGGGTTTCTGATTAATATTTTATTTTATTTTATTTTATCTTTTTTCGGTCAGGATATTTCGCTGGAAAATGTTCCGAGCATGTATGAACTTTCAGAAGCATTCAACGCTTTGTCCTTGAGGCACACCTGCATTTTGTATATCCTGCAGCAGTTTGAAAAATTCAGTGCGAAGCCGGGGTACGTGCTTTTCAAAATCCTCGTATCCTTTTCTTGAGATCTTTCTTTTTGATGCGCGAATAATCTTTATCTCTATATGCCCATAAAATTGCAGGCACGCTCATCTCATCCAACGAATATTACCCGAGATCCGCAATTACTTTGCGAAAGCTCTCACTAAGCCTAACCCACATAACTTGCGGCCATAGATTCCGACCGTTCTATTCTTGAAATCTCCATCTCTAACCCTCAAAAAAGAAAATACAATGTACAGAAAGAAGTAGATGTTCTTGTTGCAGTTCTCGAGCCATTAGAAAGGTTCTATTCGTTGATTGTAGCTTGGCTTATAATCCATTCTAAATCCCTGAGTGTTCTTCGTTTGTAATCGAATTCGTCCCATTTTTAACGGAATCGTCTGTACTAGTGTTTGGAACATGACCTGCACAGACTGGACTTGCAGTGGTGCTCAGTCTATGCTCTTTAGTAAAGTTGTAAGCTCTTTATAAATAGTGCAGTACGAAAGACTTGAGCTATAACTGCTTGTACTAGATAGTATTTCCCATTTTGGGACCATTTTTTATGAAATTATCTCAAGAAATAGTTACATATTATAGGATGGTTTTGTTTTTTAAATTAATTATATTTACATTAGCTAGCTTACTGTCGTCCATGTCATGTTTGAGAGAGTGAAAAAAGAGAGTGGATATAGTTCGATTGTCATTTTTTTAATAACCTTGTCGCTTAGTTGTTCTCTTGATTTTCCATTTTCTGTCGTTTATTGGTTTGATCGTCGTTTTTCTTTCCTTTACAATTTTTCGTGGTTTTATAGTTCTTTGTCGTTGTCCCTTCCCGTTTTTTTATTTTTATTTTTTTACTGTCGTTTAAATATTTATTTTTACGTTACGTTTACCTTCTTTTTTTTTTTTTTTTTTTACTGTCGTTTCACGTTCCTTTGTTCCCCTGTTTCATGTCGTTGCCTTAACAGTAATTTACCCGTTTTATTGTCGTTTTTGTTATTTCTTTCTTTTATCTTTTTCCCATAATTATGTTGCATGACTTGTCGACATGTTATTGTGACATGGTATGCGACGCGTTGTTGCACATGTTTTCTTATCCTTGGCATCTGACGTGCCAGTTGACTTAACAGCTTATATATATTTTTTTGTTGGACTACATAAGTTTTATTTTTCTTATTCCAAATGATCTGTTGAGAACTTCTTAAATAAATTATTTTGAAAAACAGTTTTAAAAAAATATAATTTGCTAATGAAAAAAAAATCTCGATGAAAAAAATTAATATAAATTGTTACAAATATGATATGTGATTAAATTTTTCAGTGAGAATATTGAAGAATGTCCTTTTGGCATAATGATAATCTATATTATATGTGTATTGTACTTTTAATTTGTATTTATTTTATACTGTAAGTATAAAGTAAAAACAAAACGAGCATATTATTGGGACTTGACGCTAAGAAATAAGAATGACTTATGCAAATAATGAGGAAATTTTAAAAAATATTTATCTTTTGACACAATGATAATATATGTCTGTATTCTACTTTTAACTTATACCCTAAAATTTAATGAAAACAAAAATAGCACACACTTGAGGAGCAATTCCCCCCCCCCCCCCCCCCCCCCCCCCCCCCCCCAATCCTACTTTGTGCAATTCTCCATTTTCTAATTGGGCCTTCTTTAATAAAAGCCCAACAAAGTAGCCAAGTCCACATCATTGGGCTTCACATTGTCCCAAATTTTCATATTTACATTTACACCCCCGGCAAATCACAGCCGTTCATCGACTCTCTCCCTCCAGAAAAACCCTAGTCTCTAAACACAACAAAAACCAAATCCTACACACTCTTTCTTCTCTCTCACAAGCCCAAAACCCTAACCCTAGCTCCGAAGCTCCCAGAGAGACTACCATGGCGGCGGTGGCGGCGACGACGGCGACGACAACGGAGTCCGTGCAGTGCTTCGGGCGGAAGAAGACGGCGGTGGCGGTGACGCACTGCAAGCGCGGGCGCGGGCAGATCAAGATCAACGGGTGCCCGATCGAGCTGGTGGAGCCGGAGATCCTGCGGTTCAAGGCGGTGGAGCCGATCCTGCTGCTCGGCCGCCACCGCTTCGCCGGCGTGGACATGCGCATCCGCGTCAGGGGCGGCGGCCACACCTCGCAGATCTACGCCATCCGCCAGAGCATCGCCAAGGCGCTCGTCGCCTACTACCAGAAGTTCGTCGACGAGCAGAGCAAGAAGGAGATCAAGGACATTCTCGTCCGCTACGACCGCACTCTCCTCGTCGCCGATCCCCGCCGCTGCGAGCCCAAGAAGTTCGGCGGTCGCGGAGCCAGAGCCAGGTTCCAGAAGTCTTACCGTTGAGAGAGAGAGTGTGTTTGGTTTGTGTTTTTTTCTGGTCCTTTCTGTTTGGATTTTGGTTGCAATTTTGATAGGTTTAATGAACCGAGACTTTGTTATTATGATCATACTGGTTTTTGTGATTTTAGGGATAAAAGTTTTGAGATTTTGGTTATGTCTTGTGTCTTTGAAACGAAGACTTGGAATTTTAATCTTCTCTTCTCGAGCGTTAATTTAATCAGTAAGATTTTGATTCTTGTTCGGTTTTGTTCTCTTTCTGACTATGATTCAAGTCATGTGTTTGATACGAAGGTTTGGCATTATCCTAACTATGAAAACAAGGAAAATTTTGAGCTTTTTTATTTTTGCTCTGCTTTGTGTTTGATTTTGTGTTGTATTTGTGCTGTTTCAATGATTTGAGTCCACGAGCTTTGGTTTATAGAGTTATTGTTATTGTAACTAGTAGATTCTTATATGGTTCAGTTTAGAGATATCTGATCCTTTTAGTATTATATTGTAGTTCAAGCTGACTACTTTTTTGGAAAGCTTAGGTCTTTTGAAGTGTCCAGGTTGTATTTTATCTCTCTGAAGCATGAAATATCTGATTTACGGTATAAAGTTGCTTGCAAGATGTTCGAAAAAAATCCCATTAGAACGATAGAGAAAGGGAGACACTATAGAGTGTGTTTTGGTTGTGTGTGTGTTTGGTTGTTATGTACCAAATGCTTTTTTGATACTTGTTGCTTCAAGATTTTAGGCACTAAGTTTTGCAATCACATTGTGGCTTTACGCTGTGGCTACAACAACTAATTGCAGTTTTCTGAGTATGATCAACCATTGAAATTTTGAGCTTTCTTGTCTATTATCAGTATGATTGGTGGGTACTTCTGTTCTGCATTGTGTGTAGATGACGTCTGTTTGTCGTTTTGGTGCTGCTTTGGTTTCATGAGTTTTGTCAATTTCATGGTTGCCTATGGAATTTATAGTGATGGGCACTATAAGTACTCTTTATTAGTTATTTGGGGAAGTTTCACTCACGCCCCCTCACTTTTAGTGAAATGCCAGTGACACCCCCTAAACCTAATCTAACGCCACCAACACCCCCCCCTACACTAACTTCTGTTAGTTAAATAGATGAAATTTCCAAAAGAACCTTAAATAGCCGTCCAATCTTAACCATAAAATTAATACATGATCTGAATTATTGATTTTTTGATTAATTTACTGAGAAATTAATGTTTTAGTAAAAGAATCATCTTTTGGGGGATTTTGTGGAATACCCCATTCTTGACACAATGATAATCTATACCCCATGTGTGTTGTACTTTTGATTTATACCCCAAAATTTACACTACAAACATAGAGTGGAAGTGAAGGGAGCACACCATATGGGGTATAGATTATTAAGTGGTATAAAAAATGGCTTTGTTTTGAAATTCTCCCTCATCTTTTTATCACACCAAATTCGCAGCCAAATGAAAAACAAAAACCAATTTAAAAAAAAAATCCGCATCCCGTTCATCGTGCCACCACATCATTGAGCTAAGGATCTGCCGGCAAGCCCTGACACTGTGCCATAGAGACCAGATCTGAAAGCTCTCAGAGCCGTGCCACCGTGTCCCTCGAACTAGGCTCGAATCGCCACTCGCGAGTCCCGACCCACTCCTCAAATTGACTCGTGGGACCAAATGCGAAGCCCGATTTGTGACCCACTTCGATAAGACCCACATTAGCTTGCGCAACTAGATCCGCCCAAAACCCGTGATGATTTGCCGACCAGCTCCGACCACGATCGCTCGTTTGAACCACGACCTGCGCCCAGAACCGGTGTCTCGCAGCCCAGCTCAAAGCCGCTGCGGTGGCGGCCAAAACCGTAGACTGCCGAAAAAAAAAAAAAAAATTCCATGATATTTAATATTTTGGCTCTTGGTTGCCTTGTTTAAATGAAGTGATCGACTTGTGGAGTTTTGCTTTATAGATCCTCTATGTTATACTCATAGCAACGTTATCTACATTCTTATTTGTGTTTTTGTTATTTTTGTTTGTCGAGTCTTGTTATTTTGTTAACATATGTTCAGCATGAAGTTGTGCAATTTTTGTGGCTACTAATGTTGGTCTTGACTCTTGATACTATTGAGTCTTGAGTTTCAAAGCAATCAACTGTCGAAAATACACTCAAAAGTATTGGCAAGATATTTTGATTTGCTTCAAAGTAGCTGGCTTGTATATAGAAATGACCAGGAAGATGAAATAGCAAATTCTGGACAATTTTCAAAGTAGAGCAACTATTGCAACTATTTAGGTCACAATATAAGCAGCAAGTGGACATTATTTATGTATTTATTTATTTAATGAGAAGTGAAGATAAATTAGTAGAAGATGAAAATTTATATAGATAAATAGGGGCGAGGAAGTTAACGTTGAAAGAATTTATATAAAAGATAAAATGTTAATCATTTTTACTCCTTTTTTCACGTTTAGGGGCATTTTAGGCATTTTCGAAATGTCTGACGGCTACTTTTTAACAGAAATTAACAGAGTTTGATTAGAGAAGGGTGTCCGTGGCCTTTTAAAAACATTAAATTTGTTTCATGGGGTCACACTGGCATTTAGCTAGAAGTGAGGGGGCGTCAGTAAAATTTTCCCTAGTTATTTTCTGGCTTAATGACTTATAATTAAGATAGAAGCTGTTGAGTCGGGGTCAGTTTGTGTTGAACAGCATTGTTTTATTAACAAAGTACTCTTTTCATTTCATGGGTCATTTCAAGATGGTCTTTACGGTCAAGTTATTCTTGTTAGTTGTTATCATGTTCTAATTTGGGTAGGAAGATAGAATTACACAGTCAAAAGGCAATAATGTTCATCAAGTTTCAAAGTTGATTTTGTGATGTGTCATTAGTTTATCGGATAAATTTTATGAATGGCCCCTATAATAAGCCACTGTCTATATTTAACCCCTAAAATATAAAACTTCTCAAATAGCCCCTCAAAATATAGTCACAGCAGATTTGTGGCCCTCCCGTTATCTATTTTTGACGGAGATAACAGATCTTGGGGCAGAAAAGTAATTTTGTCTTTGTACAATATCATGTGGATTTGAGTTATAACAGTCAGTTCACAATATCATCTCAATTCAAGTAAGAACTACAATATGGTAATCTGTGGCAATAAAGTTAGATTAAACTTCACAATCGTTGATATCCAAATAGCATATAGATCGGATTAAGAAAACTAACCTGATTAACCTTCTCCAAGTGACCCTTGTAGACTTTGCCAAAACCTCCCTCGCCCAAAAAGCAATCTAACCTGAAATTCCCAGTCGCAGCCGCGACTTCTTCGAAGGTAAATGTCTGAGCACGCCGACCATTGGTCTCACTATCTTTTAAATTTAGATTCTTTACATCCAAAGATAGTTGATCATCCTTCGATACCACCTCCTTCTTCACATCTAAATCGATTTTCGCGTTCGGGTTAACTTTGGTAGTGCCTAACCAAGAAATACACGAAAAACATGTGAGTAAGGGTGTGTGAGCAAGAGAGAGACAGAGAGACATATTAGGCCAAAGAAAAAGACACAAAAATGGACATATCGTAAGAAGAGACCAAAAAAAGACGATCTTGATTAGTTGATTATATTCTCTCAATTATGGGGATTGGAAAGACCATAGCCATTAAAAGAAAATAGAAAAAGAGCATGAAATGGGAAAAAAATCAATACCAAGACAAGAAGGAATTTGGATTATGGACTGGACCTTGCCAACCATGCAAACAAACAGAAACGAATTAGTACTAAAATAAATTTAAACAAACAAAATCAACACAACTTAACAGCCCATATCAGCTTAAATAGAACTAACAAAAGATCAAAACTTTAATACACAAATTAGAAACCCATCTTCTTCTTCTTTAATTTTTCTTACCCAAAAACGCTTTTCATGAGTATCTAATGTGAACAAGGTTTCAAGCTGAACCTAATAACATATCAGTTCGCTCCGGTCCCGGCTCATTCCCTCCTTGTACCGGTACTTTTGGTGACTCTGACGGTAATGCCGGCGGCGATTCTCTTCGTCGTCTTTGTCTTTGTGAGTTCACGCAAACTCCATTTTGTCTTTGAAGAAGAAGAAGCATAAACTCTCTAATGGCGTCTTTCCAAAAAAAAAAAAAATTTAGGGATTTAGGGATTTGAGAGTGGAAAAGGTGCTAAATATACATCATTTGCCCAAAGATCTGTTATCTCCGTCAAAAATAGGTAACGGGAGGGCCATATTTCTGTTGTGACGATATTTTGAGAGGCTATTTGAGAAATTTTATATTTTAGGGGCCAAATATGGACAGTGGCTTATTATAGGGGCCATTTAAAAAATTTATCCTTAGTTTATCATTGTAAACCAGTATATGAAGTGAATTTGTGTAAATTAAGAAAAAGCAATTGCCATGATGCATGTGATTGGATGAGCGGAATAATTGCGTTATTATTATATACGTCACTCTCTGTCCTAACTAAAGTGACCAATTCTTTCTTCAATCCTATTCCTAAGTGATCAACTTATTCATCATCGTATGTACAAAAAACGAACACGTAACAATTTTATCTTGTGTGAGAATTCTAAAATCCAAGTTTAAAAAGAATCTCCTTCGCAACAATAGAATGCAGAAAAGTGACTGTTAATATTTTGAAAGTACACACATACCCACTCTCACGGGTTTTGCCTTTTGCCTAGTGTGATTGTTAATATTTCCTTTCAGGCTATAATGGAAAGAAGGGTGGATTGAGACCTGGGTGGGGTAGGTAGGTTGTTTAGTAGGAGGAAAGATAAAAGAAAAAATTGAAGGGATTCACAGTTGTTGGGGCTCACCAATTTTAAACCTTCCACATGTAAAAGGAAAAGTTTTAGGGGGTTTTAATAAATGGAGTTGGGAGAACTGGAAAACAAAGTCATTTTTAATTTCACTTAAAGAAAATGCTTCAAGTATTGTAATTTTTTCATTTTCCTTTTATGTTTTGAGAGTTGTTAAGTGTAAATTTTGAGAAATAAATTAAAAAGTGCAACACACAATTATATAAATTATCATTGTTCTAAAAGAGTGGTTTTCTTCAAATTTTCAAAAAAAATTTTTCACACAGTGTGTGCAGTAAAAATCAAGATAAGTATAAATTATTAAGTTACTTAAAATGAATTTTTGCAATTCCTCAAGGTGTTGATTTGACTATTCACTACTTTTGCATCAATTTCTAACTTTATTCCTAAAAGTACTAAAAATATTTGGGTGAATAGTATTTTTACATAATAAAAAAAAAAGTCTCACGTGAGAAATTCTTCACCGCAAAAAATAATTCTGGATCGTCAGATTTATTTTTTTAAACAACTTAAAAAAATAAATCTGACGATTCAGATTTGTTCCCTGTGATGGAGAATTCCCCATCTGAGAATTTTTCAAAAAAACAATTGTTCTTTTCATCTTTTTTTCTCTCTCCTATCAAATAATTTTAAGAAGAGTCTCATGCGGGGAATTCTCCATCACGGGAAACCGTTTTGGATCATCAGATTTACTTAAAAATTGCTTAAAAAAGTTAATTTGACGATCTAGAATTATTCTTTGTAGTGGGGAATTTCTCACCTAATAATTTTCCATAATTTGAAGGAAATTTAAAATCATTTTTCTTTCTTTTCCATTTCATTCCCTGTTATTAGGCGGCGCTTATTAGGTCCATCCATACCCTTTTCCTTTCTTCGGTCTTCCTACCAAACGTATCCTCAATTTATCTTTGCTAGGGCAATTTTGGATTGAACATAGACATTTGTTGGTCCATCATCATTCACTGACAAGCCAATAAGCTTTTTCCACAAAGCAAACCACTTTCAACAGAAAAAAAAAAGCATTTCGTTTAACTTTTTATTTTTCATTTAAATGTTGTGTTGTGTTATTTCACCAATTGATGCTTATTGTTAATTCCTTGTAGTTTGTCAATTGGAGATGATCTTCATGTGCAAATTAAGTTAGACAATTTATTAGAGCCACGTTTGGTTGAGTTAAAGAAGCGTAAAAGAAAATGGAACGGTTCACAATCTCGCTTTGAAAGTGAACTTAAATTTTTAGAAGAAAAAAAAAAGAAAGAAAGAGAAATTACACTTAAATGTTTTATCAGATCTTCATTCACTCCTTGGATCATGGGATAATGATTTAACTTATTAATAATTTCCATTTCGTTTTATAAGTAGAATTAATAACAACAAAGAAGAAAAGAGAGGGAGAGAGTAAAAGCAAGAGCTTATGGGGAAGTTGTGAAGCAAAAAATAATAAGGTTTAGAAATATATTTACTTCTTGAACATGAAATAAATAAATTAAAATTGAACAAGAGACGAGTAGGAAAACTAAATGAGTATATTTAAAATTTTATTTGATTGGCATATTAAATGAAGATTGCTATCTCAAAAGTTTGTCACCTTGAATGTCCCACAATATGAAAAATTGTCATATTAGCAATCATATTTGAAAAAGAAAAAGAAAAAAAATGCCAACATAATAAAAATTTATTGAAAATTTGTGTAAATTTTTTATTGACATGATATAGGTATTATCTTGTCCTTGTAGTTGTGCATTGAAAACATTATGTCATTTAAGTAAAAATTCTTTGATACATTCTTTTCGGAGAGCAATAATATCTCATATTTATATTTTGTTAAAAAAGAAAAAAAAAGAAAAATAAAAACCCTGCCAAACAAACAGTGTTTCTCCAAATGTGGCGTCAGAACAACCTTATCCAACATCTGGAACAGTAGATTTCTCATTCCCAAACAGTCGCTTAAAAAGTTACGCCGGAAAACTTAAATCCCAAATCTCTCTCTCTCTCTCTCTCTCTCTCTCTCTCTCTCCTCATTTTCAGTTTTCCCTCCACTCTCTCTCTCTCTCTCTCTCTCTCTCTCTCTCTCTATATATATATATATACACACAGATATAATTATATAGTATATATTCTCTTAGTTAATATTCTTGTGTTTCAAAAGTGCCATTTTGAATCTCAGATAAGCTTTAAAGCCAAAACACAGAGCGAAGAGAAGCAAAACCCACGCTCTCTCTCTCTCTCTCTCTCTCCTTCTTTGTCTCTCCTAGGGTTTCGAAAGCTTGGTAACTTCTCTCTCTCTCTCTCTCTCTCTCTCTTTCTATTCATTTTCTCTGTAAAGAAAAATCATCGGTTTTTTGTTTTTCTGGTTTTTTGTCTCTCATTTGCTGTTATTGTAGCTTTTGCTTTGCATTTTGTGTGGAATTGAATTTATTGTAGTTCGGACTGGCTTACATGTTGGTAAAGTTGTGCCTTTGATGGCAGATCTGTCGCATTTATTGCCAAAAAAAAAAAAGAGAGAAAAAAAATTAAAGCTTTGTGGTAGTTTTGTAAAGGAAGTTCTTTTTTCTTGGTTCGTGTACATTTGATATCTCTCATTGTGTCTTCAATAGATCCTAGGTTTTAGGTTGTTTAGAAATAACTTTTTATTTTTTTATATGTACGAGTTATAGAACTTTCTGTGTTTCTATCTCTTTATCTTTTGTTTTTGTTTATGGGTAACTTTGTATATTTCGTGATTGAGATTACTGCTCGGTAATGTGGTTTAAATTAGCTTAATATGTAAAAGAAAAAAGCGCACCCAATGGTGTAAAAGATCGACGTTTTGAGTCTGGGTTTTAGTTGGAATATTTGTAGAGGGTTTTTTGGTTTTGAATTTAGTGCTAAAATGTGTACTTTTGACTTATGCGTTGTGGATATGGTTTTATTTTCTAGAGAGGACGTTTTGGGCTTTCATTAAATTTATTTTCTAGAAGTTATTGATTTAAGGGTGGAATGAATTTAATTTTGTAGGTTATGGCTTCAACAACGCCGAATCCGCAAAATCACTCGCTTTCAATTAAGCTGTGGCCTCCGAGCCAAAACACAAGGAAAGTGCTTGTGGAGCGGATGATCAAAAACCTTTCTACTGAATCGATTTTCACTGAGAAGTATGGCACTTTGAGTCTGGAAGATGCTGAAGAGAATGCAAGCTACATTGAGGACGTGGCTTTTTCCACGGCCAACAAGCATTATGAGAAGGAGCCTGATGGTGACGGAGGCTCTGCGGTGCAGCTATATGCGAGGGAATGTAGCCAGAAACTCCTTGAAGTTCTTAAAGGAGCTCTCAAAATCAAGGACAAGAAGGCAGAGTCTGAAAACAACATTGTGTCCCATGAAACCTTTTTTGATATATCTAAAGGCCAACGAGCCTTTATTGAGGCTGAGGAGGCTGAAAAGCTTCTAATGCCGTTGAAGGAGCCAGGGAATTCGTACTCCAAGATATGCTTCAGCAACAGAAGCTTCTGTTTAGAAGCAGCCCGTGTTGCTGAACCCATTTTGGCTTCTCTGAAAAGTCAGTTGAAAGATGTGGACCTGTCAGATTTTGTTGCAGGAAGACCAGAGGCAGAGGCTCTTCAGGTGATGAATATATTCGCAGCGGCTCTGGAAGGTAGCATCTTGAAGTCCTTGAATCTTTCAAACAATGCCTTGGGCGAAAAAGGTGTTCGGGCATTTGGAGCACTGCTTAAATCGCAGGCCGAGCTGGAGGAGCTCTATTTGATGAACGATGGCATTTCAGAAGAAGCCGCTCGAGCAGTTTCTGAGTTGATTCCTTCCACAGAGAAACTTAGAATCCTGCACTTCCACAACAATATGACGGGAGATGAAGGTGCACTTGCTATTGCTGAGGTTGTGAAGCACTCTCCTCTGTTGGAGGACTTCCGTTGCTCCTCTACAAGGATAGGCTCAGAAGGAGGAATTGCCCTATCTGAAGCGCTAGGCAGTTGTACTGGTTTGAAGAGGCTCGACTTGAGGGACAACATGTTCGGCGTTGAAGGCGGAGTTGCATTGAGCAAAGCGCTCTCCAAGCATCCAGATTTGGGAGAAGTTTATCTGAGTTACCTTAACCTGGAAAACGAGGGTGCTATTGCTGTAGTGAATGTTCTCAAGGAATCAGCTCCTTCGCTCAAAGTTCTGGAGATGGCTGGCAATGACATAACAGCAGAAGCTGCTTCGGCTTTAGCAGCTTGTATTGAGTCGAAGAAGCTTCTCGTGAAGCTAAATTTGTCTGAGAATGAGCTCAAGGACAAAGGTGCTATCCAGATCAGCAAGGCATTAGAAGGGCATTTGCAGCTGAGCGAAGTTGATATGAGCACTAATTTAATAAGAAGAGCCGGGGCTCGTTCATTGGCTCAGACTGTGATTCAGATCCCTGGTTTTAAGCTTCTGAACATCAACGGGAACTTCATCTCTGACGAAGGCATTGACGAGGTGAAGGATATCTTCAAGAAAATTCCCGATATTCTCGGGTCCTTGGATGAGAATGACCCCGATGGAGAAGATGATGATGGGGACGACGATGAGCCGGGAGAGGCTGAAGATGGCGAGGACGAATTAGAATCAAAGCTGAAAAGCCTCGAAGTTGGCCCGGCTGAGTAGACAGACATCCATCAATAACTTCTTAAGGCATTTAGAAGCATTTAGGATTAGACTGTTCTACTGAGTCTCAAGTATTATAAAATTGATACCAGTAGAATTAGTTGTGGTTGGCTGGTTTAGTTATTTCCATTTAATTTTAGCACTGGGTTTTTGGACCTCAGTCTATTATGTCCTTCGAAATCTTGGCAAAAGATTGTCACTCGCTCTTATAACACTCCAAAGGTTCTTACTTTGTTGTGGCAAATAACAGCGGGTATTTATTATTTGAACTTTAGATTTTTACTTGAGACTGATCTTTTTGACATGTTTTATGTTAAAGCATGAAATTTTGCGTGCCTCATATTTCCAATGAGTGAGTAAATAGTCCAAGTCATTTTAGTTTCATAATTTTATGGTGGTGATAGCTTTATAAGAGAAGAATTTCACAATTGGATTAGAAAAATAAGAATTTCATAATTGGTGATAATTTTACACTGTTGCTAATGCTGATTAGCAAAAGACATGTTACAAAAGAAGTAAAAATTAATAAATTGATGTTAAGCATAGCATCGGCCATTTCCAGACCATCTCTAAAAGGTCGGACAATGCCTGCTTGCCCTGAGAGGTCACCTAGTCATCTAAAAAAAAGCTTCTCAAAGCTCAAAACCCATGTACAAAATTTAGTGGGCTAATATCTAATTATGTAAAAAGAAGGGGTGTTTTTATCCAAATCTCTAATAATCAAGCCCATCCATTACCTCTTCCATTGGAACTTTGCCCTCTAGAATCCGAGAATGAGTTTTGACTAGAATAACTTGATCTCTTCTTTCTGTGGGTGTTCCAAGTCAATATCTGCCCATTCCAACCACTTGCTCCAACGCCATAATAGTCTTGTTTCTCTGCACTTTCCACTTCTAGTTTAGGTCTCTTTGGTGCCGGTGTTTGGTAGGTATCCTCGCTTGTTGCCTCACTTGCAAGAGGCGTGTTTGCTGTCAGTTCGACGACCTTTTCTTCTTCCCCACCATTACTAGTGTTACTAGCTGCGCTGGCCTCCGATTGGGAGTGGTTTCTTTTTCTACCTCGGCCAGAAAGTTTCGATATGTCTTCTCCGCTCTCCACGGCTTTCATCCATTGCAAATCGCTCAGGGTGTCGGCATAAACCACCTCTTTCCTTCGTCGCTTTCCCGTGACACTGCCAATGTCAAAGGCTTTTGTATTGTTTTCCTTATTATCAGGCTTAGGATACGCCCATTCGGGAACCTCGTTATCTTCCATAAGGCGAGCTCGGTAATTTTCCTTCTGCCTTCTCTCCTCGTCCATTTTCTCAAACAACCAGAACTCCTCTTCTGACCGGGCGGCAAGGCGGTTGATTTCTCTCTCGCTTGGCACGTCTGTCCCAAGTGAGCTTGTGCCTCGGCGCATGATCTCCTCCAACATATCTCTTCTATCTTGAGCTGCATGAAACAGAGTACAAATCAGTAGTGCACTAGCTATCGGAACACATTGTACATTTTCTAATCTTGCAATTCAAAGGGCCATGTTAGATCTTTCAAAACAACAGATACGGAAAAAGAAAAAAAAAATTGAACTGCCTATGTTATTCCTGATCAGCAGCAAGTTCTTGCTGTTTGATATTAAATATATAGGTGCGAAATTCTAACACAACAAATTTTTTATTTTTTTTTTCTAATCAAGAAATATCCATAATTCTCTTAACGAGCTCAAGTTCAAACCTGCAGAACCTACAATTTTAAAGTGAAGCAGCGGGCATTGAGACCCACTTGTGAGCAATAGCATTAAGATTGCTTATGAAGTCATGCAAAGAGTGCAAGACAACAAACCTGTCGAAGTTGTATTGAATAGTCCAGCCTGGATGACCTTAGCGTCTATGCCCATCTTCTGTTTAGCACGTTCCAAGATGACCTCTTCAATTGATCCAACACTAACCAACACGAAAACTCTCACTTCCTTCTTTTGCCCTATACGATGGGCCCGATCCTCTGCTTGTTGATCCATTTGGGGATTCCAATCACTGTCAAAAATAATGACAGTATCCGCTGTTTGTAAATTCAAACCAAGACCTCCGGCACGAGTACTCAGGAGAAACATGAAGTAAGGAGAGTCCGGGGCATTGAATTGCTTCAGCAGGGTCCCTCTTTCCTCGGTTTTGGTTGAACCATCCAGTCTCAGGTACTTAAAATCATGAAGTTGCAAATAGATTTCAAGAATGTCCATGAGACGAGTCATTTGTGAGAAAAGCAGGACCCTGTGCCCAGCTCTACGGAGTTTTGGGAGTAAACGATCAAGCAGTTCAAATTTTCCCGATGATCTAATAACCTCTTCCTTGCGCCACAAATTGTAATCTCCCAGCACAAAAAGATATGGATGGTTACAACATTTTCTGAGCTGCATTGTGAGGTTCTGTAGACTCTTTGACTTTCCTGTACCTAATAAAGTTCAATTTCTTCTTTAGTAAAACATGATAGTGTTTTAAACCCAATAATGTTAATTTGACACCCTTTTAAATGAGTCCTTTTTGCCTAAGAAGCATAAGCGAGGCTAAAAATGAGGGGTTTGAGTTTCAAACAAAAAAAGCACGAGGAAAGTCTACAAACCATTGGCTAGGCCAACTCTTCCCACATCGGTAACTTGTTGATAATATACTTTCTGCCATGCTGACAGATCACATTTCAGTATGACCTGGGATTTTCCAGGAAGGAATTTCTCCACTTCATCTTTTTTCCTCCTCAATATGAACGGTCTAATGACCTACAAATTAATAAATGGGAGATAAGAATAAGAAAAAACAAAGAAAAGAAAGAAAAAGAAGAAAGAATGAGATAATACGTACATGGTGCAGACGGCGAATAATTAGCAATTGTTCTTCATCTGTTAAAGAAATATCCACTCGATCTGCAAATGGTGCATTAAACCACTCCTCGAAGTTCTGAACGGAATTAAAAATGTGTGGAAGAAGAAAATTAAGAAGGGACCATAACTCCTGCAGACTATTCTGTATTGGGGTACCCGTCAATAGAAGTCTCCGTCTCATATCATAACTGCGTGTATGCAAGAGCTTAGTGAGGAGGCTTTTTGATTAAAAAAGTGAAACATACCATTTACATATAAAATTCATTGCTTGGAATAACATAGAAAATAGCCCCATAGGTGGTTTTGTGTTGCTACAAATAACGAGAGATAAATTTCCTATTCCAGGGAAACATTCTATAAAATTCACAAAATCAAAAGAACAGATTTTACAAAATTCCACATTTTGAAACATTCAAGATACAAGACCAAGTGCAATATGAATATTGAATACAGCATCATACCCTCCAAGTGTCTGTGCAAGAGCACATTCGTGATTCTTCAACCTATGGCCTTCATCTACAATCAGGTAGCACCATGGGATTTTCTTCAAAAATGTCTTATCTCTCATAATCAGGTCATAATGTGTGATCAACACATTAAATCTTCCTTCCCCTGATAATTCTTCCCTCATTGCTTTCCTCTCATCTTGACGCCCATCATAAAGAACAGCCATAATACTGGATCGAGTAGAAAAATCCAGAGTAACTCAAAACTGAAAACTGTGTGCAGAAGATGGATAAAAAGAGACATTAATGAAAACAGCAAAAATTACCTAGGAGCCCATGTTGCAAATTCATTAACCCAATTCGGTAGCACTGCCTTCGGAGCAACTATCAAGTGAGGCCCAGTCACTCCCTTGTTCTCCAGCAAGTACGCAACCAAAGATATGGTTTGTATTGTTTTTCCCAGTCCCATCTCATCAGCAAGAATTCCATTCAAGTTGTTATTAAACAAGGAGAGCATCCACTGAAGTCCTTCCAATTGGTACGGCCTTAATTCTCCACCTTGTAACATCGATGGTTGCTCTGTTACCTATAGAATTCAAAATTGGCATGAGAAGATCTTTCCCAGGCACTTACTTGGGAAAATCACAACATAAACTACCTATAACACCCGTAAGAGATAGCAAATGAGAATCATATTTCGTTGCAACATAAGAATTTTTAGAGATTACCTTTTCCTGAATGGCATGAATGGCTGAGTTATATTGTCGCTGACCTTCAAGTAAGTCACCAGCATCATTATTGTGATCAGAATCGATAACTTCTTCTTGTTCCTCCAAATCTGGAGAATCGGATTCCAAGTCCTTCAAGGACTCAATGCCCTCTGGAACTTTATAGTCCTTCTGACGTTGAACTGCAGCTCCCAAATTAGCAAGGAGCTTATTGGTTTCCTCGAGAAGTGTTGTCAATCTCTCATTCTTGCTCTCCTTCACCATTCTCATATACGCTTCTTGATCATCAGCCTTCAATGCTTGGAACCTCAATTTCTCAGCTCGTGTAGCGCGCTGCCTTTGCCTTCCATGCCATGCCTGTTAAAATGAAATATTCTTATTACGGTCCTTAGCTGCAGCATAAGCCCTTACCACTATCAAGCATTTGAATGTTTTAATGTTTCCTCAAAAACAGCCAACCACCATAATTTCAATCACCCAAAAGAAAAAATATACTCATAGATGTAGCAAAAGATATAGATAATCTCCAATTATTGTCAGTTCATGGTTATGATCATGTCTCATCCCTAAAGTTTTGGGCACCTTCTTGAACTCGACGTTCTATGTCACATTGTTCCCACTATCATGTATTTGAAATTATGAGAGAGAGAAAGAGAGAGAGAGAGAGAGAGAGAGAGAGAGAGAACAGCTAAGAGAAGAACGCATACTAGGACTCCATCATTCCTTTGTTTTCGGCGTTTCAATGTAGCCTGTATTTGTAATTGGAATTCACGAACTGCATTAAGGACCTCAGTGAAAAATTTTCTTTTTCGGGTTTCAATCTGATTTTTCTCCTCCTCAACTAACCTTGAGAGCCTCTGCATCAAGCATATTCACTTGTCAGAAACCAATAAATTTCCAACACAAAATTATCTTCCACACGACATAGACCTAACTTATCTCCATTTACAACTATGATTCCCATAGGTTTTACAGGTTATACGCATACTGACCTCAGCATCTCGTTTCTTCCTGAATTGGTCATCAGCTTCCATGGCAAAAGCATCTCCAACACCATACAGTGGCCGTCGCAACCGCATCAAACCCCAGTCAAATAACTGTTTGTCGGGATATGCACAGTTTGTACGGAGCCAATACTCTGAACTCACATCAGTTCGAACCTTCCTTTGTAGATCTGCCAACTGCAAGAAAAGAAGTCCTTGCACAAAAGGACAGAACCTATGTTATCCCTTGATAACAGCACAAATTCGCGTATATATACATTCTACTGCAACTCCTATACCTACATATAATTTAGCACTAGAAAAAAAAAAAAGAGAAAAAAAAGAAAAAAAGAAAAACCCACAAGCTCTTTAACAGAAGCCTCTAACTCAATCCTTTAAGCCATGACTGAGCCAGATTTTGAACTACTAAAATTTCTCAACAGGAATCATATTAATTTTATATTACTTTTGGAAAGAGGGTAAACAAATTTATCCCAATCCTTAAGAATCAATTTTTTCAAACCAATCAAATCGTTGGTTGTCAAGCAAAATCACATCTGATTTAATCACTTGAACGAAAAAGGATTGAATCAAATTAGTTGATCAAGTTTTACCTTTAGTCCATAGAGTTCAACCAAGCACTTTGTCTGCAGATCATCTCCTCTACTTGAAGGTAATTCTGATTGAGAAAATCATCAACACATACGGAATTCTTATGAAATACATTCCATAAAGTACCGAAAAAATCAGTGACAGTTAAAAATTTAGCATTTCCTCTCTCAAAACATAAGGAAATGAAACACTACAAATCTATACAAAATAGTTACCTTCAAGTTCAGCTAATCGATGCTGAATCTGGCTTTTGTAACGAATTTCCCTGGCTTCCGCCAATTCACAGCTCAGCATCCCATTCGGACGCTGCTTCAACATGGCCTCTTGGAGCTCAGGAAACAATTCTTCGGAATTATTCGCATGATTAGCCTGATTCACGAACATCAAAATGAATATTCACAATGCTACATCTGAAGATACAATTCAAGGCAATAAGCGATTCACTTATCAACGCACTTCCCAAAACTCCGTACAACATTCACAGCATCAGCGCAGTCATAAAAAGCTATTTCTTTGAGAAACTTAAAAGTAAAAACTTTAAACTGAACTAATAGCGGCCGAGAACAACCAAATTGATGCCTTTTATTACCAACTAGGCTAAAACACGGAAAAAAGAAATTTCCACATAAATGGTAAAACTAAAAAATCATTCCTTTTAAAGGAAAGAGCTTTGTTATTGTCACTACTGCATATCTTCTTAACCTACACACCATATAATTTTTGATTAATTACACATTTTCAAAAACACGCCTTGAACATTCAAATTTCAATCCAAACCAGTTCAAAACACAAATCAAATATCTTTTTTTTTTATAGGAAAAAAGGTAATCTTTAACCAAAAGAAACAAAAACCTAGCAAGCAGAATAAAAATCTCCCCAATAGTAATACAATCACAAATGAGAAACATCAAGACTTCAAGCAAGAGCAAAGAAATTGGTCAAAAAAGACTCCGAATTTCCACAAACCAGCTCGAATTCGCTCGTCACACGCACAAACCAAACCTAGAAAACCCCCAAATCCACCAAAACCCCTCAAAACCCCCAATCCACCTCAAAGAAACCAAGAAATCAAAGGCAAAACCCCAAAGACCAAGCACCAAACATACCAAGCCACTCTCCTCGGACGAATCCTCCGCATCGTCGAAGCCGTCTTCTTCGTAGTAGAGTGAGGCAACGGCGTCGAGAAGGTCGCCGGAGAGAGGGAGGTTCCGAGAGACGAGGCCGAGAGCGGAGATCAGAGATTTGGCCTGGTCGAGAGAGGACTGCGATCCTCGGCTCTGGCTCTGGCTCTGGCTCTGGCTCTGGCTCTCCAGCTGAGCCATGACCACCATGGCTATGGCGGGAGAGAGAGCTCGAAGAAGAAGAAGAAGAAGAGGCAAAAAAAAAGGTCCCTTATTAACGGCTATTTAAAAAAATAAAAATAAAAAATAAAAATTGATTATAATGGAATTGGATTTTAAGTCTCTCTCTCTCTCTCTGTGCTTTAACGAAGCCAAAGCCAAAGCCAAATGGAAATAAAAACTCGCACGCTCTTTCGATGCTAAACTATAAATTTTGGGGGTTTTTTTTTTTTTTTTTTTGGAAAACCCAAAGCCCTCGAAATCCAATCGAACCCTTTGCTCTCTCTCTCTCTCTCTCTCTTTCTGTGCTTGGGTTTTGTTTTGTTGGCATTGAGTTAAATTACGGAAACGCCCTTTAGTATGAGTGTTTGGATTGGACCAACGAAACACGGCTTCGTGAATTAGTGGAATGGCGAAATTGCCCTTGAGAATGCTAAAACAATGCACTTGAGTCCTTAGCGCTTTTTTTTTTTTTTTTTTTTTTTTTTTTTTTTTTTTAAAGTTTCCATTTGAGGGTTTAATTAAAATTAATTGTGAAGTAATCCTTGTACAATTTAATTAATGAGGTTAAAATAAAATTCGTACATCGGCAAGATGAAATATATCAATTTGCAAATTATGTTAGTTGTTATTAAAAAATTGACGTATCAATTTAATTAACGAGATTCACACCTTGTTAGAATATAGGAATTACGATTTTGACTAAATTAACGAAGTTAATAGGAATTAAACAATGAGAGACTCTCAAGTGAGGGACGTTTCACTAGTGGAAAATGATTTCGAACTAATAATTTCACTTTTTAAAAGGATCCTATCACTTAAAAGGGCAAATTATCCAAAATCATTCCCAACGGTTAATATGTCCTCCACTTTCCTTTAAACAAGTGGAGTTGTGAGTTTTCTTATTTATCTTTTTACATTCACATGAATGTTATTATTATTATTATTTTTTTTATAAGAATTACCATAACTCGAGTTCATTTTAATCAAGCTTGATAAATCATTCTAATCCAATACTCGGGTCACAACTTAAAACACAAGCAATGGAATACAAGTGATCTAAATACTTATTACTAATCACCAACTAAGAGAAACTAGGATTAGCATAAAATTCCATTGTTAAGCAACAAAGCTTAAAGAAAACAATCTTGATTATCAAAAACTCAAATTACCATTAAGCAAAGGCTCATCAACAAACATGCATACAAAACTGTCAAAACTCTAACCTTTAGATATAAAACTAATCTCAACAAAAAATCTACCAAAACCCTATGTTTGCATGGGAATACAGGGATGGGATTTGACTTGAGAGGAAATGCTAAACCCCGGAATGAGACAAAAAAGAGAGTTGCGCTGTCTTTTGAGCAGTTTTGATCTTGCTATTTCGATATCAGCCAAGTTGAAAATTCGGGGAATCACGATTTCCAACCCGATCTTGCATTTCAGATGACTCGAGTCTCTTGAATGACAGCCTGTGAAATTCTCAACTTTCTGCGTACAGTTCAAACCTTTCGGATGCTAATTTCCCTCCAATGCTCGTGCGATTGGTTCTTGGAAATATTGAAGAGAGATAAAGATCGCCTCCTGTTAACAAGCAAAACACGCAAACATTATCGTACTCGGGATTTTTCTTCATCGGGTAAAATAAATATTCAAACAGATGACAAGTACCTCGGTCCGAATTGTTCGACTTCCTTGATGCGGACATGTATTCAAGTATGAATCAAAAACCTCTCGGACGTCTTTACCCTTCAATAAGAGCAATGAAAAACTGTACTCAGCACATGGTTTCTCTATTTACCTTCTCACAAGTAAACAGAAACTAGCAAACTCTCAAGGCACGGTACCTTCAACTTAGTGTCCTCTTCAGCATTCTCTTCTAACCCAGCAAGGCCACCAAAAGCAATTAATAAATGCCTATCAAACAAGACAAGACGATAAAAATTGAGGCTTACTAAACTGGGGCAAAATTGATGGATTTTTTAAAGCAACATTAAAATGACAAGCACAAGCAGCTATAATAATCAATAAGACTATATATAAGAGAGAGTTAACTCAAAGATTCAAACAACAAACTTAGTTGCAAGTTCTGCAATTCGAAGAATATACCTGAAGGTAGGTATAACAAGTTCGGACGATTTAACAATCAAACCATGCTCAGATGTTCCAATCAAACAATCATAGCCACCCTGTGAATGAATAGCATATTGCAGATCAATGAACTATTTCTGATAAGTGCTGAGAGAGAGAGAGAGAGAACGGTGTCAAAGGACGATACCTTGTACGTGCATTCTCTTACTACCGCACTCAAATTGGAAGCATATCTCACTTTGTAACCCCAATACATTCCTACTTCTTCCCTGGGCTTGGAGGATGGAACAACCTTGTGCAATGAATCTAGAAAAGGGAAACCAAGCTTGTAACTATAACTGCTTGGCAAACAATATTATGATTATCAAAGAAGTTATATACCCAAAAAACCAAAAGGAACGAAGAATCTATGACGTGATGCCTACTTCAAATTTAAAAGTATAGTACCAAATAATACATATATAAAAGTGAATCTTTGTTAATGCATCAATGCACGACTTTGCAAGGCTAAACAATACAAAGGGAGGGAAACAGATTATTCACCAGCATCCAGATTCCGGTCCGCTCCCATAGCCACAGTAACTCTTGTTCCAGGAGGAAGTCCTTGATCAATAATAATATTCTGCATATTTTAGCACTGTAACAATAAAAACCAGATCTATTGGAGACACCATTGCATAAAGCTTTTCGTTTGTGTGGGTGGGAAGTGGCGGCATTTGTAAAAATTTAAATGGGAAAACTATTTAAGTTAAATTACTTGCAAAAGAAACTAAGTAGGAGAGAGAGGGTTAGCATTGAATCTTAATTTATCAAAATATAAAGTAACACAATAATAGAGAAAGGTATCAACAACACAGTTTTCAACGCTTAAAGAAAGGGAAAAAGAATGTGATTTTTGGAGATGAAAATGCAAAAACAAAGAACACGATTTTTGGAAAAACACACAGTATTTGTACAACTCAAAGCATTGCAGAAAACAGTTATACTTGACACACCACAGAAAGTGACTATACCTTATGTAAGCCCACATCAACTAGTGTTCCCGTGGAATTTGGAGCTCTTTCTCTAAGGGTAACACCTAGGAATTTAACGGAAGAAATGTTCTTTAAATATCGTAGTTTCATCGACAATATGAAATCAACTACACATTGAAACTTTCCAAATAGAAAATTATGAGTACCTTCTCGGTACGGAGCCCACTCATGCTTGCGCAGATGATGCGGAGCATCAAGTGGCGGCAACACACCCTGCAAAATGCAAACGAGAAGCAACCTTAGTTTCATCCCCATGAATTGCAACAAATACCCAAAAACCGTAAGCTTGCTCAAATGCAAAGCTCACCACAAATCTTAAGCTATTGTGCCTCGGAAACAAAGCCTTTCTCAGATACTGCGGCGTTTCAAGGTACTGCAAGATCCTTATAAGAAAAGCCGCACCACTTTCCTCCTCGTCCGGGTTTTCTGCGTCCGTAATGCTTGAACCGTTCTGGGAACCTCTCTTATTGTCAAATACTACCACCTATATATATGCAGTCACAAACATTGAACCATCAAAATTCATTGCACATTTATTTTTTCTCTGTTTTCATAAACGTAGGAATTGGATATTCCTATAAGAACAACAACAACAACAACATTTCCGCTTCTGTTGCACCGAAAAAGTTCATTCCTTTCAAAAACATGTTCCTAATAATAACCAATCCCTAGTTTCACTCAATCAGCAACAAATTACAGCAACTCAATGAGAAAATGGAGGCAAAGAAAAACCTCATCGATTCGGAAAATCGTCGCGGCGCGAGCAATCTGACCAGCCAACTACGAAAATCCAAAAAATGCAAACGAAGTTACAATTTTTCTCGGCAACCAAACAGAAAAACCGAAGCTTCCGGAGAAAATCGAGAGAAAAGGAAACACTACTCGAGTGGCGAGCTCGAAGGACTGTGCGTTGTCTATGATCGAACCAGCCACGGCTATGGAGACAGTAGGTACGTCCTCCTTAGCTACTTCGTCTCCGTCTTTCTTATCCTTCTTCTTCTTTCTCTTCTTCTTCTTCTGAGAATCGCCATTGTCAATCTTCTCAGCTTCGTTTTCCGGCTCCTTCTCTGCAGCATTCCGAGCCTCTGCTTCTTCTTGTTCTTCTCTCTTCTTCTTCTTCGCCATAGCCAAGGGTTTTCAGAGCTTTTGGTCTCTGTGGACTGTGGAGGGTTTTTCACTTTCAACTTCCCTCAAACTTTTTAAGAGCCTTTCTTTCTCTCAGTTTTGTCCTATCCATGTACTTTTGTAATTTATAAACTAGCCCTAATCTTTGGTAAGTTTGACAAAATTTCCCCATTTGTTTATATTTTTTATTTTTTACGTCGGTATTGTGATTTGGAGTTTCTGTCGTTTTCTCTTTTGGATAACTTGTTGTGATCCTGTCGTTTTGCAGTATTATCAGGGATTTTTTTTTTTTTTTTTTGTGTGTTGTTGTTGTTGTTGTTGTAAGGCATAGACCGTTTGGTTGTCAGTTTTTTCATTTTCTGATTTATGTTGTCTTAATTCATTGTCGTTTTCCTCCGTTTTTGAGATTTCTGTCGTTTTTTGTTTGATGTCCATGTTGTGCTACTGTCGTTTCTCAGTCATTGTCGCCAAAGTTTTTTTTCCCCATAACATAGCCCTTTTTGTTGTCGTTTTTGTCATTTTCTGTTTAATGTCATTTCTGATTCGTTGTCATTTTCTCGTTTGATGTCATATTGTTATCAAGCCGGTTTTCCTACACTTTCGTTTAACTTTTTTCCCCCTTACAAGTTAAAACATTGTCCTTTTGTTGTCGTTTTCTGTTTAATGTCGTTTTTGCTTCATTGTCATTTTCACGTTTGCCTCATAGTTGTTAATGTTGTTGTTTCGAGTATTTTGTCCCCTCTTTTGGTGTCATTTGTGATCCTGTCAACTTTCCAACATTGTCGTCTAATTTTTTTTTTTTTCCTTCCCCCTTAAAAGATTGTCCTCTTTTGTTGTCTTTTTTCATTGCTGTCGTTCTCCTCTTTGCTTTTTCAGTAGTTATTATTTTTTTCGAGTTTTCAGTCCAATTCCTTTGATATCATATGGTGTCACTAAGATTCTGTCGAACTTTAAACATTGTTGTTTAATATTTCTTCCCTTAAAACATCGTCTTTCTTGTCGTTTTCTACTTAATGTCGTTTTTCTTTAGTGTCTTTTTTGTTCAATTTTGTTTTCCTCTTTAGTTTTTTTTTTTTTTTTGCTACGTTGTTCCTCTTTAGTTGTTACTCTTTTTTCGAGCTTTCTGTCCCATCTCCTTTTATGTCATATTGTGATCTTCTACAACTTTCAACATTGCTGTTTACTTTTTCTTCCCTCAAAACATTGTCCTCTTTTGTTTTTCTAGTTAATGTCTTTTTTTCTTTAGTGTCGTTTTTGTTCAATGTCGTTTTCCTCTTTAGTTGTTATTGTTTTTTCGAGTTTTATGTCCCATCTCCTTTGATGTCATATTGTGATCCTCTCCAACTTTCAACATTGTTGTTTAGTTATTCTTCCCTCAAAACATTGTTAACTTTGTTGTCGTTTTCTACTTAATGTCGTTTTTTCTTTTTTGTTCAATGTAGTTTTCCTCTTTGCTTTTTCAATGCAGTTTTCCTCTTTGCTTTTTCAGTATATATCGTTTTTTTCGAGCTTTCTGTCTAATTTCTTTGATGTCCTGTCGAACTTTCATCATTGTTGTTTAGTTTTCTTCCCTTAAAACATTGTCCTTTTCTGTTGTCGTTTTTATTTAAAGTCGATTTTGTTCAATATCGTTTTCGTCTTTGCTTTTTCAGTTGTTATTGTTTTTTCCAGTTTTCTGTCCCATCTCTGTTGACGCCATATTGTAATCCTCTCGCACTTTCGACATTGTTGTCTACTTTTTCTTCCCTCAAAACAATGTCCTTTTTTTGTCGTTTTCTACTTAATGTCGTTTTTTCTTTGTGTCGTGTTTTTTTTTTTAGGTTGCTATTGTTGTTTCGAATTTTCTGTCCTACTCACCGTTAATGTCTTGATCCTGTCATTTTTCTAACGTTGTCGTTTAAGCTTTTTACCTTATCCTTTTTTTGTTGTCGCTTTCATTTTGTTGTCGTTTTTATTCGTTATCGTTTTTGCACCACCTTTTTTTTTTTTTTTTTTTTTTTTTGGTGCGCCTTTTAAGAGATAATTAGCTCTAAGATTGTTCCATTTCATGTGCTTTTCTAGGTGTTACTTTATTTTCCAATGGTTTTCTTTCCCCTCAATCAATCATTTTTATTTTTTCCCCACTCTTTAGTCTTTACTCTAGATTGGACATACCTGAATTTTTTATCGTCTTATCTCGTTGCTATTCTCTTTAAGTGTTAGTTAGGCAGTACATTCTGGCGGATATACTTATGAAAATTCATTAGATCCATCATTAGAAACACCACACACAAAAAAAAAAAAAAAAAAAAAAAAAAATTATATATATATATATATATAAAATTATGATAAAGTATCATGAGGCACAATAAAACATATGATAACTAGTCCAACAATGTGTTGTTCAGCTTCAAACACAATCAATTTTCCATTTCCAAGTACTGTAATTCTTCAAAGTTCACATTTCTTACAACAGCTTTTCACAAACCCTAACGCAGCCATTTTTCAACTCCAAACAACTTATTTCTATCTTGTGTAGACCTATAAATTGGGGTATATTATAATCTTTAAGGGAGCTTCTAACTAGGAGAAACAAACAGAAGAAATCACAACTATAACAGCTAAAACTTTGATTACTATAATTGAGATTCAACTTTACATGAGGTTCGGGTTAAAGTGTCGAAATCTAAAAATATTACAGAGGTGTTATCCTTTGTTCGCAATGTTCTTGCCTCACTCAACAAATAATTAGCAATATTCTCCGCAGAATTCTCCTTATCCAAAGCGTATCTCTCCCTAACCTGTGCAACTCGAAATGTAAAAATTTAGTATTTATTTTCTTGACAAGACGGGACAATGAATTCATGGGAAAAAAGTGTAAAATAAATAGACATTCAAGGGGATAGTACCTGAAGGACTAACTGAACAGCCTTCCTGACAGTCATGACATCCCACAAGCCATCGCTGAAATTTCCGAATCAACAAATTAGATTCGCAACATCTCACAAAACTTGAAAAATATATTCATGATTCAATTTTCTTAAGTAATATAACGCTAAAACCAATCTAAAATTAACCCTAATCAATGTCACCCAAAACAAAACTAAAAGGACATTGTTTTAGCGAAATCAAGTTATAGAAATGCATTTCTTTACAAATGTTTTAACAGAAAAACAGCAAAAATCGAAAAGTAAATACCTTGCTAATAGTGCGAATGCACTACTCGCTCGATTAATACGCACAACTTGACTTATATATGGCTCTGAACTGAACCTGTCATCCTGCTGTTTAAGAAACTTGTCTCCAAGCATCCGAGCAAGATTCAAACCTGAAAAAGAAGCTCCGCTTTAGTAGCGATTCAAGTGAGATGATGTATTTAATACATTGAAAAAAAAAAAAAAGAAATTTGTAGTTACCACATAGACGTGTTTCACCATCTTTCAGTGGCTCTCCTCTTTCTTGCATTCGAAGTCTCTCAGTATAACTAGTTACTCGGTGGTCTTCTGTCATCTTTATTTGTTTCCCATCAACACTGCCACAACAAACCATAATTAAAATTTTTTTGGCAACCAATCTTTATATCTTCTAGCTTAATCTCAACATAATGAACAATCTTTCTATAAAATAAGAAATAGGGTTATAGTAGGATCTCGTGCAAGATAAAAACGTGCAAAAACCATAAAAATGTAGTAACAACTAAGCTTTGTAAATATCAGATTTTACAAACATAATATATGAAAGAATGCTAGTAAGGAAGACGATAACAAGGCACATACTTAAAGACACAATGCGAGTCCCCTAGATTTGCACATTGTGCAAAGAGATTTTCATCATCATCAGTCCATACCAGAAGCAATGTTGCAGTACAGCCCTGAAAAGAACTAATTTCATTATATGCAAACTAAGGCCTTTATGTATATTTGCATATGTTGAGGCACATGTGCATATATTTTTAACTTGTTTGAGCACAAAAATTGGAAATTCAATGTCTAGTTGGCGAGCTATATACATAAGTGATATTATGTCTTAGATGTCAAAACACCAATTTCAGGGGAAAAGAAGAAGTTACGGCTCATGCATATTAGTATGAGAAAACCAAGAGAAATGAAAACCTCATATTGGTGATTCAGGCAATCTTCTGTCTGAAAAAAAGCATCTCTTAGAACATCTGAAGCATCGCACAGGGATAGAACTCTCTCCCTCTTAAGTGAGTCTGACAAGCTTGTAGCAACCATCATAGGAAGAAGCCTGCAGAACAGAATTATCACAGTACTTGAACAAAAATATCTGACGGCCACCGAGGACGGGAACATGAATGATTAAGTATAAACTACATAAAGTCACAACTACTTAGTTTTATCTAGCTGTTAGACTCACTAAATTAATGTGTTATACATGAGAAGAAGAATGTATGAGGGATTCCTCTAGGACAGCATGTCTTTCTGTCTGGGTTTGTCAATTAGGTGCCTAATTCACTATAAACCTTCTTTTTTTTTTTTTTTTACTATTGTAAGAACTTTAGAGCCCATGACTGCATTGAAAGAACTTGAAATTTGGAAAGGAAAGAGAAACCTATAAGATGAAATACTGACTTGCTAGCAGATTTAGCAGCCTCTACACCACCATGTCCATCACAAATACCAAAGAGTCCAAACTGCAGGATAAGGTTCTAGCTAATATTAGCATTTCCAGGAAGAAGCAAAGTCATTCGGTTAAAGACAAATTCATTAGCTTTACGAACCTGATCAACCCCAGGAAGAGGCCATTGATAATAGCAGACATCTTCCATAGGCAACTTTTTTCCTCCACGACGGACAGCCATGGGATCCGATGCCACCCCAACTCCAGGGCAGACCCGAAACTCATTTTCTGATGTAATATGGACCTGAAGAGGAGGGAATTATAAGAGAGTTGTAATACAGGATCCAGCAAACTCATACTCAATTGTAAAGTTTCGGTTTAAGCTTTCAATATGCTACCCACAATGGTCTATCCTCTTTGTTTTGTGTAGACTCCCTGATAATACAAGTTAATTATGAACCTGACTATAATGAAAAGCAGAAACGCTTTGATAAGAACTAGATCAGACCACTCTATTACTGAACTTAAAGAAGAGACATGTAGACTTACATGTACTTTTGAAGTAGGCCCAAGAGTTATTATGTCTCCATTTGCAAGCTCAAATGTTTCACCCCAGCGTCTACTTCCAGAATCAGAATGGTGAATTGGTTGCGAGTTCAAAAGTGTACCATTAAGGCTACCCATGTCCCTCAGTTCCCATTTTAAATTCTGAAGCCAATGTTCAATTACAGGATAATCAATCAACCAAAGAAGACGTAACAAAAAAGAAAGTCCAAGTACTATCGTTGAGATTCTTACATTTAAGTTCCAGGTTATAAATGCGTGCTTCCCTGACACCTCTGGATCCTTCAACAACAAATCACTAGGAGGAACCCTTCCCAGGGTTAAAGGAAGCCTAGAGGAATTTGTTGACTGCATAGAACATCGTGTTCCACAAGAAGGCCCAGAAATAACTTCCAAAACAAGACCTGCACGTCTAACATTAAAATATCATACATGTTTCATAAACACAGCAAACCAAAAGTTAACATTGATAGCTTCATTAAAGGGAAATAGGCAATCGATTACTTTGCTCATAGGCAGCCGTGGAGACAAATGCTAGAGATCGGGCATGCTCTAAACTATCTCTAGTATGTTTCTTTCCATCCGCTAACAAATGAGGCAAGAGCGGACGCTTAAGTGTTTGACCAACCAAAACATCTTCTGAATGTTCAGAAATCAAATCTATGGCCAAGCTATCCCCTGAAATACAAATTATATAAGAAATCCAATTTCTTGAGGAGCAAATATCTTTAATCATTAAGCATAACTTTTAAAAGCTCGGATTGAATACCTTGGACCAAATTGGGAGCGGGAGCTAAAGGGACTACCCTTGACTTGTGGACAAGTCCTTGTGTTCTGGGTGAGCGGAAATGCCCTTCATTTTGGCAACGTGCTCCCTCAAGGTCGTAATCTCTCGGCAACTCATTAGTTTGATTCGGAGTCAGAACTGTGTCATCAGAGACAAGGGGCCTCTCTAGCTCACCAATCTAAAAAAACCCAAAATCAAAAGAACAGACATTACATTTTACTCCGATGCTGATTGTGATCTCTAATTTGATCCCAATCTTAAATCAACCAATCTAAAAAATCATAAAAATTAACTATGAGTAAAAGCTTTTTCCACAACAAACAGCTCCTCTGCCACCACCATAGTTCAGCGTATTTACACCAAGCTCAATATTGTTAGCCATAGCGATATCAAATTCCTTTCTGATTTCATACTCAGTCTCAAACTTATCACCAATGGCAGCATAATCAATATGTGTTAACATCGAATAACCGCCAAATTTTCCCATACTATAGTTAAATAACTTATTATTCTTTCCAAAAATGAGGAAACCCAAACCTTCAAATTTAGCAATATAGAAAAAGAACCATAACCATTGTCACACCTAACCAGCGTCGAACCATTAGAATCAGACTTCCACTACTTCACTTCCATATAATTCACGAAGCTAAACTCATAACAACATTAAGAAAAAAAGAAAAAAACAATCTTTATTAAAAAAAAAATCAACAAACTAATCATCGTAAGATAAACCTAAACAAATAAATTCCACAAATAATCATATTAACGTCGAAATCGACATTACAAACACCAATCCTAAAATTTTCCCACAATCTTTCTCGGAAGCCAAACAAACACGCATCCGCATTGCATCAACCAATCGGAGAACCCGGAACCAGATCGCAAACTCCGACCGATCGAAGCCGAACCAAGAAAGAAAAAAACGGAGAAACAAGAAACGTATTCCTTTTCCGTTTCTCTTACCTTGAAGGTGCGAAACCGAGAAGCGAAGAAGAATCGCCATGGCTTACAGGAAATGAAGAGGACGATGAAGATCAGAAGAAGCATGAAGAGAACGAGAGCGACAACGATATCGAGCTTCGTCGCCATAGTAATCTCTCTCTCTCTCTCTCTAGAGAGATTGGCTTGGGGTTTGCGACAACATCGCTTTGAAATGGTCGCACCCGAAAATTAATTAAAATAAATAAATAAATAAAAACAAAAAAGCATTGTTGTTAATTGTAATGTCCAAAAAGGGAAAAAAATAAATAAAAATAAGAGTTTGTAATTAAAAACTCTTTTTAATTATTTGCTAAATACTCTTTCACGATTTTTAATTTTTGTTAAATTTCTTTTCTTAATATTTAATTTATAATTGTGTTTTTATTATTTATGTGCTATGTAAAATATATGTTTTGACATGTATTTGAATTATTATATATATAATTCGACGAATTCTTTGGTGAGGCATACGTAAAATTAAAAGACCGATCAGTCCTTTGGTGTGCAATGTGCATACGTTCCCGGCTAAAAAATAACACACAATAATCTACGGTGAAAGGTTCAAATTTAATCAATTAAAGACATTAACTCTTGATTTGATAATTAATATACCCAAATCAAAGAATACTCAAATATCAAAACTAAACATTACTTTTGGTTTTGTTATTGCATGCCATCTTCAGTTGTTCTCCTTTGGCATCAAATTTCCATGATCGCCTTCCTCGTCGACTTTGCGCCCACAATGACCCCGCACTTCGCTATACTACTCGCATCGTCCTTGCTCGTCTTGGTCATCATTGGCGTTGTGATGTTGACTTCGACGAGATCCAAATGTTTATGTAGGAGCTTCCATTTTTTATTTTACATGGTGCAAGAAGGAGTGAAATTTAGTGGCTTTTGCGAGAAGCGAAGGAGCAATGAAACCCAAGGCATTTCTTGGTGGTCGAGAGACTGAGCTATGGACATGCTTTCTAATGTCGATGAGGTTGGACTTCTAGGCAAAAGAGCTTGGCCTGAGAAAGGGCTCAAATTTGGGTGACGAGAGCGACATTGAAGGTCTGGGGTTACCAGAAGATGAGGGTTTGCCGAAGTCATTGTTGTGTTTTTTATGGTAGCGTTGTGTCTTATTAAATCATTAATTCATCCTAAAAGCTAGAGCTGATGGAAGACCACGTATACGTTGACAATTCTATAGGATTAAAGAGTGTGCGTTGTAGGGATTTGAACTCAAGACCTCCTGCTCTAATATTATGTTAAATTACCGATTCATCCCAAAAATTTAAGCTGATAGAAGACGAGGCCAACAATAGTTTTTATAATCTCAATTAAGTTTGCAACTCTAAAGAGTAAAGAGATTAGGTCTCTTGCTCTTCAGAAACTTGGCAAGGAAAAAAGCCATTCGAGGAGGAGAAAAAAAAAACTCATACTCACAAAATTGCTTAATAAAAGAGTTACCATTTGAGATTTTTTCTAAGAAGATACAATACTTAAAATAAATAATATTATCTTACCACTTGACGATTGGTCAATTTTTTTTTACCCCCGAATAGTCCTATGATTATGTCTCTCCATCATGTTAATTAATTAATTAATTTTTAATAACACTACCTCATCTTACTATTTGAAGACATGTGACTGACCAATAAGTCTAACTTACAGTGCTGGTTTTCAGCCGGACTCCAGAATATACATACACAGAAACAGAATTATATAAGATATATATTTTTATAGCGGTTGTTTCGGCTTTAATTTCTCGATCCTAATTTTATTGTAGGAGGGGATTAAAAATGAATAAAAACTCCCATAAACTATCATAAAGAGATTCTATAAAATGCATTTAGACATTTGACATGCATGCATTTAATGGGCGGGATTTTCTAGATGTCGTTTTGTAGCATCCATTTTAGCTGGGCTCACTGGGCCTATTAGGCCCATTTGATTCTTTTGGGCTCAGATAATTTGTCCATGGCCCAACAACTTGCCTTTATTTATAAGGTTCTTATTTATACTACATACGTACGTGGGAGAATTTCACAATAAAACCATTACTGGTGCCACTTAATAATTTATATCTTAAATAATATGCTTATTTTATTTTTACTTTATGTTTGTAATATAAATTTTAGAGTATAAATTAAAGTGCAATAAACATGAATTACAGATTATCATTGTGTCAAAGAATGAGATATTCCTCAAAATCTCCCTATTTACACTCATGTAAAATTTGAGGCATAATTAAAAATACAACACATATGAACATAAATTATTAAGGTACTAAAAGATGGGTATTTTTTAAAATCCTCTTAAAAAATAGGCAAGCGGGTATGGGTGTTTACCGGTGCTTTTTTTTTTTTTTTTTTTTTTTTTTTTAAATTTTTACAGAAAAAAGGGGTCTCGTACTCACAAAATGTGGGAGGAAAACACGTCTCACCCTTCCCATATTTTCTCCTCTATGTATACTGAGATAGAGAAGGAATATAAACGATCAATATAAAAGGTTACAAATATATAATATATAGATATGTTAGATTTATGTTTGGAACATTTTATATGTGTTTCTTTATTTTTTTATAAGAAAACTCTGAAGTTTAAAACTATACTGAGAGAGAAAGAGAGTACGAACATTACCATGTAGAGTCATGTTTGTCCTAATTTTTCAGACAAAAAAAGGCTCATTCTTATTTTTATTAATTTAGAGAAATTAGAGTGAATACCCAATTTTTAAAACTTAATGTAAGTTATTACCCAATCTTTTGAAAAATGTAACCAACTACCCAAAAGATGCAATTACTTACACAGTGGTAAGTTGTGGTAATTCACTTTGTTACCAAAGGCATGTGCAAGTAATTCACAAATTGTCTAGAAACTCAATTACTTCAAAAGTTTGGATATTTATTTTTATTGTTATATAAATTCTGGGTATTTGCCTACTTCACCCATTTATAATTTGATGATGCTCCTAATCTAAATTTGGTTGGTAATAAATTATTCAACATAATATAAATACGGTGTTTTGTACATATGAATGGTGGTTAAAACGGTATAAGATTATCTCTATTTATCTCCTCATTATGAGATCGAATATGCATCTTGAATATTATAACGTAGACAAAATGAAAAATAATAAAGCACCACGTAAAACACGTGGAAGGACTCGCACCTTTTGAACACAATATAACGATCGTAACAAATCTAGAATTAAGAGAACTATTTGTTACAACCTTCTTTTGCATGATTCTTGATCTAGCCTTAAACTATCCTTAAAAAATAATGAGGTTGGAGAAAAATATAAACGAGACTAGCTCCATTAACCAACACTAGAAAATATGAAAAAAATTAGGACTAATTGGTCAAGCCATTCTAGAAGGCTTCATATCCATAGTATGGAGTGATAATTTGGAAATAACAAAGGTAATAGTAATAATAATAATACAAGTAATAATACAATTTTTTCATACCAAGTGATGAGATAGGTCTTCAATGATTTTTTCCAAACTAGACATTGGTTTGAGAAGCAAAGAAGAAGTTTTACAGTTGTACAATGGAGTCATGAACATGAAATTCACAGGGACATGTTTTTATTATTCAACTATATATGAGTGAGAGAGCAATTAATTGCTTTGATAATTTTGGAAGGAAAATTATTGGTGACTTGCAATTGGTGTGAAAATTTTGGATTTGGTCCATTATTGTGATAACCGTTTTTATTCAATGGTCTAACAAATTTTAGTCATTGTTCACGTATCACTTTTTTAGAAAAAGAGTCAAAGAAACAACATTTCTCTTGTTTTGGTAAAAGAAATCCTAGTTCATATGAGAATTCAAATTAATTTTATACTTTATTATATACATAGTCCATGTTTTTCCACCTTCTTCCCATAAGAGCATTGATGACTTGTTTAGAAAAACTTCTATAGTTATTAGTTCTTACTTCTTAGCCAAAAATGAACAAAGAAACTGAGAAAATAAGTCCCCCCCCTCTATAACAACCACTTTAATGGCTTAGCAAAATCAGAACTCATAATGATAAAATTTGATACGAGAGATAGAAATCATTAATTAGAGATCGAAATAATTAATTAACCTACCCTACTTTTATTTATTCCCTTAAAAATTAATTATGATTTTTTTTTAGTTTTTTTTTTTGTTAAGAACAATGCTAATAAATACTAGGGGCTAGTGGATGCCGTTACAAACTACTACACGCCAATGTCTCAGAGAAAATAAAAATACTATTGGCATGATTCATATATAATATTTTTGAAAATACAAATACTCTTGTCATGTTTGATATATTTACTTCAAAACCGCTACTATTGACCAATACCGTTACTAACTTAGTAATTTATTAGATAATTCGGAGAATTTATTATTGGTTGACTATGCGCTATATAATTTGATGTTAATGTAGTATTTTCAATAGTTTTTGTTAGTTATGTTGTTTGACAAAACTATCACGACAAAAATTAGATTTGATGGCAAAAATTAAATTATAAAAATATTTAAAAAATTAAAACAATGGAGGGTCTTAAAACGGAATCTATATAAAAGCAGCGTTTAGGAATAAATACCAAAGTAGCTCCATATATGTATCTGTAATACTCAAATAATCTTTTTACTGGAAATTTCAGATACTTAAGTGCCATAATAAACGATTACAACATTAACGTAGTTGTATAATAGAACTCTGTCCACCGAATAATTTCTCTTTAATCCGACGGCGAACAAGTGCATGGTTTTGTGACCATATCGAATCACCGAGAGAGAGCTACTATATAAACCGACCTCATATGATCATGATGTGGGATATGCGAAAATCATTTATGTCTCGTTTGTTTCACCCATTTAAATAAGTCATTTTAAAATGAATCATTTTAATCTCTAATAATAACAAAATATCGTGAAAATGATTTTGAATAATGCTAAACCATTCAAATTATTTACCGAACAACTGGGAATCTATTCAGCTATATATGTGAATTTTTCTTCTCAATCATGGGTTAGTATTTAGTAACAACTTAAATATAATTAATTTGATCCATGCCAAGTTTTATTAAAATGATATATATACTTGTTTATAATACGCATATCGAATAGACCAACTCTTTCGTGCTCATCTCAAAGCCAATTAATCCATTTGTTCTTTACAAGCATATGGGTAATTTAATTTAATTACAGATTCAATATGACATATAGTTTAGTTCAAAAAAATAATAATAATAATAATAACAACTTATAGTTAACTGTCTATGTGTACACCACTATGGGAATGTGCATTGGCAACAACTTTTAGAGTCAGCAATACTGTCGCTATGTGTCTAAAGACATTAAAAGTGATGACCTAATACATATAGTAAATTTCCAGGAAAAAAATAATACATATAGTATATATGTATATGTATGTGTATATATGCTAATATATATTGGAGTCTATCCCAATCAAGAAGAGACATGCTTTTTGCAAACGTCCTTAGCCAATGTTGTTAGGCAAAACAGAGAAAATCTCAATCCATTACTTCGCGTTGACGCTAGCTTTATTATTTGTTTGCAAATTAATATTGCTTGCATCATCATTAGCATGTTGGATAACAAAGTTTATGTAAAGTACCGTTTTGACCTTTGTTTTTTTCTTCTTCTTCTTCTTCCTCCTTTTAATTAATTTATATATGGTTATTTAAAAATTAAGCAGTGATGAGTGATCTAATCAATTTTAAAAAAAATAAATTTACTATTTTATCACTTAAAGAAATTATTTAGACTATATACATTAATTAGTAATAAAAAACGTTGTAAGTTATGGCTAGTACTAATATTTAATCTTTTTTTTGTTATGACTAAAAATTTAATTTAATTTTTTTTTGTAACATTGGCACATTTTGGTTATTTGACAACTTTTTATAGAATATTATGAGGGCAACTTTTTATATTGTGGTTTATCACAATGTTTGGTGCAGAATAAATTACTCTCAGGTTAATCTTCTAGATGAAATTCTCAGAAAGTCATAATTAGTCCAAGTTGTACAATCTATTATTTGAGGAAAAATAGCACGTTTTAGAAACTAATTAGCTATGCATATGTAGGAATTTGAAAACTTGACCAACATAGCACAAAATCAGTTTAGTCAGAACAAAATTTATCATCAAAAGTAAAAATTGTGCAACTAAAAGTTAAAATTTGTAATTAATGTATCATCACTAACGGTAGGAAATGTTGAAATTAAGAGCATATATTAGTGCTAAGTTATTATAATTTGAGATTAATATTGTAATTTACTTTCTTTTTTTTTTGCTGTGACTAAAAATTATGATGAATAGTTTAATTTTTACAATAACGATGTAATTTTATTGTCCTTTTGGAAGTTGAAAGGACAAAATAGTACATGTAATTTGTAAGGGTTAGTTTTGATAGCAATTCAATTGCAAAAAAATTGAATTTAGATGCTCTTTTACGTACAAAAAAATTAGATTCAAGTATTTTTATTACAGTAAAAAGTAATTTTTTCAATTACCAATACAAATCTTCACTTTGACAATCTCAATTCAAATACAAAAAATTAGATTCAAGTATCTTTCTATAATAAAAAAATGACTTTTGCAATTCTCAATTCTAATATGTTCTCTTACAATCTTAATTCAAATACTATAACTAAATCCTTATTGATCAGACATCAATTTTTGAATCTAAAATTTTCCCAAACAATAATTTACTTCAAAATATATTTCCATTTTGACTCACATATATCCAAATGACCCATTTGAATTTAAGATTTTGTCAAACAATAACTTAAATCAAAATACCTAAATTTTTGTATTTTGATTATTATCCAAATGACCCTAAATCAAAATCATATATATCCAAGCATCAATTTAAATTTAAGATTTTGCCAAATAATAATTCAAATCAAAATGTGTTAATTTTGCATTTGAATTTATATCAAAAACGCCCCTAAATAAAATCATATTGTCAGAGACAAACTATTAATTAATTTTGACATAAAATTAACTGGTTTATTTACTACACCGCAATTTTCTATGATAGTTTAATAATTGAGGAAAGAGAAAGAAGGAATTTAAAAATAAAATAAAATTAATTAGAACTCGAGATAGGAAGGAGGATTATATTATTGTTGCAAGGCATCTACATATTTTTATTTGTGTCTATCATTATCATATGCTTTACCTTATTCAAGTTAATTATAACTAAAGTATCTTTAATTACGTATTTCCATTTTTTAAGCAACATTAGATTGTTGTTGCCCATTATAATGCTTCTTCTAGTTCTTATCTCTACTCATCAGTGACTCATTCCTTTTTCAGAATGTTGATAGAAAATTAAAAACTGCAAAATCAATGCCTTGAAAAACAAAACTTTTGGTCAACTACATATTTTTACAAGTTACAATGTATGTACTAAACAGATACTATATATATAAATATAATAAACACATATTAATAACGGCACAAAAGAATATGATCTCTTTTATGTATAATTAAGAGACTTCATCAATACGACATCTGATGAATATGTTCATATATTGTAGATATAAAAGAAATATTTATAAAGCCATATGCTAGTTGATCAAAATTCTAACATGGTACAATATTATATTTTTATGCACAAATTATTCGATTTGTCTCCTAACTTTTACTTCAAATTGTGTAAATATTCCTTATCAGTACAATCCCAGGTTATTTTAACCAAGTAATGAAATTTAAATACTTACTTTCAGGCCAAATTCAGAAACTCAAGGCTTCGGTCATCACCTAGATGCTAGCTAATAGTGGGCGTAAAATTAATTATGAATAATTTGCTTTAATGTCGAATATTAGCGTAACAACTAGATAAAGCTTCGTAGAGTACTAATCATGCATGCCAGTTGAGATTATGCCCTAATAAATATGATTTTATTCACTATCAACAAAAAGCTAACCACCCTCAGATGCAGTGTCTTTTTCTAGCTGACTTTGATTATAGGGTTTTTTATTTTATTTTATTTTATATTTTTAAGTTTTTTCGGGGGCTCGATGCATGAAAACTGTCGTTCGCTAATATAACCTTGTAATTAGCAATAAAACGACTGCTAATCCGATAGTTGCATGACAAGCTTGCATGGATTACGTAGGCTTTCATTACTTTGTTTTAAACTAATAATTAATATTTGATTAAGTTTCATACAAAAAACAAAGGAATATGTTATGCTTAAATTCAACGAAGGAAAGGAAAAGGTGTAGCCACTAACATGGTCAAAAAGTGAGGGAGAGAGAGTTTAATATGTGCTTAGGAATTTGCTAATTAAATAATTAATTAGTGTGCTTGTGCAAGCCATGAATGAATTGGAATCACTTGTCTTTCTCTCTCAATAAAGTAGTAGTCTCAACTAAAATACTAACACACAAACAAAAATGGTAAAAAGAAATTGAAAGGCTTAACTTTAGGCTTTCAATTAAAAGCAAAAGCGATATGACGTTTACTAATTTGTTTAAGATTCTCCCAATTTAATTGTTAACTATTCCATACACCAATTAAAACAAGAAAACAATATTATGGATTCTGATGCAAATTTCACTCTATACGTCTCTTTCTCTCCTTAAATGACCTAATTAATTAGGCTGAAAAACAAACTAGCCAAAAATAATAATAATAATAATAACACACACACAAATATACACTACACTACACTACACACACACAAACACAAAAAGATTCTTATATAAAATACATGTTTTCTCATACAGTTGGCTAACACAATATTATAAGTTCATTGATGCATAAAGAGAGCTTTTCTAGAATAGGAAGAGAAAGGGGAAAAAAGTATGTGATCCATTTGAAGCTACCAAAGGTTAACTAACAAATATTGGTTTTTTTTTTTTTGAGCATACTTTAATGAGGAAGAATATATAGCATGGACCACAAAATGTGATATAAGTCTATAACATGTACTATTAGATTCCATTAGATACTAATTGGGGAATGGACAAGATGCGTTATTTCAGGTTATGATCATTTTTTGCAAATTTAATTGAGATTAGTTCATCAAACATGTTGCATGTCCTTCACTGTCAAGAATATGTGTCATAATTAATACTATCTAAAACTAAAAGGTTTGGACTTTCAAAAAAAAGGCCTTTTTCATGTGGTGAATATCATCCAGGTTGGAATTCCAAAAGTATGGTTTTCATGTTTCAAATTTAGTACAGTACTCTTGTACGATTTTTTCTTCTCTCTTTTTTATTTATTTATTTTAAGTAACCTATATTGGGCGATCAAATGGCAGATTTTTTTAAGGTATAATTATATTACAAATTTATATATATATATATATATATATATATATATAGTACTATGAAATAAAAATTGTGTCAAAAAACACTTATAAATAGCATATACATAATCATATAAAACGCTAGATTATATGATGATTGATGACACTGTCCATCAGTATACAAATTTTGTAGAAGAGTTGACAATTCAATGCGTCCATTGTCGGTATATATGTTATTTATTTATTATAATCTCTTACATAGCTACTAAAATTGGGGGAAGATATATTTAAGGAATCCATTTTTTATATGAAAGCTCAGGGAAGCATGTTGGGAAAATTGATTTTGACAGATGAGGTGGAATATTATACATTATATATACGGTAATTTGAATCAGTGGCCCACCAAATTTTCAAGGTTTAGCAAGTTGCTTCCTCATCTTGTTCTTGACTGGAATTTGCACCCTGAATTTACAAATCCTGACAAATTGGTCCGTATTGATAACTGATGTAAAAAGTTGATGGAATTGATGATGAAATAGCAAAAAATATAATAAAATTTAGGGGGCAAGATCAACAATTTCAGGAGCCATTAATGCAAATGATCAACATATCCCTTATCATCATTAGAGACCAATTTGTTAAGACTTATAAAAAAATATTAAGGGATAACTTGCTAATTTATAATAAGTTTAGGATCCATTTTTCAAATTACTCGTATGTATAATAGGGCATATATATATATATATATATATATATATATATATATATATATAGAACCATGGTTATATGATTCCAACTAGTTTGAGATAAACATGCAAGGAACTTTGAGTCCACATTTGACCCAACTAATGTCTCTTTGATGACTAATCATCCCAAGTTTCTGAATTCTTTCCACTAGATAAAAAGGACAAATTAAGGTTGCTGTCAATAGATTTTTCTCTCACAAAACATTATTCTAATTAACAATATTATATGTATATACACACACATATGCTTACCTTTTAGCAACTGATGACGATAGTCATTTCATTTAAGACATGAGAAATTTATAATTATGGCATTAAAAAAGTAAACAAACAATGTTTATATAGTTCAGCGGTAAGTAGCTAATGTTTACAGCTGCATATTTTTTAGTTCGATTTCTAGGGAAGTAAGAGAAAAAATAAAAATTAATTTGAGACTTGGCCCACCCTCTTTTATATATATATATATATATATATATATATATATATAAAAGGCCACTTGTGGTTCTACTTTTATATATCTGTAAATTGGTTTTTGTTTTTGAAAGCAGGTTTTCAATCTATTTATAACAAGTACATGTGTGGTTGGTGTTAGTCTCTCTTGATGTACTCAAAATTTTCAAATATGCTTCTACATATTCTATATTTTATGCCATGATTTCCGATAATTAATTTAAACTAATTAATTCCTTCGGCCGGAAAAACCCCAGCAAGCCAAGCATATGATATTGGTAAGTCACAAAGAAAGTAAGAATTGGTCATTTTCATGCGTTGGAAAAATATGTTCAAACCAAGGAATGATAATCACAACCACAGAAAAAAAAAATTCTCACAAGTCACAATGTCATCAATTTTCTTCTTTGACAAATTAATATAGAAAAGGACTGGACATGGTACAATTATTTGCATACCCTTGACATTGGGACATTCTATATTATTAATATATATATATATATATATATTATATCAATAATGAAACTGGCTTAACAACACACTGTAGCTAGTCAGCAATAGTAATAGACATTCATATATTCCTTGATTAATCCTTCCACTAAATTTTCTTCTATGATCATTCTGTCCTTAGACTCTCCTCGCCAGCGGCGCAAAAATAATTTTTATAACACAACCAAAAAACACAAAAGGATTAATAACGTGTAACACTCTTGTTCTTGTTCATGAATGTTTAAATTATTGAAATATTTTAGAAGACAACGTGCAACATTACTTGCTATATATATATATATATATATTATGCAAATCATAAAAACCCTAGCTAGCTAATATACATTGTTCACCGACGCCAGCCGTTTAATTAATTAACAATATCTTTTTTATTTTTAATTTTTTTTCTCTAATTTAATATTTATCCTCTAATTGATTTGTTGGTTGTGACTCTACAATATTTCCATTCATGGAAACTAAACCACAAAACCCTTTATTTAGTAAAAAAGAGATCTAGAGATGAGTCCTAATTACAGAAACATTTTTTAGGGCAAATGAATATCTTTGGGGCTTTTAGCATTTAGGGTAGGCCACTTCTTTTGTCTTTCTACCCACATGGCTTAGGGTCATGTGTCATGGCGTTGAGATTGTCATTATTAGTAATATTCGTATTTTAATGTTTTCTATTTTTGATTAAGCTACCATTTGATTAATGATCTTTTTTATTTTTATTTTTCTCTTCCAAGAGAAATGGTAAAGAAAGAGAGAAAAAGATCCCAAGGGGTTTGTTCATAAGCTAAAAAGAAAAGCAAAGCACATATAGCCGACAAAACAAAAGGGAGCGACTTAGTGGAGAATCACTTATTTCCTTTTCAAAGTGATTTTGAAAAATGTATTACATGCCATGAGGCGTCCGTACGATTGGTGAAGTGGCTAGACAAGGTGTGGGTTTGATCATGGAAGCCAATATATGTGCCAGAACAGAATGATGTAATTAATATATATATATATATATATATATATATTACACAAGGAAAAAAAAAAAAAAACTAGCAGCACTAATCTTGGAGCAATTTTAGCTGCGCAAGAGAAACATTTCACAAAAAAATATAAAAAGAAAGGGAAAAGGCAAAAGGTTGAATTTAATTATAAGCTGAAAATAAGTGATTAATGTGGTTTCTAGTTGAACATGAAGAAAAAAATAACATAAAATGAAATATAAACAAGTCTTTAAAATGTCAAAGAGCATGTTTCAAACCCTTGGAAGGAAATTAAAAATGAAAATCAGGCTCATCTTGTGTTTTTTATTTTTGTCAATGTGACAATTGTTCTCCCAAACCATGATAATTGATGCATGAAGCATGAAAGTCTCTATGCATGAACAAACTTTTTGGCAATAAAATACAAGTACATGACAATTAAATCCCACCTAAAATTGATATTTAACTGAGCCCTATAATATAGATTTCACAACAACAAATACATATAGAATAACTAGATCCTAATGCATGGTGGTTGTTACACTCATCAATCATAATTATGTTTTTTTACTTGTCACATGTGCACGTTAATATGTTTTGTTTTGTTAAATTGAAATATGATTAAAAGAGTTTATCGGACAATCTCTTATTGAGAGAATGAGAATCGAGACAGCTAAATGGAACAACAGATTTATATTCGTCTTTCACCTCAATTTTTGGGACGTATTGACAAAATACCCTTCCCAAATAGAGTTTTCTATTTATTGCCTCAGAGTGTGGAAGAAAGTCAGCATTAAAGATAAAGAAAACAAACAACTGGTTTTGAATTTTATTTTTCAGTCATACATGTTGGTCGGCATGTATGGTGTGCAATAATGTTATTATTTTCAATTTTCCTTGAAATTTCAAAGCGTGTGGGCTGATGATATATATATATATATATATAATATAATATAATATATATATATATATTAAATCACATAAATATAATATATATATTCAAAAAAATTTCTGTATGCCCTTTTGAATATAATCAACTCTGATCTTGACTGTCAGAGAATATGAATCATATATACAGCAGACATGGGATAGGATTTAGAATTTCTATATACCCTTTTATGTATGAATATAATTAAGCAAGGCAAGAGTAAGAAGTGAGCAATCACTATCAAGAAATATTGAAGAGAATCCTTATGGTTTACTTCTTTTGTTGGCTTTCTTTTGGAAGAAAATAAGAAAAATAAATATAAAAAAAGGTGGTAATTTTTGGAGCAATGTAAAATCTTGTTTGTCTCTCTCTTCAACTACATTCGTGAACACATAAAAACATTCTAACTAGACCTAATTTTTATCTTTTGTTCTTTTTTTTCTTGCCCACATAAGAGATTGAGAGAACCAAATTTTATTTGAACCAAAATCTTGATTTTCTTTCTGAAAGAAACCCTCTCCAAATTGAGTCAAAAACAAAAATACTAAATGGGGGGGTGGTCCTTTTTTTCCCTTTTATTTTATTTTTTTAATTTTTTTCTTTTTTATACTCTAATCTAAGGCCTAAGCTATATGTGTATGTGTGTGTGTGTGTGTGAGTGTTTGTGTGTGTGGCAGATTTGGAATTGTATAATTCAAGTGGTGTAAAAAGGCCTCTTAACCACTGTACCATCCTGGCACTTTTTGGGGACTACAAATTCGGACCCTCCCTCTCGCTTCTCCTTCATGCTCATTCCCTTCTCATCTCTCTCTCTCTCTCTCTCTCTCTCTCTCTTCATTTCATAGTACTATAACCAAAACAAGACCCTTTTCATTGTAAGTTTGTTACCCCAAAAGCTATAAGTCCTCTGTTTTTCCTCTGCCTCTCTCTCTCTCTCTCTATCAAAAGCACAAGTCACACTCACTCACTCGCTCTCTTTACCCATTACGCTTTGGAACCAGTTAGTCGCTAAATAGGCCAACTAAAATGGCAACTATTGTGTACCAACAAAACTCTCAGCCATCATGTCTAGACTCTCAGCTTGTCGAGCCCAGAACAACACTCAGGCTCAAGCTCTCATCACCACTACTACACCAACAACAACAACAACAACAACAACAACTGCTCTTCAAGCCCACTTTCTCACAAACCGAACAGTCACAGAAATGCCATTACAACAATACCAACAACAACAACAACAGCGATCAAGGCATGGCAAAGGGTGGTTGGAGCTTCCTTCAATCTCTCTCCAACGCCACGCAGACCAAGGAAGCGACGCACTACGTGCACCCTCTGAGCCGGCGCGCGCCGGGGACGATCCTCAGCGAGCGCAGCCTGGCGCTGTGCACGGAGAATCTCGGCAACGAGACCGGCACCACCGACACGGCCGCCGACTGCGCCGCGCTGTGGGGCGCGGGCGCGGCGGCCGCCGGGGCGAGCGGGAGCGAGGGGGAGGCGAGGCGGCGGCCGGCGGCGAGAGCGCCGAGAGCGGCGGCGCGGAGCTTCCCGCCGCCGCTGACGACGATGAGCGGGCGCGAGGCGCTGCGGGTGCGGCCGCACCGCGAGGGCGGGCGGCTGATCATCGAGGCGGTGAAGGCGCCGAGGCCGAGCTCTTGCTTCGTGGCCGACAGGTCCGAGGGCCGGCTGAGGCTGCGCTTGTTGGAGAGGTTTGAGTCCGGAGAGGAGGTGGAAAGAGAGAGCCTTGAAAACGACACCAAAGAAGAAGAAGAAGAAGAGACAACGGAAGTTGGGGTTGATGATGCAGAGGAGTTATTGGGAGTGGGTGAGAGTGAAAAGGAAAAGGGAGAAGTGGGCAGAATTGAAAAGTTTGGGAGGGCGAGGGGGGGAAGGTGCAAAGAAGGAGGAGAGCAATATATTGTTGAGAACAAAAGCATGTTAAAGCCCTTTTGGGTGGCTACTTAATTAAGAACAATATTAAGAGAGCCAGAGAAGCTTTTATTTGGATTTCTCTAGTACTAATTGATCTAGCTAGATAATGGTTAAACAAAACAAAATTTGCCCCACAATTTTTCTGTTTGTGTTTGACTTTTTTTCTCTTTTTTTTTTGTTATCTTTTTTTTTTTTTTTTAAGATTTTGTTCATTCTAGTATAGATTCCCCTTTGTTTCCTCGAATGTGCTTGAGGGCTTTGGTTGGTAGTTATTATCGTTATTCTCTCTCTCTCCCTCTCTCTCTCTCTCTTGCATGGAAACGAGTCGTTTTCAATATTTTAGTATTTTAGTATGACAAACTAGTTTAGTTTTATTAGGACAACCGTGCGGTTATTAACTTATTGAACAAGTTGCAATGCATATAGACATTATAAAATATCCTGCTAGATGAGCAATGATATATATCTAATTACCATGAGATTAGTGAGAGTACTAAAATAATTTATCACTACTGTCTTTCCTTTTTGGCAAACTTATATATAACTTTCCACTTGAAAACCGTTATGAATTTTAGAAGCTAATAAGTGCGAGTGGTGTGTAATTCAACAGTAAAGATTAATAAAATGATAGACACTTTGTGAAAAACTTATATGACAATTGATATGTGAATTAAAGATTAATAAAATGATAGACACTTTGTGAAAAACTTATATGACAATTGATATGTGAATATTATTTTAGCTGACGATGATTAGTTTTTTTTAAGAATATTATTAAGTAAATAGCCATTTTTTAGATGAAGTTTTAAGAAAATAGTTAATGTTTTCATTAATTATGGAAATAATCATTTACTTAACTCTATGATGGTGTGAAGTTACCTTTATGTCCTTAATTTTTTAAGGAATTAAAGACTAGTTTCTTAACTTTTGTAAACGTTAGCTATTTTCTTAAAACATGAACTAAAAAATAGTTAAATACCAAATAGAGACCTTAATTTTTTAATCAATTATCTAATTACGTAGCATTGTTCTTTAAATTAAACGAGAGAAAAAGTTGAGACCTCTCTTTCTCTTTTCCTAATCCGTAAATGTAACTTATTAGGTTGTGGATCTTATATATCCACTATACAAACATTCGACAACAGTAAATTTTATTTTTACAGTTCATTTAATATTAATTATTCGCAAGGAAAACAGAATTGTATATGATAAAAAAAATAGAAGGGATATAGAGCATGAACTAATTAATAAATATTAATCCTCTATACGTTTAAAAAAATTTAGTGACCAATTTGAACTCAAAATCTTATCAACTAAAACAATAGTCTTTTACCAATTACCACCAAGTATAATTGACTAATAGTTATTTGTTACTTGCTTAAATCACTCTCTTTAACCACTAATGGAAGTTAGTTCTTCTTTAAGCGTAGGCCCACTAGCAAGTGCGATAGAGGTAAGCAAATCATGTATGACTATATATATAAATGTTAATTCTATTGGCCATATAATAAGAATCCACCATAAGCTAGCTACTTGATCTAGGAGAAGCAACCATTGGAGCCAACTAGAAATTTTCATGCAAGTGCTAGCTAATTGAGTTGGTAATAAAGCCACTTGGCACTACGTATAAGGACTTCTAGGATAAAAAATCAACATATATATATATATATATATAGTGAACACTTATAAGGGAAAGTCACTCGGCAACATACCATTAGTACTTGAAACTTGATAGAGACTAGGTTTCAAATCCATTTTCTTATGAACAAAGAAAAGTATTACTCAATTAGAAAGCTTATGGTCTAAGTTGATTTCTTTAATCAATCCATTAATACTAAGTCAAAATTTAGTAATAATAATAATAATAATAATAATAATAATAATAATTACATAGTCACCAAAAGTAACAATCTCAAAAGATGAAAAATCAAAATACATCATAAACAAAGAATATAATAATAATAATTCCACAAATGGCTTCCTACAGAAGAGTCGAAACTCATATCTATGATTGTGGTTGAGGATAATAGAATATTTTTTTGTATATTGTAGACCTAAATTATAAGAGAACATGATTTATATTTAAAAAATTATTCTTATCTATACCACAATTAATTATATTTAATAGAAGATTCTTACAAATAGTGAATGATGCACAATGATGAACGATTTTAAATTGACAGAATTACATTTTCAAAAGTTATCTCATTAAAAAATGTATTTAACAATTCAAAATAGTGTACTATGATAATGCATACACTATTGAAGAATTTTCTTTAATTATGATATTTATAAACCACCCTCGAATTTCTAAAAACAAAATTAATAATTAACATGTAGTTAGATCAACGCACAATTTTTGTGCATATACATCTCTTTTTTCATTGCGATCATTGTACTATTGTTTCAAGTTTCTACTTTCTAATCAATCATTGATTCAAATGTCAACTTCAAAACGCTCTCTTTATTTAATATATCAATAACCTTTTACACTTTCCTTTTACCTTGAAACATCGTCATCGCTCTTACCGCTCACTCGTGAAATTAATAAGAACACATATTCAATATGTATTGATGATGAGTTGCATAATAAAAGTTATTATAGTATGTAATAAAAAGGAAATTATATATATATATATATATAGGGAATATATATAGATAGAAATCCTTGAAATTGTCGGAAAGAAGATAGTGTTCTCTCATGCGTGGGACACACAATCTAACCAAAGTAACAAACAGCAGGGATTCGTATCCACTGCCGTACGGTCCTCTGGGGGACCAACCTGGACAGACTGCCAAAACATACACACAACTTCTTTAAAGCCCCTCCCTAGCTACCTACTTCTCCCACTACCATTACTTCATAGTCCACTTGGTGCACTAGTATCTATATATATATATATATATATATATATATATGATAATATTTTACATTTTATTTATGATTTTGATCAGCTTTATTTTAGAAATTTCGAGCTAATTAATTAGTAGATTTTAATTCTACTTTCACATTCAATTTCGCGGAGTATTGAATAGAAATTTGTTGTCATTTTAACTGCCTTTATTGTATGTTCTCTTTAATTATAAATTGACAATTTATGCACTTTTATTATATATATATATATATATATATATATTTAGATCTCATATGATAATTAAACGTGGGTGAGGGACAACTAAAAGAACAACAAAATGAAACAACATTTTTCTTTTCTAAAGTTTGATGTTGACCGACTAAAATTATGGTTTTTTAAGCATCCTTGCGCTACCTTCGCTTTAAACCTCCAAGGGTCCACCGATATGAAATTGAAAGCAATTCTACTTTAATAAATGGGTCTAGTTTTACTCTTTCACTACTACAAATCTAATGTCGCAAAGAGTCATTTTGAAAACGTTATAATAACCAATGGGCTAACCCTGGTGGTTATATTACAATTAGAAGTAATTAGAACACACACATTATTATAAAAAATAAAAAAAGCATCATAATATTAGTGGATCCCAACCCCAATGGTTATCATAGCACTATTAGAATTCTAGACCACACACATGCGCCTTTGCGTTTTGTGGCACTAAAAAAGATATGAAAGTGAACAAACTACACAAGGCAAGTGGGTTCTCGTAGAGTTTTGTAGAACTAGTACTCCTCTTGAGCATTATTACTATTTTACAAACAAAACCCACATGCAAAAAGGAATCGTACCCTAGTCATGATACCTCTTATTCATGAGAGATTTATTAATATCTATCTATATGTGGTGCTTTGTTGGATTGTTTTCTCAGATCCCCAGATCCCACCGACCATTTTCCCAACATTAATTTTTCTCAAGAAGAAAGAAAAGGGCTTTTCTCTTTCTTTCCATATTTTTTTTGTTTATCATAATAAATAGTAATAATATCAATAGAAATTCCATTTCATGAGTCTAACTTTGGAAATAAGTCTTTTTGAGTGCATCATAATATTGGTTTTATAATATAAACAAATTGATCTAGGGTTTTAAATTTGAAACAACTAGCTAGTTATATTAGGTGATAAAAAAGAAATGGGGTTTTTTTTTCCATTTTTATTTAGGTATATTGATTAGGTGTATTTGCATCGGTATCGATGATGATGATGAAGATCAAGTTGGGGAATCATTGAGATCGGTACGTCAAACATTATAAAGACAGTTTTCCCTTTCATGTTCTGGCAAGACCTTGAAATAGTCACATGCAATAATAATGAATGATTGACAATGCTTCACTTCAGAAGAGGAAGGCAATGCCTAATCGTGGAGTTAGGGCATCCATTCATTAGGCATATCCGTTAGGATAATGTATATATATATATATATATATATATATACACACATCGATCCATGTCATTGGTGCTATGGCTTGTCTCAGCATGCATATGCATATTCCCTATTGGTGTTGAATCTTCTATGTACATATGTAGACCTAGAGACTTGAATTTTCATTGTTCATCCTATACAGTAATATGATTATCATAATTTAATACATATTATGATATCACATTTTCATCCCAAAACAATAATATGATGATAATAATAAACTTTTATGATGAAGTGGTGATTTAATATGGTATTAGTAGGAGATCTGAGTTTAAATTTTTGTAAACACATTCTTTAACCATCATAAACGTGTAAGGCCTTATTAAATCTACACATGAGGGGGAGTGTTGAAATATAAAGCTATTATTAATCGGTCTTCCATCAGCTTAAGCTTTTGCCATGCATCGGTGATTTAACACGTACGTACATCAAGAAAAACAAATATCTTTCAAAATCTCTACCTTTATTTGAAATATATATTGGATTTATATATACCCTTTTCCCTTTTTCTTTTTGCTCTACCAGTATTAATATCACAATGATATTTTGGGGGCCAGAGAGAAAATATCCTATGTACTCTTTTGTAAACCCTCTCTCACTAGTCCCATCATATATATCCATATATATTAGTAAATACCGCGTTAAATTATCTTCGAAGGGAAACCTAAAATATTATTGGCTAGTGAGAGGATAATAATCCAACACTTGCCTAGCTAGTCCTGCCAAAACGTATATAGTTTGATAATATATCTCCGACACATACAAATATATATACCTTGCGTAATCCACATTTCAGTATCAAAACAAGAGAAACTAACGAAGAATTACAACACATTAGTTTGGAAGTCATTTTTGCAATATTATATACATTTTAGATACATGTGTATGTATAATGGTGACTAATTTATGAGTGTATATATCTTCATCTACATACTATATATATATATATATTATATGTTAGGTAGTACTTGCTACTTGGCGATGCTGATGACTTAAATATATATATATATATATATATATATAAGACATTAAGTCACTAGTCAATAAATGCATCTAAAATGGCCTTTACATTTATAATAAAAAAATAATTTATCAATACTTTTGTGTCTTTGTTTGAATGCTGAATCAACAGATTAGATCATGCCATTATATATATCCTTCCAAATGTGAAGCACATGTTTGTAAAAGAAAATTAATTTTCTTTTCTATCCACACCAAAAACAGAACTTTCTACCACTCAAAAAACAATAATATTGCAAATTGCATTGCATTATTCTTCTTTATTTCCTTTAGCAGATAGATTACTTCATTGATTTTCATTATAAAAATTCACACTGAATTCTAAAATTGCTGATGGCATTCAAAAAAGTGAGGCATATAATTAACTTAAAGGCCATTCTGCTAATTATTTATTATTAGGGCTTTTCGAAATTTGTGGGATTGTTTATTTCCTTTTCCAAGAAAGTATCTACTGTATTATTGAATCCACAATATACAAAATTTGATCTGATCCAAGACACAAAGAAAATTAAAAGACCAATAAAGCTTCTCCATTTGTGCAAAAGTATATACAATTCTGTTGGTTGATATTTCTTAAAAAAGCTAAAGTTGCATTTCAATAGCACTTGGGGGTTTATAATTGTTCTCTTTTCACTAAAGGGCTTCTAGTTTCTTGCTGGTTAAGAATGGGACTTGAAATTTCCAATTTTCAATATGTCCTTGGTGCAAATATCCACATTAATATATATGCGTAATGTTCCACTAGGGCAAAGGTCTCAAAAGCCAAATGTGATATAACATTTCATGAATAATTAAGCGGCTTTTTTAAAAATACAACTTTTTTCCCTCCTCTTTTGCTGACGAATTTTCTTGGTTTTGAAGTACTACGAAATTAGGGTTGATTTTTTTTTCCTTTTTGTTTTTATTTTTCCCATTCAAATGCACTTTTCTTTGCATTAGTGCTATATCTGAACTTTTTGTATAACCAACCTGCTAAGTAACTTGCTTTCACAGTTTTACTCGCATATAAATAAGGATATGTAAAGGTTCATGGTCAAATATAGAGGTCATGTAAATAATTAAATAATTTTGATCACCATTCAACTAAGTTAGTAATTATTGGGGACGTTCTATTTTACAATCAAGAAAAGTAAAAATAATATAGATAAATAAAAAAAAATTTGAGTGAGTTCATATATTCTTGGCTACGTACCCACCAAACTCATGATGAGTTAGCAATTAATAATGACAAATGTTCTTTGAAGAGTGTTTTCCAAAATGTATGGATTTTTAACTAATTAACCATTTAAGCACCAATCACTTTTCTAGTTCAAGCAATTTTTGTTGGCTTTTGAAAGTAAAAGCAATACTTAGAGAGAGAGAGAGAGAGAGAGAGAGAGAGAGAGAGAGAGAGAGAGAGAGAGATGATAAGAAGAAAGTTCTCTAATTCTTAATTGGTGGGTCTAAGCCAGTTATGGCGTCACCAACAAAAGGAACCACTTTTGTCACAAAGGAGTTAGCCCTCACCCGGCTAAAAACCCCACCACCATATCCACCTTGGACAAAGATAAAACCATAACCAAAAAACCGACAAAGAAAAAGAAAGTGGCAAAAAATTGACTAAACCATCTAGTTATTGGTTATGGATAAAACAGTAGGCCCTTTTCAAAAACAAAACAATTCATTCTTAAAAAATTATTTATTATTTTAACCTAACTTGTATATAAATGAATTAATGTGCATGCATGCAATCGTCCTTATACTTTACCGGAATTTTACTATACTAAAATCCAAAAGTAGAAAATTAAAAAGTATATAACGCTTCTACATCTAACTAACAATTCTCACAAAAGTAGATGAAATATTCAAATTTTTAGAGCCCTCTTTTTCTCAACCAAATGGATAAGAATGTGTGTCTAAATGCTCCAAAGTGACAACTAAGAAGAGGACCTAAAATGCATTCTAAGTCAAGAAGATACATTCATATTTACACACACACACACACATATATATATATATATATATATATATATGTAAAAGAGGAAAAACATTTATTCTCAACCTCATTGTTCCAATTTGAAGAACAAATTCTTACATATTTATGTGGTTTGCATGAGATATTGTCATATCTTCTTTTGTGTGTGTTGTGTTTATATTTGAGTTTTGATTCTCTCCACGTATAAGATTTGGAACCTCTTCAACGTTGTCCCGCTGGTACCATTGTCCTTTTCATTAAATTCCATTTTCAACATTAATGGATATTGAGGCTAATATATGTATGCATAGGAAAAGTGCTTAAATTGCATGACTTTTCTACTCTCTCTAACCAAAGATATGAAATATATATATATAGTAGATATACTTATGTCTGAAGGAACAAAAAGTGCTTTCTAATAGAGGATTGGTTTTCAATCACAACCACAAGAATTGTATGCGCTTATCCTAATTTTTTTGTTTCCTTTCTCTCTTTTCCCTTTTTTTTTCCCCTCCTGTTTTCTTCTTCACTATACATGCACACGCACACAAAGATATATAAATATATACACATATATATATATACTTCTTTATATTTATTTTCATGGTGGCAAAACCGAGAGACATGAAGCACAATTAATACTTGAAATAAATTGTGATTCCCCTTTGAGGAAAAAAAAATGTGAAGGGAAATACTAGAAAAGAACTTGTTTTTCGTTGAAAGATATATAAGACTCGTAGAGAGAGAGGTATGGAAATACAGAGAAATACCTACCTCAACTTATACAAAAGAAGGAATATTCATGCATATATCACAATATATTCTCTTGGGATCAAAGAATGGCCCACCAATATATTGTTATAATTAATTTGCCACGAATCTCAAGTCCCCAACAAACAATATTATCAAAGAAAATGATGGTCAATAAATTGTTGAGTTTTTATTTTGTCTTTCACTAGCTATTAATTCTCTTGATTTTTTTTTCTTTACTAATTTCTCACCAATCTGCCGAATCATGCATGTTGAGGGAATCAATTTAGGTCCATGATGATAAATCTAATGTTCCAATAAGTTTTTGACAATTGAGGCAATTAACACTGTGTTTCCTTTACACAAAAGTTGTTTGCATGTTATAAAATTACTCTCTCTCTCTCTCTCTCTCTCTCTCTCTCTCTCTCTCTCTCTCTCTCTCTCTCTCTCTCTCTCTCTCTCTCTCTCTCTCTCTCTCAACTTGGTCTTCAGACAAGTTAATCGCTGAAAGATATATGTCCCTTAATTATTAGACTGGTAACTAACATCCTGAGTGCTTAATCAATCAGCGAAATAGATTTTGTGTCTCATTACTTTTCATCTTTTTTTCCCTATAGCTTTTTCTTTTCTTTTCTTTTTTTTTTTTTTAAGAGGGAATCACATTCATGTCCTTAAATTATAAACTAATCTCATTTATAATCCTAACTGAATATCAAAATGCTTATAAATTCACTTTCGCTTTGTAAAACAGTCTGGTTTTAATTTCTCTATTAACAATCTATTAAAATTTTAACAGAAAACTCACAAAATCAGCAGATATGACGCTTAAATATGACATAATCAATACAAAATATTTGAAAAATAGTAAAAATTCATACTAATAACTATACCTATCATGTGTTCAAAATCTAACAAATGAGAGTGGAACTAAAGCTGGTCACATAGAGAAATCGCTTTAACCGACGTTTTGAAAATCAGAAATCAAAATAAGATTTGGTCTATAATTCGAGAATCAAAACCAACATCAGCCTTTTTTTTATTTATTTATTCTTTTTCTACTCAAATGATATACGGGCATCTCTATGTATCATCACGTAGTTGATCTCCCAGAATCCAGGTCTCTCACGTCAAGAAAGTTGCCCTTTTACTTAAAAAAGAGAGAGAGAGAGAGAGAGAAGAAAAGAAACCAGCCACCTCATCCCACACAAACATCTTTTCTTGCCTCTTTGTCCTTTCCAATCATTCAAAAGTTGAGTCAATAATTCAAAATATTTTCCCTTTTCCTCAAACACTCTATATTGTGTTCCTGAATACTTTCGGAAAATTCTGTTTAGTAGGAACATTTTTTAGTGGAAACATTTTTAAAACGATTATAAACCGTCGTATTAACTTAAAAAATATATCTAACATCTAAAATCGTTGTAAAAATGTTCTCACTACAAAATATTCGTACACAAATGGTTCCAAAACTTTCAACTCCATTCATATACATATACAATAAAATAATATTATTTTGAAAAAAGGAAAAAGGGGGAAAAAGTTGGGAGAGAAGAACAAAAAGTTGTTTTAGCTTTTGTAATTTTGACCCTCACCAACCAAGTTTATTCAATACCTATCTAGTAATTCAATGAACTTTTTCTCCAAGGGAACAAAAACAACTTTTACAGATTTTTGGTAATCTTTTTTTTTTTTTTTTTTTTTTTTTTCTCTTCCTGATGGGAAATTATGGTTAGGTTGAGCGTGATGGTCCATTATGTACATAAATTGGGAAACACAGGGGATTATTTAGAGGCGGCCGATAACTAAGCCAACATTTAATTGACTTAAAACGGCTCATGTTTCTCTGTTAAACACATTAATCATTCACACACCAAATTCATGCACTCATTCTTCTTTAACTTCAAAGAAAATTTCAAAAGTTTCATCTTTTTTTTTTTTTCTTTTTTCCTTTTCTACGCAAAATTATGACATGTTTGTGTTTTTAAAAGCATGAAAGATTTTTTAGAGGACAAAATCACAAAACCCACAAGAAGCAAGCATAAGCAATGCATGTCAGCTTTTCAGACATGCAATTGAGAACAATAGAAAATTTAGGCAAATGGAAACATGGCAAGCAGAGAATTGGGAGAGCCACTATTTCTGAATGGACTCTGAATGGATCTCCATTTTATGTTCTATAGGTGTGTATTTATAGGTCATTTTTGGGTTCAGGAAACTAAGCATGTGATAGACCCCCAAAGTTTTACTTTTGCCTTTGGGGATTTCTAATCTTTGTATGGATTGGCAAATTTTCTTTAAGGGGTAAAAAAAATGATAGGATACAATAGGCACATATATAACACTAGGTAAATTTTATAAAGGAAAAGGAAAAAAAAAAAAAGGTACTGGCATCCAATGGCAGACAGAAGATTCATATGATGCTTTTTGTTGTACCATCCAAATAATGGATGGTGTCAAGCCTTTTCATAAAAAACAAGGCAACTATTCTCATTTTTGTTTTCTTTATTCCTCTTATCGATTTGTTAATAAGTACATTATTTGTGATGATGTGTTTTTTTTTTTTTCCTTTCCTTTTTTTAACCTTACCGTGAATAAAAAATGTAAACTCAATATATATAAAAGATATGTAAACATTGTCAAGTAAAAATGTCATAATCTACAAGTGGTGACAAATAACAATCCACTAATAACCATACATGATATTACACAATTAGAGAAGAAGCTGGGTGTGGCTTGGGCTCTGCATTATGTTATAGACGAAACACTGGTTCTATAGAGAAAATATATATCAATCATTAAAAACTCAAAGTACTTCATGATTCATATACCGCCACAACATACATACTTATATTGGAAGTAAGAGAATAGAAACAAAAAAAATACAAGAAAAAAAAAGAAAGAAAAAAAGGTGACCTTTTTGCTATTGGATTTGGACACCATTTTCTCACCAGAAGAGAATGAAATGCATAACAATAATAATAATAACACATGATGATTATCACTCCCAAAACGGAAAAGCTATAACTTATTTCCGTATGAGTTATAAAAAAAAAAAAAAAACTGATAATAAATACAATGGAGGGTACATACAGTTTCACTTTCCTGGGGAAAAAAACCCTGACCTTTTATCCCTCTGTCGGATTAGAATCGGATCATTAGGAGACGACGTTTTGGATCCTGCCCCGGCCTGACGCATCATCTCTGCAAAACACGCTTTCGTCAGAAATTTGTATGCAATATCATCTATCTTAATCCAAACGGACTTTGATAATACAATGTTGTCATGACTAATGACAAACAGAAATAGGATTTTATTGTTTCTTAGTGAAATGCACTGAAACACGAGCACTGTCTTTTCATGTTTAAGCATTAATCCGACTATTGCAGGTCCTACTTGCTCGTTGAGTGATGGGTAAGTCAAGAGCTATCAAGGAATTCGCTTGAGTGATCTCTTTTGAGAACCATATATCGAGAATGAAGCACAAGTATTTTAGACATTGGTCATGGAAAATAAACTGCAACTAGAGAACATCTCGAGGTGTAAAGAATCATTAAAACTTGCCTCGTGTCTTCTCAAGCTCTTCGACTAGCTCCTCTTTCCACTTCCTATGTCTTTCTTTATCAGAGAAGTTTCTGCTGCAATCAAAAACCATTTTAGCCTATTAGAGAATAGAAAAGAGTTTTTGTACAAGGAAGCACTGTAAGCTAACTCAAGGGTCCAGAAGCATAACATTGTACCTTTGACTGAATGATCCTTCCCCGGCATCAGGTTCTTTCCATTCACTAAGCTGAGGTGGCTGGATTTCCTGCAAAGCTCGAATATGTACACCGCTAGCATTTGATGCATTTTTTGTATGACTCTTGGTCCCGGGGCTGGCGGTCTTGACAGCATCTACCATGGCAGAGAACCTTCTACTATGAAACCGACTTGGTGATCTGCTTTTAGGAGGTAAGTTAAGATTACATGGAACATTTTCACCATCCTGAATTCCAACCAACCTTGAATGGCTAGCTGAGTTCATTGTGCTATTATAAAATTCTTCGAGGGGCGTCTGCAATTTTTTGAGATCCATTGCCTGACATAGCATGGAGAAAAATTTATTATTTTCGGATGAGGACTTTTGGATGGCGTAAACTATTTGAAAGAAGGTAAAGATAAAGGTACAGAATGATTTGATAAACCCCAAGCAAAAGATCTCTGGAAAAAGAATAAAGATGCCACCTTCTCATCAAGGAAGGCTCTAATTTTGGATTCTGTAACTTCATCATCATCCTCGGCTGTAGATGGCCCGCAACAGAATTTAAATTCATTCTCCATACCAGATGCTTCAGGACTGGCATCAGCCATTTGCACTGTTTTACCAGAAGACAAGTCCAATCCGCTCATATCCAACTCCACACTTTTTTCAAACTTACACGGCCAATCATCAGTTGGTTCACACATTGGATTAAAACTCTAGACAAAACAACAAACCCGTCCATTAATATATATCATCGGTAAGTATCTGAACAGTTAAAAGAGAGTGAGATTTGAGCACGACCATACCTTGGTCAAGTCGTTTGACTCTAAGACAGATCCAAACTTTACTAATGAACTACCTACAACTTCATCTTTATCATCAATTTGACACATCTCATCATCAGAATCGGCTTGTCTCCAGTGGGATCCACCAACTGAGAAGTTATCCGGATATACAGTTGAGCACTTCAAACTACCCATGTCAAAAATATCTTTCAAGCCTCCACAGGTTGACCTTCTGATTGAGGAGTTCCAACTATCAGTATAACTTAGGAATCAAGATTGTGCAAAAAGAAATAAATAAAACTGCCAATTCTTACGAGTTTCTAAGATTTTCCCCTGGTGTTGACATCACATTTCCAGATTCCTAGTACATATAAAGCAACCAAGACAAGAGAAATAGTGAAAAGATAGAACATTGAACTAAACAATAAATTCTTGCAGAAAATTATACTGACCAAAATGGAAGTGCGAATTATTGAAGGAGCTTCCTGATATTTCCCAGTGACAAATGGATGCTGTACATAATGATAATATCCAAAATTAGAGGTAGGGTAAAGAACGAAGAATCAATGTGCAAAAAAACTAGATGGGAAAGTGTCTATAGATGAGCTGCCAAAATTCTCTATCAATGAAAGCTACTACCTATGCGCACAAACAATTACAAATACTAAATATCAATTGCACTTCTTCTATCATTCCAAGTATCTGGCGGTGCTGCTTTATAAACACCATATAAAAGAATAGAGTTCAAGTCTACCTGCAACAATTGTGACGCAGCTGGCCTTAAGTCTGGTTCCCTGCCATGTTGGTAAGAAAAGCTATTATAATATGTTGAATCAACTCTAATGATATAGAATGCGCGTATTCTTTAGTCTTCAAAAAAGTGTAAGAAAAACTGAAAGGAGAACAGATTTAAAGAAATTAGTATCGTACTCGTGCAAGCATTTCAGGAGAAAATCCTTAGCCTCAGCAGAGAGATGTTCAGGAATAGGCGGGTGAGATTTTGTTGTTCCAATATAGAATAGAGCTTGAACCTGAAAGAAACACCTTTCTCAGTTTGCAGTTCTTTGAGGAAAAATAAGCTTAAGAAACTTCTAGTCAGTGGCTCAGTGCTATGGAAAGGGGGGAAAAAAAGGGGTGGGATCTGAAAATGTGCACCTCTTGGTACTGCTGGCTCCATGGAGGCTTTCCCGTAGCCATCTCTATGACAGTGCACCCAACGCTCCATATATCGGCCGAGCTTAAACATTTTAAAGCATAAGTTCAGAAGGCAACTAAAGATTGAAGCTAATATAAAGTGCATTCCATACATATTTCAGTCAATGCACTGCAGGAGAGTATATCAACTGAAAATTTTACTTAATTGAAGCTTGGCATCAATAAATGGTGTTGGTTGATTGCATGTATAAGGAACCTTTACCATAGTTGACAAGCAAGTGAATCAAAGAGACATGACCAATGATAATCCACAATCCAATGCATTGAGATTTGGAAATCATATCGATTACAAGAAAACATGGAGAGATTCCATTCTTAAGGACAAATAGTTACTACACAAAACCCCTTCTTTTCTTTCAAGAACCAAATAAATCAAATGAAGGTCTAGACTTTAAACGACTGAAAATAACTTATTTAGAAAAAGAAATTGTTTTGTGTTCATTAGAATACAAGATTCCCTCTTATTTCCTTGTTTGGTGTATTGATCTTCAAACGGTTATAGTTTCAACGAATAAGTTATAAATCCTTACAAGCTATGGCCCGTTTGCCGAATAACTTCAGGAGCCATCCAAAATGGAGTACCCTTCATTGACTTCGCACCATTTAAAGTAGCCTAAATCAACAAAATAAAGTTTATTGAGAGTGATGTGGGAAAAGTTTGACAAATAACTTTAGCCAATTAAACTATAAGTAAGCATACCAATTCAACAACTTTCTTGGATGCTCCAAAATCCGCAAGTTTAATGCATCCTTTATTGTCAACAAGTATGTTTGCACCCTGATATGACAACAATTATCGACTGAGAGAAAGTTCTAACTCCAATCTGCATAAAAGTTTGATTTAGAGGAGGAAAAATTTACCTTGATATCCCTGTGCATAATTCCATTTCTGTGCAGATATTCAAGACCCAATAGCAACTGTTTCGTATACATTTTTATCACCTGTTCAGACGTAAATTCAAGATGTTATATATGTGTTTCACAACAGATACCCATTGTTAAGAAAGTAGCAACAAATGACTTACAGACTCAGGAAAAGATCCAAACTTCCCAAGTAAAGATGATATAGATCCGCCTGGAACGAACTCCAACAAGATATTCAGAGAGTCATCCTCTCTGCTAGTTCCCAAGTACCTCTGCATATCAAACAACCACAACTATTAGAAGTAAGCAACCACCATTACCATAGTAGTGCGAAAATAATAAGTAGAATATACTCACAACAATATTTGGATGCGAAAGATTCTTCAGTAGCTTCACTTCTTCTTCCAGCTCTCGAATATGAGCCTATTTCATAAGATACAGATTTTCAAAGGAAAACGTTGCACCCTGTCAGGTTCAAACTTTTTTTAAAGAACATGAGTGCTAATTCACTGACTTAAGCTGGTACTTCAATGAACAAACAAAAATTCAAGTGCTACTATGATCCCAAGTTACCTAATTGCGTACATGAATATCTACTAAAATTCAATACCAAATACGTTCCTAATGAAAAATCATTTCCTGATTGGTGAATCTATTTATAGAAACTTATATTTTGCTTGTTGAAAGCCAATCTCAATCCAGCATCGCTTAGTATAACATTATTATATTGAAAGAATTTGGTATACATCTTTGAATTCTAGAATTATCTTAATTGGAAACATAGCTAAAAAGCGTAAAAGCAATTGAGGTAAGAACTTTTTATTACACAATATCCAAACACAATCAGAAATACCTCTTTTACTACAAATTAAGTTCAGCTCAAAGAAATTAAACTTTTTCTAAAATCCATACCTGTGTTTTCTCCTTCGAAGCACTTTTCGCCGCAATCAGCACCTACGAATCAAAGAGAAACAAAAATAAAAAACCAAGACAACACAAAGTAAATTTATTTGGTATATCCTCACAGAACAGAGAACCTAATTCTCAGATTCGAACACCAAAGAAACATCCAACAAACAAACAAACACCTGTTTCACGGCGAGAAGCTCTCCGGAGTCGAGGTTCATCCCCATGTAGACCCTCCCGAACGCGCCGCAGCCGATCAACTCACCCCTCCGCCACCGGATCGGCGGCGACTCCTCCTTCTGCGGCGGCGGAGACGGCGGCGGCAGCGCTCTGATCGCCGCCGGCGACTTCGCGAACAGTCCGATTCGCGACTTGCGAATGCTCGAGCCGATCTTCTCCACGAAGAGGCCCAATCCTCCGCCGTCGTCGCCGCCGCCGCCGCCGCCGTGCGAGGTCCGGAACACCAACGATCGCCGGACCGAGCCGATGAGGTCTTGCATCGGAGAGGAGAGAGAGAGAGTGTGGTCGGAGATTCGCTAGGGTTTGTGGTTCGGCGAGAGATTTGTACGGACGACTGAGGGTTTATGACTGTCTCATTTTGTGCATTTGTGTTTTCTGAAACGAGAGGGAAAAGAGAGTGGTGCGATCTGCATTCAAATTTGTGAAAATTATAATAATAATTTGAAGAAATGGCAAGAGAGTAAATAGAATGAATGACCGGGGTGACTTCAGTAATTGTGGCTCTGGGTTTTTGGATTTTGCTATGAGTTACTGCTAGTTTTCTGGATTTGGAATTTTAGTCCAGTTCGTTAAGTTTCCTTACAATTTGTGTCCGGGATTTTTTTTTTTTATGTATTATATCCAGTATATTGTAGGTGTTAACGAGTTTGGTGATTTAAATTGCCATTTGAAAAAAAAATTGATAAAATTCAAATGATTAAAATTCATTTAAACTCTTAGAATCTAAATTCTACATATCCTCAAATTTCAATAATTTTGATTCATTTTGTGTAATTCTTTTTTATTTGACATTTTAATCACTCTATTTATAACTCAAATCACATATTTCTATATATACCCAAACGACAATTCAAATAATATTTTCAATTTAAGTTATGTTCGCCAAACGACACCGTAATGTGAAATAACATCAGGATTATCATTTTTTATTAACTTTTGAGTACTAATAGACATGTTACTAAATGCATTATTTTTTTTTATCATATATATACTTAAAAGGTATATTCTAATATTGAATATTATAGTCTCACTTATGATAAATATTGGATGTACCCATAGTAAAAATTCAAAGTTTATTAAAAAAATAATATCATGATCTAAAAAAATTCAATATAAAAGAAAAATAATAAAAGAATGAGATTTATTTGGATTGCAATCAAAATTACGTTTGTTTAAGTTTAAATTTCTATAAGTGAGTTTATTATAACAAAATGATTCAAATAAAAAAAATTTGTGATTTGCCGCTTTGCTCTTTGAGTACATATTATTACATAAACTAAATATCACGAAATATTACCCATTAAAAAAAAATTAACGAAATATTAATGGACTAGCCATAAAATAGTAGGCGTCGCCATCCGAAGGAGCCTAATTGACTAGTGGCAACCGCCGCCGAGCCACCTTGTGAATACACCCCCTCAAAATTTTGAATTTAAAAATTTGTCTAGTTTTTTTGTAAAAGTTTTCTAATATACCCTTCATGAAAAATATATAATTTATGGATAACACTGTACTCCAAAATAAAAATTACAACTATACTTCTACTCCATATTTCTATTTGTCATGATACAAATGTGAATTCTAACTACACTATTTTAAATTATAAAGATTCTAACATGAAATTAAAGACCAATACTCATAATTATTTTTATTAAAATTATAGCTCGTCATTGAGTAGAAAATTTAGAAGTTCAACTAATCTTATATTAGCAACCCAAGTCCCAATGAACCAAATAAAAAAAATATCGTTTTGTCTTTTTTTGCTCAAATAACGTATAAAATACAAGTGAACATAGGGGTGGCAATTTGGGTCCGGACACGAGACACGACACGAACACGACACGAAATAAACGGGTCTGGGTCCACCCTTAATGGGTCTGGGTCTTAAACGGGTCGACACGATTAACACGAAAATTAAATGGGTGAACACGACACGAACACGAAGACACGATTAAGAACGTTAAGACACGATTAATAAATAATTTTTAATATTTATATATATCTTCTTTAATTTTATATTCATTCTTATAAAATAGAACAACATATTTTGTTGATTTAGTTATCTTTTTATTTTAATTTAGGTCATAAATGAGTTTAAAATTTAAATGAGTCGTATATGGATTGTAATACCATTAATATATGTTTATCATTAAGATACGATTATTAAATGGGTCTTAATGGGTCGTTAATGGGTAACACGACAAGACACGACACGAACACGACACGACACGATAAGTAAATACTACTAAATGGGTTGGGTCGGGTCTGGGTCCAAAAAAAGGTCAACACGATAAGACACGACACGAACACGACACGAGACACGAATTGCCACCCCTAAGTGAACATACACAAAGGGCAAAAACCCAAATGACATATATAATAAAAATAAACGGTTGATTAATCAATTTAACGACAGTGAGTTTAAAGAGCATTCACTCGCATTACGTTTCCCAAAAAGATACTCTCTGCAACGCTCTTCCAACTCTACCCATTCTCTCTCTCTCTCTCTCTCTCTCTCTTTTCCTATGTCACTCTCAAGTTTTGCCAACTATTCCTTCTTTCTAAAAATAACACCTTCAATGGCCACACCATTTCTAATCATTGTTGTGTCACAAACCCAACAAAACACTTACTAGTTCATGAAAAAAGGCTTTATCAATATTATCAATAACGAAAACCAGAGATGGGTTTTGATTTGGAATCTGTTGCAGAGGCAACATCTGGGGCTGTTGGAGCTCTGGTCAGCACCACAATTCTCTACCCACTTGACACTTGCAAGACCAAATACCAAGCTGAGGTCCGAGCCTTCAATCACCAAAAATACAGGTTTGGTTTTTTTTTTTTCCATTTAATTTTTTCTCTTTTGGGTGTTATCTAATTTTGCTTGAATCAGCCATCTTTTTTGCTTTTAGTTCGTGCTTTTATGTTTGTCTCTCTCTATATGAAATCCCTTTGTTTGTTGGGCTTTGTCTTATTTTCTTGTTGGATAGTTTTACGACATGTTACATTACATTAGCTTTGGCGAAATCACTGTTTTTGGACCATTTTTCTTATATATGTGAAATTGGGTTGTTAGATCGAGCTGGGAATTTGAAGCTTTTGAAACTCGTAGTTTGTTAGAATATTAATTGAACATGTCACACCACATGGATCAAAGTAATGATCTTTACTTGTTTTTGGTCCATTTTGGAATAGAAATTATCTCAATTTATCTCCCTTGGGTGAGGTCACAAAGCTTTGAATCAATTGTCTTGCCACATTCCATGATAAAAACCTTTTGTTGGTTTTGGGCAGGAATGTTTCGGATGTTTTGTGGGAAGCGATTTCGACGCGGCAAGTGCTCTCATTGTACCAGGGGCTCGGGACGAAGAACTTGCAGTCGTTCATCTCGCAGTTCATCTACTTCTACGGATACAGCTTCTTCAAGCGCCTCTACTTGCGGAAAAGCGGGAACAAAGCGATCGGGGCCAAAGCGAACTTGCTCGTCGCTGCAGCTGCGGGGGCATGTACCGTCGTAGTGATACAGGTTGCGAACGGATTCTATTTATTGGACCTGTTTTTACTCGATCTAATGTCGTAAATTTTGTTTCGAATCTTAGTTTGAGGAGGCGTAAATTGGGTGAGTTTCACCGATGATCTTTTTGTGCTGCAGCCTTTGGATACGGCGTCCTCGAGGATGCAGACAAGCGAGTTCGGGAAGTCCAAAGGGCTTTGGAAGACCCTTTCGGAGGGTAGCTGGAGAGAGGCGTTTGACGGTCTTGGCATATCGCTTCTTTTGACGTCCAACCCATCTATCCAGGTAGTTCTCACGCCTTCTCGCCACATGATTTTTTTTTATCATCGCCATGTTTTTGTCAGAAATCGGTACGGTAACCATCCTCTGGGGATCTTTGTTCGGTATATCATTCAATTTTCCTTGTTGCATAGAGAAGATGTAACTTGCATTGAAACTTGGGCTTGTATTGTTTTGCAGTACACTGTTTTTGATCAGCTGAAACAAAGAGTACTCAAAAGCCGGACGAGTGAAAAAACAAGTAAATCATCGTCCCCAGAAGCTCTTTCCGCCTTGGCTGCATTCATCTTGGGTGCCGTTTCAAAGTGTGTCGCCACGGTCTTGACATACCCTGCGATCAGGTGGATGGTCAATTATTCAGTACTTCTACTGTATGCGTATTTATGGTTTAAATTTGAAGAGGAAAAATATATATATATTTCGCTTTATAATAGAAATGTTAAACAAAATGCGCGCAGGTGCAAGGTCATGATTCAAGCCGCGGAAGCAGATGAAGATCGAGAAAGAGGCGAGAAGAAGTCGCGGAAGACGATTCTAGGCGCGATTTCGGCCATTTGGGAAAGGGAAGGACCGTCGGGTTTCTTCAAGGGGTTACAGGCTCAGATACTCAAGACCGTGCTAAGCTCAGCCCTGCATTTGATGATAAAGGAGAAGATCACCAAGACTACATGGATTCTACTTCTAGCACTTCAGAGGTATGTGTTTGTCAGCCGTGCCAGATTAAAGACGGCTTGAATTTGGCGAATGCGCAAGCTTTCGTCATGAACGGCTCACTTGAAGGTGAATGCCAGCATTCGGAGGATTTATGTGAAAGATAAAATAAACAATGGTCAATACCAAAGGTATTCTTTAATTTAGAAAGAATCCAGGAACTTTGTAGCATAAGGTTCTTTCACTTCTATTTTTAATGACCACTTGTGCTTTGGGCCATTTCTAGTCTTGAAATGTGAAAATTCGTTTCACTGCATTGTATTACTAATAGCATAGTTGGTGGTTAAGCTCAAGCTTTTACACAACACTATTTTAGCCATGACCAGTGAGTGAGTGAGTTTTTATTAGTCCAAAGATTTGAATGAGGGCAATTTATGGCTTTCCTATGTCTCGCTAAAGGGCACATTTCCATGATTTAGGACATTGGAATCAAAACAAAGAAAGAAAATTTTGCAAGCCGTTTATTCACACACAACTAGAACCTTTATTAAGCAAAACACCTAAATACATGAAATGTGGTACTACAGTATCTAACTCAAATATTATTGCATAATACACGAACCAAAAAAGAAAAAACCCACCAACCCTCCAAATCCCAAAGTAATAAAGAAAACCTCAACACACTTATATGTATTACACCAATGCACATAGCAAGTTCTTCGACCTCTACAATCTGAAGCTTTCATTCGGGAAATTCATCTTTTTCTACGCCCTTTCTGAACTATGAAGTAGTGGCATAGAACTTGATATGTGACATGGTCTTTTTTATTGTCTATATCCACAAGAATAAATTACAAAAATGCCGTGGGGTATGTATGTGTCATGTGTGTGTGTGTGTGTATATGCGTGTGTATATTTATTTATATATATATATGGGTGTGTGGGTGTTATATATGGCTCTGATTCTCATGTTTCTATAGAAGGAAAACGGAAGCGACTAGCAAAAGAATAAAGTGGTGAATGAGGCTAGTTTTTGGGACAAAACTGGCTTTGCTTATTGAATTGATACCATCTACTGCATTGGCTTTATTGAACGGGTTTGGAGTGTTGGCTGCGCTGGGTGTGTTTCCGGGTGTACTGCCGGCAGGCCCGACGCCTCCGGCAGTAAGAACTACGACCTTCCAATCGTCCTCGGAGCCAATTCCAACGCCCGTGAACTTGGGGTCGTCAAGAGAGCTTGAGTACTGCGAGCTCTTGAGGCTTGAGAGGACAAGGTTTGAGGAGGAGTTGAGGGTGCAGACGGGTAAGATGATACCGTCAGAGTCGTTGAGATTGCATTTGAAGAGGATTTCGGGGTAGCTCGAGACGCTGGGAACGGGGCCCGGCTCGATGATTGAGCCCGTGGTGTTCGTGCAGGGTTGATCCTGGAACCGGTCAGCGAATTCATCCGCGAAACACTCTGCGCTCTTGCTCTTTACTAGTGCTGCCACTCTTGACGTAACGCGGTGGGCGTTGATGCCGTTAAGAAGAATGTCGTCATCGTCAATATCATGATCCTTACGATCGTCATGATCCTTACGATCGTCATGATCATCGTGATCGTCATGATCGTTATGATCGTCATCTGCAGGAAAACAGTGGAGATATACCCCATTTGACTAAATTGCAATACACATTCATAGAGAAATCAATCATAAAAATAGAGTATAAAATTAAAGCCTGTTCAAACATGAGGTTTGTTTATGTTTATGCAGAAAAAATAATAAGTGCTCAAGCAAAACAAAGTTATTATGTATGACTGTGCTCTTGGTTTATAACATAAAGACAGAAGCAATGAGCAAAAACAAAAAGTGATTAATCAATCCAATCTCGGCAATAAAACTGGCTGTGTTGATTGCTTTGCCTGTATCAACTGCGTTCTCTGCGGTGACAAAGCTTCCCTCGGAAGTGCTTGTGGTCAGAATGACGACAATCCAGTTGTCTTCGTGGCCAATCCCGACTCCTGTGAACTTGGTGTCATTGAGGTAGTCTGAGTACTGGGAATGCGTGAAGTTCGAGACGACCAGGCTCGACTCCAAGTTGGGGACACAAGCAGGCAGAACTATCCCGTCCCTCGTGTTGGAAACATTCAGGTGGCATTTGGCCAAAAGAGTTGGGTAGTTTGAGAACTGGGGTTCGGTTCCTGGCACGGTGTTGGCACCTGTTGTGTTTGTGCAAGGTTGATTCTGGAACTGTTCGGCGACTTCATCAGCAAGACACTCCGCGTTCTTGTTCTTTACCAAAGCCGTCAAGTTTAAGGTCAAACGGTATGCATTGATGCTTTGGAGAAGCGAATCTTCCTCATCTGCAGGAAAAATAGTGGACATGGCTCAGTGCCAAGATCGAAAATCAGGACTGATAGATCTTGTGAACCTGTATCAATTGGTATTACTAAAACCGAAAAACTCAACTTTGTTTGAGCTTATCATTATGCAACTTAGCCTGATTATGATTGCAGCTTTGAAACAATTGAAAGTCGAAAGAAACAGAATAGTAGCACTGATTTGTTATGCAATCAGATCACTTAGAATATTTTTAGATCTCCAAAATCAACTATACAAGTACACGATGGAAATTGATCAAGAAAGCCTTGACAAAGCAAACTAGCTCAAACACACAATATAAACCTTTACCCTTATAAATGTTTAATTTGACCAGATGAGAGTTTATTGATACTAAAAGATTTCACAGTCAAAATCTTAGACCAATTACAGTGTCATTCAACTTGACTCTTTAGCTCCATTATTACAGTTGTTCCAATTTCCAGGCTCAACAAAAGTATGTTTAACAAAAAAGAAGATCAAAAGAAAAACACAATCTTAGCAGCGATGACAGATAACTGATACATCAAGATGGAATACCCCATCTCAATATGTTTCATACTGACAAAGGCAAACAAAGAAATTACAAAAAATCCTTCAATGGAAGTGGTCCAAGGTCATCTCAAACCGCCCTACAATCAATCCCTATTGTTCACACAAAATGTTTCTCTCTCTCTTTTTTTTTTTTTAATCCAAATCCAACACCTATGGTGGCAAAAATGGAAAATTTCTCCAAGAAATAGGACATCACGAACCATCACCATTGGACAACCAGGTAAAGATTAAGCTTTACCACAAATGATCACCCAACATAAATCTACTAATAAGGTCCTATCTATCAGACCCATATAAATTTACCGTGAGATTAATCCAATTATAGTCAATTGATCATTTGGTTGAGCTTCCAAAAATTCATACCACAGAAACAAAAAAAAAAGCAAATTTGTAATTAAAAAAAAAACTACACCAAAGTCAAAAGCAACAAACAAAACCTCATTTTCTTGCAAGAAGCAGATCTACAGTATCAGTAGCTAAAAAACATTATCAGGTAAACCCTAAAAATCGTAATTGAATAAGCAAAAATCCAGATCAATAGTCCCTAATCAGATCTCTCACCAAACAGATTTCAGTGATAAACAACAAAATCATTCTCGATCAAAAGGAAAAGTAATAAGATTCATTCTTTCGATTATCTTTCAGGACCAAAATGTGATAACTCAATTCACATTATTATCATCATCATATTTGTTATACCATTCTCATTTCTCAGTCACCTCAAAATCAGAGAAATATTATCAATCACTCCACATTGTGACATAAATAACCAAAAAAAAAAAACTTTCTTCCTCAAAATCAATCAAAACATAGCAACAATACAAAAAATTAAATCACCCAAAAACAAAAAAAAAACAAAAAAAAAAACTCACCATGGTCGCATTGGACTGAGTGACTGAGCAAGAGAATAGCGGAAATGAAAACCGGAAGCAAAACACCGCGAAGCCGAGACGCCATTGCTGATAAACGAAGCTCAAAACTCCAATGCAGAAAAAAAAAATCACCGAAGTGCTCTGAGGGTTTTTTTTTTTTTTTTTTTTTCTCTGTTTGTGTATTTTCTTTTCTGTTGCTTTAAGAACAAGCTGGTACAGAGAGTATATATAGTAGCAACCGTGACAAAGACAGTGTAGCTAACTGGCCCCAAAACGGCGCCGTTTTTCAGACACTGCTTTTCGGTCAAACTACGTTGCTAAATGGGTTTGACTTTTTTGTGTTTTGTCTTAATGAGAAAAGGAAAATTTTGACACCAATAAATGGTTAGTGTCTATAATGCTCAACTCAATCCTAATATTGATTGTCGTTGCAAATTGCAATGTCAAATTGCCTCGTAGATTTTGTAAGTCTCTATTTCAACTTCCAATTCTCTACTTTGGAGGAAAAAAAAGGACAAGAAATAAGACTAAATCGATATTTTAGGGTCTAATTTCAAAAGAAACATTTATTTGAAGCCTATCAAGAACCAACTTATTTTCAATGTTGCCATATGGATTTATTAGAGCTTGACAACTGTTATAATAGTTTGATCGGAGTGATATGAAAGTTCCGTGTGTATTTGAGAACTACATTAATCAACTCGATGGATCTAAAAGACAACGAAACACGTATCTTTCTATTGCGTTACGTAAAATTAGATTGATTAGTCTTTTTCATGTTAATAATGGGTTTTGTTTCTAAAAATTCATAGATATAGTTGTATTTTTCGATCGATGTGTGATCATACTAAATGGTACCAAAATCTAATAGTCGTTTTTAGAAAAGGTCCTTTTGAAACTCTTTACTCTAAGTCGTCATTGTTGATAACGAAAATAATAATAATAATAATAATAATAATAATAATAACAACAATATTCTCATTATTGGGGAACCATAAACAGGAGTTTGATTGTCGTTTTTGTATTTCCTTGATAGAAGTTGGTTGTCGTTTCTCTCTCCTTTGTGAAACTCCTAAAGGGCTGGCAAATCCATCTTTGGGATTCACATGGGCCCACAAATTGAAGATAGCCCAACCCAATGGACCAAAGTGGAAAGCAAACTATCGTTAAGACAACTTTTTTTTTTTTAATATCTTCATGGTCATATGTAATATTATACATAAAATATAATTAATTGCAACTGCTGTGTTAAAAAACTTTAATTATATATATATATCTATATATTCTCTTTTTTTTCAGAAGAGTGCTCCAAATTCTGCATGCAAAATTCAAAATTGCTTGTTGAATGATAAAAGCTTTGATTTTAAGTTATTAACATTGCTTGTTAATCTCATATTCTCAAAAAGGCTTTGTTTGTTTGGAATTAATTGTTAGCATGACTAGAAATAATGAACAAAATATATATATGATATATGGATGTTTGAGTTAGACTAATCTCTTATCTTTACATCCAATTCAAGCTCCGGACTTGGCTGAAGTTGGCAACATTAATTTAAGAAACCAGCATTAGCCATTAACGTAAAGAGACTACTTAAAAAGAAAATTATTGTTCAATTTATTGAACATTAATATTTGGCACACTTTGTATGGCCAAACCGAAAACCACATTTTTTTTTCTTTTTTCAAAGAAAATGTCACCGCTAGTGGGTAATTAATTCCACGCGCAAAGGGCTAAAAAATTCATTGAATTCATTATAATCGTTTGTTTAATTTGGTAGTTGGCTATTGACCTAAATTTGCTAATAATTTTCTATCGAGAAACTTCATTTAAAAAAGAAAATGCCAACCCATTTTCCTCATGTGCCTAATAAATCATTCACGATCATTCATAATGAATAAATCACTCACGTAAATTTTGCCCTACTATATATGTTTAATTATACATGGCTACATATATGCTTGTGAAATGTTACTTTTGTTTATAGTAAATAGACCAACTAAAGTACAAGAAACAAAAAAGATTCTTGTACAACTAGTATGTTTGTCTAGTTTAAAGCTAATATCTATTTTATTTCTAACAACTATAGAGTATAGACACGCCCACTTTCAATTTTGACATATAAACAACAACCATTGCAATGAGTTTTCAATTTCTCATTTTCTCAAACTAAACATAGACATGATTAGCCTTTTGATTTCACCCATTTAAGCCGTAGCTCAAATCTAACACTAGAGAAAATAACCACATAATTAATTCCACAACTAAAGTGTTAACCAACTTAATATGATTGTCTATATGAGACAATTATGCAACCCCGATAGCACTTAATTTTACTTTTTCAAAAAACTAAAAAAAAAAAAAAAAGATAATGCCACATTAATATGCCATGCCAATTTATTAGAGTGCTTCATAAAGGATAAAAAAAAATATAATAATAAAAAAAATCTCCAAATCAAGTAGCACAAATAGTAGAATATTCTTAGAATAGTAATATTTAACCAACCATTAGGTCTCATCTGTAATTCCAAAACCAATTTCTAGTGACAATCAAGACAAAAACACAAAAACAAAACTAGTGGATACAATTGGCTTTGGATAACGTGGCAACAATCATCCAATGCCATGCAAAATCCAAATCCAATGCCTTCCCTCTTTCAAAAGGACCTCTAATTTATTTGACACCACAATTTATTAAAATTCCCATTTTCTCCTCGGAAATTTAAAAAAAAAATATCATGGCGGCGCCGGCGGATTGCCGGATTTCGCTACCGGCCGCGGGGCAGCTACGCGGTGGCGCGGCCGGGCTGGCGGGGCGGAACTGGAGGCTTGTGAATTTTAGCAATGGAGAAACAATGGGGACCAAGCTGAGGCAGTCTCAGCTTAGGCAAGCAAAATTGTCAAATATTAGTACTAACTGTAATAATAATAATAATAATAAGAATGTTAGGCAACGTGTTTGCATGTCTCTCACTGCTGATGTAGCTGAGACCAAGGTTAGCCCATTTACTCTCTCTCTCTCTCTCTCTCTCTCTATATATATATATGTATATGTATATTTGTAGGGCTATGATTTGAGTTTGCAATGATTAGAGCTCTATGATTGGTTTTCACTGTAAAATAAGTTAAAAATCATTAAAGTTTATGAAAAATGTGTGTTCACTGTTGTTGATGATAGATATTGGGTCCGTTGAACAGTGTGTGTCACCATTAATGATATTCATTACCTTTGATATAGATATGGGTCCGTATCAAAGTACATATATAAATGTATATCTCTGTGTGTGTGTATGAGAATGAACAAATGAACAAAGTCCCGTTAGTTATTATCTTTTATCCTAAGGAAAAAATAAGAAAGAAATTATCTAGTAACTAAAAAAGAATATATATATATATATATATATATATTCACCATTGTTGTTAAATTAGAAATTTTGTTAATATAAAAAAAAATAAAAATTTGACTATTCAGAATTAAAACACGTTACAAGTAGAAAGCACTTCGATGAATTCAGAAACTTGTCATGGTTCTGAACAGAGTACTGACTTTGGGCCAAAGATTATGCATAGCATTAGAAATACCCTTAATTTGGTGAAGTTGTTTGAGCACTGATAACACCAAATTTTGGGGTAGAGAATATTATGTTTTGAGTGTTTTCAAGCTCATGATCTGTGTACTTCATTCTCAAATCTCAATAGGAAAAACATGAAGCCAAAAAGAAAAAAAAAAATGGTCACCTTTCAATCTGCATTGGAAGTTTGGCAGTACTCAAAACTGTATATAAATATCTTACAATGTTATTTGACAATTTTATAAAAAATATATATATTCATGTAGCTGAGGGACTTGGAGATGGAAAAAAGAGACCCTAGGACAGTTGTGGCCATCATACTAGGAGGAGGAGCCGGAACTCGGCTTTTCCCTCTCACCAAACGCCGCGCTAAGCCTGCGGTAAGTACCACTACAGCACAGCGAACAACAACTTTTTCTCGAATCCCATAAGACCCTTTTGTTAGGACTCGAAAATTTACATCAATTTGACACTAGCTACTACCATCAACCATTGCAGGTCCCCATTGGAGGATCATACCGCCTCATCGACGTGCCGATGAGCAACTGCATCAACAGCGGGATCAACAAAGTGTACATCCTCACTCAGTTCAACTCCGCCTCGCTCAACAGACACCTCGCGCGTGCCTACAACTTCGGCAATGGTGCCTTTGGAGATGGCTATGTTGAGGTACCGACATTATTTTTCGCATAATCCCTCACATGACGTGACGTGACATGACATTATTTTTTTTGGGCTGAAAGTGGCGATTATTTTGAAAAATGGGCAGGTTTTGGCAGCCACTCAAACTCCGGGAGAGGCGGGGAAGAGGTGGTTCCAAGGCACTGCAGACGCCGTGAGGCAATTCCATTGGCTATTTGAGGTATGAATTTCGAAAAACTTTTGATAAAACTAATTGCTGAACTAAGAATTCATTATTAGTCTTTTGAAGTTTGAACATTGCTTGTTCATTAAGTTATTAAGCTATATTCTATTTGTTTTAGGATGCTAGAAGTAAGGACATTGAGGATGTTCTAATTCTATCTGGAGACCACTTGTACAGAATGGACTACATGGACTTTGTTCAAGTAAGACTAATTAGCTTAATTAGTTTTGTTTAGTTGATTAAACACATTACTTGCGGGCCAAGTCTCCATGTAAATTTTGCTTCTCACTCCGCAGAATCATCGCCAAAGCAGGGCAGATATCACTATTTCTTGTCTGCCAATGGATGACAGGTAACTTATTAGCCCTTGATAGTCTTTAACTTCATTTTTTTATGAATTACAATTCTGAGGCTTCATTTTTTTCTTCTCATGTCATAAAGTCGAGCCTCGGATTTTGGCCTGATGAAGATAGACAACAAAGGACAGGTTCTTTCCTTCAGTGAAAAGCCTAAAGGAGCGGACTTGAAGGCAATGGTAATGCTCAAACATCACAAGGACACAAATTTATGCCAATTTTTTTTGCTGATTGTGCTAATTGAATGTGTTATTTTCAGCAAGTAGACACAACAGTTTTGGGACTTTCAAAGGAAGAGGCTGAGAAGAAACCATACATTGCTTCTATGGGTGTGTATGTCTTCAAGAAGGAGATACTTCTGAATCTTTTAAGGTAACAATAATTTATTTGACAGAGAACACTATAAAGTACTAATTACTAAACTGATTTACACGAAATTTATGTCTATGATGATCAAGAATACGAAAACATTCTTCGATGCAGATGGCGGTTTCCGACAGCAAATGACTTCGGATCAGAGATAATCCCTGCCTCAGCCAGAGAATTCTTCATCAAGGTCTGTGAAAACCGCTTCTTACTTCTGCTTATGAAAAGTTGGGCTCAATTCATATAATTTTTTACCTAAACACATGTTGTTGATTTTTTATTTTTTATTTTTTCTTTTAGGCTTATCTGTTCAATGATTATTGGGAAGACATAGGAACTATCAGATCCTTCTTCAAGGCAAATCTAGCACTTACCGAGCATGTAAGTACCATGTTCTAAACCAACAATGATTCTCGCGTGTGATTGTTCGATAACAATCCCGAAGTCGTTTTCGTGTTTCAAAACAAGAAAAGAAAGTCAAAAGTTTTCACAGTGTGATCTTATGTTTTTTCATTTGCCCATGTTGATCAGCCACCGAGGTTTAGTTTCTACGACGCAGCAAAGCCAATGTACACTTCAAGAAGAAACTTGCCACCATCGAAAATCGACAACAGCAAGGTTAAACCTCTCTGTCTTCGCTTCCCTCTTATAACTTTCTAACCTATGAGCTCAGTTAGGCAAGATTTTTAAAATATAACATCAAATTCCAAATCTAACATCCCTTCTGGTTTTGCCATTGGATTTCGAGATACCGATGTTTAAACACACAGTTTTGTTGCTATGCAGATTGTTGATTCCATCATATCCCATGGAAGTTTCTTAAATAACTGTCTCATCGAGCACAGTGTTGTCGGTATTAGATCCCGGATAAATTCAAATGTTCACTTGAAGGTTTGTTTGCTTCCGAAAAATCTATTTTTACACAGACTAGCAAATGAAATTCTTAAAGGATCTTCTTATTCAGCTTTTTTTCTTTAAAAAGCAATGGTTGAAATAGCAATGTTTCTAAGTTCTAACAATCAATAAAATTCACACAGGACACTGTGATGCTTGGTGCTGATTATTATGAAACAGATGTTGAGGTGGCATCATTGTTGGCTGAGGGAAGAGTTCCTACTGGCATTGGAGAAAATACAAAGATCAAGTACACGTCTCTCTTTATTATTATTAATATTATTATTATTATTTGGTTTTGAAACCAAAAAATTACTGGATTAAATAATTAAATAATGATTTTGCTTATAATGGTTCTTTTGGTACAATGTGCAGAGAATGCATAATTGACAAGAATGCAAGGATTGGGAAGAATGTGGTAATTGCAAACTCAGAGGTAAAACCTTCACACAATTGAGGCTAAATACAATTATTAATATTATATATATATATATATATATTATCAATTTATTGAATATATTTCCTAATTTTAGGGTGTGCAAGAAGCTGACAGGTCATCAGAAGGGTTTTACATTCGATCTGGTATAACAATCATCTTAAAAAATTCAGTAATCCAAGATGGAATGGTGATCTAAATCATTTCTTATTCCACCCTATTTTCCCCTTTTTTTCCCCTGCTTTTTTGGGGTCACTAGGCATGGAATAAAAAATAATAATAATGAAAAAAAAAAAGAGTTATGTGTCAAGTAAATCAAGGCTTCTACAATTTGTATCTGTACAATTCTTGTCGTTTTGTAAAAAATAATATCAAAGACATTTTACTCCCATATTTCAGTGAAAAAAATGCATTTTTATTCCAAAAGCATTGACGACTCTAACAAAATTGTTCCTTATCTGTTCTTTCATGAATTCTTTGTAGCTAACTCTTCACAATTAAACATCAACTCATTCTCATATCTTTGCAAAACAAACCGCTCCGCCGAGGTTATAATGTTAGTAACAGTACATTTCTCATCTGAGAATGGTTTCCTTCCTGTCCGTCCTGCACGGTGGAGATAATCGGTGGCAGTTCTCGGCAGATCAAAGTTGTATATGTGAGTGGTTTCGGGAAGGTCAACTCCTCTGGCAGCTAGATCAGTAGATACAAGGAGATAGCCGCCTCCTTGTCGCAGCTCCTGTGTTGTACACAAGCATAAGTAAATCAGAGTCTTTCGAGATCGGTTAGGGCATTGGCATTTACAGAGAGCACGGTTCGAACTTACTGATAGAGAAGCTGTTCGGGAGTTGATATTCATGTCTTCTTCCAAAAGGAGGATGTCTGAACCGCCATTGTATGAAGCCTTCAGAAAATCCATTAACAGAGGAATCGGCGGAGCATTCCCGGCCTTTTTTGACTTTTCAGACTGCGCAAGTGTTAGGGTATTGTAAATAAGAGCACGATTCATCAACCCTTTAAGCAAAAGGAATTCTAACTCTAAATGTACTGAAAACCGACCTGCTCGCCGACAAAAATAATGCCTGAATCAGGAGCGTCTGACTTTAATAAGGACAGCAAAGTTTCATGTCTATTGTTCTTACTGCAGTACTGTTAGATAGCAAAATAAGACGAAACTTTAGAAGATCTGTAATAATTAGCAGCAAAATATAAGAGTGGTTTTCCTAGCTTAAATAACTCTTACCACAAATCTATGATGCAAGCGTGAGGGAATGGGCTCAATTGGATTGACATGGACATGAACCACATCGCTCTGGAAGGCACATTGATAAAATGTAAGCCATGGTACAAGATGCTTGAAATATAATATGGAGATAAGAACTATATAGTGTTCCCGGAGGAAAAAAAAAAAGGGGGGGGGGGGTTTGCGGGGGATAAGAACTAAAATGAAAAACCTTGGTCCATTTCTGCTGTATACAGTCGTGTACAAATCGCCTGTGCTGAGGAACAGACGCGCTAGCGAAAATGGTCTGGCGATTACTGATTGCAGAATACGAGGTCAAAAGCTTTTTAAGGGAACTGACTTGCTTTGAGGAATTGAATATGAAATCAACCTGATCAATATTGAGTGCATAAGTAACCATTCTACGAATATTGAATGACAAGCCTATAACAAGTGAAATACGAAATACACCTTTACAGTTCCTATTGCTTTGCTTGATAGGATAAGGGATTTTCTACAAGTTCTAGTATGCAAATTCTATAAATATTGCCATAAATATTACTTGAATTGCTACAAATACTGACTTCTAAGCAGCAGTAGGATTACATAAGATTAGTTCAACGTCATTCTGCTGTAAAAATATGCCATTTCTAAATCTCAAAATGTTAAATAGTACTAGTTTAAACAAATAGCCAAGTGACTAAACACAGCAAGTATGTCAACTTACTTCATCAATTACTAGAACCTTCATTGATTCAAGCGAGAGAATTTGCTTGTCCAGCATTTGGCACAAACTCCCTATGGTTGCCACCACAATGTTTGGAGGCTCGGCCTGAAACATAGAACAATTCGATCAAGAATACATTAATCACGTCATTCTCGATGATAACGCACCAATGGATAGAAAAAAAAAACTTTTCGTATGATACATATTCAGTGTGCAAACAAGCACACATCGATATAATTCGGCCTCCACATGGACAATATACTACTACACCAACACTAAGAGGACAACGAGATTGCATTTACCTTAAGCCAACTCTTGTGTCTTTTCAGTGTCCCGCCATCTAAAAGAGCCATCACAGTACAAGATTTCTGCTCCAAATCACATTCCGTTGGCTTCGCGGCAAGAGTCCGAGCGACTTTCGTAACCTTGTTACACAATAACAACATAACCCCAACAACCCAATCACTCTACACGTTACAGTCTGTAACTAAAAATTGCACAAATTTCCCATAACCGACAACAATGAAAAAAAAAACGCAATCTTTCAAAACTTTTGAAAGATCAAGACTCTCAGACAAGAGATTCAAGAAAGCAATTCTTACTTGCATACCTAGTTCCCTCGTGGGAACCACAATGAGTGCTTGAACAGCTGACCTTTGAGGATTAATAATGGAAAATATCAACAACAGATATGTCAAAGTCTTCCCAGAACCTGTCTACAGGACAAGCAACAACAACAACAAAAAATCGAATAAAATTAGCCATCCTATTCATAGCTCTAAATTCACACAAACATATCATCAAAAGCTATAACCTTCAAGTTGTTCATAATAAAAATGAAAATCAGAACAAAATTTGAAAATTGACCTGAGCGTGAAGAACGCAATCGCGACGAGAGAAGAGAGTCGGCAAAGCTTGGCTCTGCACATCGGTTGGCATGAGATATCCGATTTCTTCCATTCTGAGAAAGATTGGAAATACAGCTTCAATCAAACGAAACCCTAGAAACCAGAAACAGAGAGAAACGAGCGAGCTCTCCGAGAGAGAAATGGCGGTTTAGAGAGAGAGAAAAGCATGCCTTTGCAAAATGTGTTCGGGTACGTGGTCTTCGCAGAGGTGGCGGAGAGTCACCATGGCCGTCACGGCGCCGGCGACGGCAGGCGAGGACATGCGAGCTCGGCCGTGGCGGCGAAATGAGGCGGCAAGGGTCGGGCTGGGGCTTCGGAGAGTGTGGGTTTTGGAGGAGAGAGTTTGGGGAAGAGAGAGAAGCTGAGGAGGAGAGAGAGTCGCCATTGACAAACACTCTTATCTGTGTACTGTTTCTCTCTTTCTCTCTTCTCTCTCCAGTGAAGAAGAAGAAGAAGGAGAGAAGAGAATTTCTGATATGAGGCTCTTGTGGGACCCACTTTTGGATGTATAGTGAATCAACGGTTGAGATGAAGACTAAGATATCAAAGGTACGATTGAGGGTTTTTTACTTTGTAATTATTTGATGCTGGCGGATTGTTGTCGTTTTTTTGATAACATGTCGTTTAAGGTTATTGTCGTTTTTAAATATCGTGTCGTTTTCGAGGCTATTGTCGTTTTTATATCATGTTTCTGAATGATGATGTCGTTTTTGGATTGTCTTTTCTGTATGTAGTCCGTCGTTATAAAGTCAAGCTACAAAGCAGAAAATGCACAAGTGAGAAACATGTCGCTTTTATGTGTAGTCAATGATGTCGTTTGCATGTCGTTTTTGTAAAGAAACGACAAGAATAGCTCATACTGAATAAACGGCATAAAGTTTATAATATTGTTGTCGTTTTTCATTTCATGTCGTTTTCAAGCCGGTTTTTTTTTTTCCCATAACATGATGTTTCAAAAGTAATTGCCATTTTTGTTTTTAATTTTATTTTGTCCATTTCCATGTCGTATTTCATTATGAACATTGAGCAACAAATGAACAAGTAAGCTACATGTCGGTTTTTTATAAAATATGCTGTTTAATAACGAAACAACAATAGTTCGTTTGAAATACATTACATATCTTTAAGGTCATTGTCGTTTTTAACACCACTATGATTCAGAATGATAATAATGCCCTTTCGAATTTCGTCCTTTTCCATACCATGTGAGCAATATGTCGTTTTAACGTGAGATGAATTACACGTCGTTTTTATAAAGAAAACGACAAGAAAAGTTCAGTCAAATAAGTGACATGTCGTTCATACAAAGAAACGACAATAGAAGTTTATGTTAAGTAAAATACGTCGTTTACGTATATTGTCAATTTGCTTATAATGTCGCTGTCATGGTTATTGTCGTTTTTCATATGATGTCGTTTTCGTTTTTCTGTCGTTTTTAAGATATCGTGTCGTTTTGAAGTGATAAATTCATTATCTAACTTGCCCTCTTTGTCGTTTTTATTTTGAAGTGGGGTTAGACAATAGCAATTAGCAAATGCCTAAGTACGTGACACGTCATTTTTTGTGACATAAATGACATGTATAGGATGTGATTAAGGTCGATCCAATTTTTAAGCCTGAACAGCTATTAATTACGTGATTATATATATATATATATATATATAGATATATAATACATGTATAAGATGTTTTCGTACAATTACATGTCGTTTTCTTTAGAACAGCCTCCTAATTAGGTGCATAAAACCCGACACAAAAAATTAATTTGGTACCAGAAAGCATATAGCTCCTTTTCATAAAAAAACGAGATGCGGTTTGTCTGTTAATATAAAATGACATGTCGTATCCACGAAAGACATACATGGTTTGTCGTGAAAACGACGTGTCGTTTTTCGTGATGCGATTTATTCTTATAGCTCGGAATGGACGGACATGATTGGCCAAAACATGACAAGACCTCCTTTAATTAATAAGATTATATTAATTAGTTTTACTTATTAGGTGAGAGAAAAATGTCGCCAAGCTAGATTCGTCTGATTGAAAGTACTTTGTGCGGTGCGTGAAAGGACGGCCAATCTAATTTAATAAAGTTTTTTTTTTTAAATGCCCTTAATTTTTCTAATTCCCTTTATATATCCAATATTCTTTCTTTACAGAGCTCCTTTTCTTTTTAGTAATTTCTATTTTCTAGTGACATATGATCGAAATAGGATTAACTTTAATATTGGCAATTTGGCAGTTTCTAAAATTTTGGCATTACACGGAACGTGAATATTTTTCCCCCCAAAGTAAAATGTAGATTAGACGTGGGAATGAGTGTACATAAAGTAAAATCATAAAAACGTTAAATAAAGCTTGGAGGTTGGAACTAGAAAAAAGGAAAAACGACGGAATTTCTTTTCAGCTCAATAATTTAAAAAAAAAAAAGGCAAATAAAAAAGGAAATAGAAAGGAAAAAAAAAAAACCCGATAAGAACAAAGGAGTTAAAAAAAAAACTAAAAATAGAAGTAAGAGCTTTTTTCTTTTTCATAGATACTATCTAACATAAAATTATAAATAGAGTTTATAACGTCATGGTAAATACGTAATAATCAATATGAATTGCATCTAACTATACTAAAATAATTACACTATTTAAATGATTATCATTATACATATGATATCCCATTCAATTTGTTCTATATTAACATACAAAATTCGTTATAAGGGAATATTATAATTATATATGAAACGTCAACTTCCTAGTTCCTACTAAAAGAGACACGCCGAATTATTATTTTTTTAACTAAAAGGAAAAAAAAATGAAGAAGAAGAAGAAGAGATTTTCAATATTGAAATTGAGATTTCTTTTTCCCTTTTTTGAGAGAGAGAGAGGGAGAGAGAAAGAGGATTAAACCAAAAAGAAAAAGAAAAGTGAGAAAGTAAAAAATTACTGATTTGATTCGATCAAAAAGAGCAGCGTGTGAATCGGATTATTTCTCTCTCTCTCTCTCTCTCTCTCTCTCTCTCTCTCTGTATTCTTTTCTTTCTTTTGACCATTCCCTTTTCCATTATTTTCATTTTTCACTCTCTCTCTCTCTCTGCACTCCTTTTCCTAGGGTTCGTTTCTTCATCACCTCGATTAAACTCTCTTCTTCCTTTTCCTCTTCCACATTGCTTCCTTCTCTCCCTCTCTTGCTCTGCAATGGCGGATTTCGCTTCGTCTTCAGCTTCGTCGTCGGTTCTTCCAGACGCTTCAATGGCGATTGCGATTCCTTGCGCCGGCGATGACGGCAGCAACGACGATTGTTGCAGTATCTGCCTCGAGCTCTTCAACCCCGACGATCCCGCCACTGTATCGTCTTCTTTACCTTTTTTTGTTTTGTTTTGTTTTGTTTTTATAGGTTTTGCATTGTCCTGATTTGTTGAATCACGATTAAATTTTTAGCCTTTGGTTTTGTTTGATTGAGAATTGTGCGTATGTTGGTTCGTTCATTGTGCAATTTGTGATCTTTTGTTAGGTTGTTTTTTGTTTTTGTTTTTATTTTTTATTTTTAGATGAATTTGCTTCACAGTCGTGAATTGATCTGTGTTCTTTCACTGAGTCGTGGATTTTGGCCTTTTATCTCTTACTGCGTAATGAGTTGATAATTGATTATGGTTGTTGACGTGTCTGCGATTTCGTGTTTTATCAAAGTCTTGATTTTGCTGTTTTTACGATCTTTTATTGAAATGCTTGCTTGCAACTGTACTTGGAAGAACAATAATGAGGCCTTCACGGCTAAAGTTCCTTCCTTGTAATAATGTCGCAAAAAGATTTGTCTTTTTTAGTTTCTTTATTCAGTTTTCAACAACTATTGAAGATCGTACGCCTTTGCTGCGTTTCAGATCACAAGCTGCAAACATGAATACCATCTTCACTGCATTCTTGAATGGTACGCCGAATAATTCGCGGCGTATTAATGCGCTTGCTTATGTAGCTTGTTTCTTTTGATCTAGAATTTGAGGGGTTATTTCCTTATTGAAACTGTTTTCCTTTTGTCGTATAGGTCTCAGAGAAGCAAAGAGTGCCCGATATGTTGGCAGTCACTTTCCTTGAAAGATCCTGCCAGGTAAATTATTTTCTTGTGTAGTATTTTGTCTCCTGTTTTGTTTCTCGTACTCATGTCTGAATCACATATTTGTAGCCAAGAACTTCTGGCTGCAGTGGAAAAGGAAAGGCTCTCAAGGTCAAGGAACACCTCAGTGGTAGCAGCCCCGACTATTCACTATTTCCAAGAGGACGAGGACTCTGATCATGTGAGTGTTTTAGTTTGAAATTATTGTATTGATATCCTATATAGATGTACGATGTTAGTTGAGAACGGATTTTAAATGATTGGTGGTGAATTGAACTTTTCAGGATTCCTCAGATGATTTTGTTTACGATGAGCGTACTATGCATCCTATCGCTAGCAGAGCTCGCTTTATTGGAAGGGATAGTGTGAGATATTCTGGAATGGTTTCTCCTGAAGCGTTTTATTTTACTTCCTTTGCAAATGTTGATGAACAAGAACATGAAAGTTCGTCAGACGAATGCCATAATTCAAGTCCCCAATCCTCCACGGATGATTCACCGGCTTTTGTCACACCAACTGCTCTTAATGCTGAACCTACATCACCTGTGGTTCTCAGAAATGCTGTTGATGGTAGTGTCGCTTTCAAACCCAGGTACATGCCTAGGACATTAAATTTTAGTTTTACCTGATAATACGCTCACTTTAATCTGATATACATTGTACTCATACTCGTCTGTCATATGCATCTTTAGAGCTTTATTCTTGATTATTAAGATTAAAATTGTTGCTGGGAAACTTAATTTTATTTTCTTTCTTAAGAGGGGTCTAATTAGCAGTTGTCCCTGCAGGGCTCTTAACATTCGTTTTCTCTCTCTGAACTACTTTTTGTGCAACTATCCAGGGTTCTGTATAGTCAGTCACCATCCGTTCGTCCACAGAGACCAAGCCCATCTGAGACGCCCACTTTCTCAGATTCAATCAAATCCAAGTGGTCTGCTGCTTCAGCCAGGTAGGAACCGATTCTCGCTTATCTTGGTTCTGGGCATTTTTGTATGTATCCTAACACTGCTGTGTCTTAATAGATACAAGGAATCGTTCTCAAAAGGCACCAGAGGCTTGAAGGAGAAGCTTCTTGCCCGCAACACCTCCGTCAAAGAGCTTAGCAAAGGAGTCCAGCGCGAGATGAGCGCTGGATTTGCCGGTGTTGCTCGGATGATGGAACGCCTTGATCTCACCTCGAAAAGAGCTGGGGTCGCTCCTGATTCTAGCCGCAGCGTTGTCGCTTCAAATGCCTCCACGAAGGGAAAAGGTGTGCTGGAGGGTATTCTCGCTCAGTCTCTCACTAAGAACAGCAGAAAGGTTTCTCACGAAATAGGTTCATCAGATGCAACCTTGCACCCGACCATTGTTATACCAGGTCAAGTGGTAGTTTCCAGAGCACAGGTCCGAAAATCTAATACTCAATGAACAAGTTTGATGCTTTCGATCCACAAAACCAGACGAATCCCGAGTCTTTACAATTGCTAACCTTCCGCTTCTCGTTTTATTTCGCAGAATGAACAATGATGGTGAGAGAGTTTGTTGGAAATGGCTTGTCAATGAAGGTCAGGCAAGGGCTAAGAATGCAAGTGATGTAATGTGAAGATGCCAATTCGCTGGTTGGTTTTTTGCGTCCTGCGTTGCAAACGCCTGTCTGCGTATGCGTTTGATTAGCCACTAAAGTATTTAATATTATATAGTTATGTAATCAATGATCTAATAGAGTAAGTGAGATTGTTGGCTAATTTGTTTTGGAATCCATTTGCCTCCACTGTCTGCACATTAAAAATCCTAATATATATGTGTTTGATATTCTACTTTGTTGTGATAACTATCCATGTTAATTTGTTCAATTGTGTTTCCCCTTGTCACGTGACATAGAAAATAATTGCAAAAGAGTGGATAAGTTTAGATAATGATGGAAACATATAAACGTGGATTTTGAATTATTGGTGCCAGCTTGAATAATAGGAAGCAAGAATAACCTTTTTGAGGCTTCACGTGGTTTTGCTAGAAATCAGAACAAGTTTATTGGGTTAAGGAATTGGTTGTTACTTGTTAGCAAGTCGGGGGGTCATGTTTCCAAAGCTGCCTTTGCAAAGGTGCAATATCACTTTATCATTTTCTTTAAAAAAAAAATGCAAATTTTCAAAACACAGGCATTTATCAAAATCTCCCAACTTGGAAATTCTATATCATCTTCTCAAATAAATCTGAGGTTGTTTGATTATATTCATAACTTATGAAATCCTCAACGGTTTTATCAAAACCAAGTTTCCAAGGGTCAAGAATTGGGAAATGCATTCACTGCATGTTACAAACTCAAACATGCTTTTCAACTTTCAATTCACAAGGTTGGCAAGCCCCATATTTATCATCTAAAGAGCAAGGCTTGCTCGGAAAATGGAAACAAAAACCAAAAGCGGAGCTCTGTCTGATACACCGTCCGCGTAAAAAAGAAACGTACTAGCTCAGCTGTCCCAAGATCACATCCGCAGATGAAACCTTAAAGTCAGATGGTGCCTCCTCAACGTTCAGAGTCTTAATCTTCCCATCAACAACGTAAGCCGACCATCTGCATCGGATAGGCATGGAAATGAGAAATTCGATTGTTCTTAGCTAAACAATGCTAGACCAACAGGTCAACAAACCTAAGGATCGTACCTGTGCGACCGAGGTCCAAGCAAAGCAACAGAGAGATCTTTATCCAATTCCAACGCCTTGTGGAAGCTCCCATCATAATCCCCATAAAACTCAATCTACAAAGGCATAAATGTTTAACTACAAATGAGCTGCTCTAATATGCTCTTGAATCAAAAGCTCAAGCATATAATTATAATGGCGTTCGAAATGCAAATAAAATGCAAAGTGTGTGCAAGGGAAAAACAAAAAAAAAAAAAAAAAAGCTCAACAAGAAAGACAGAGCACATTGTAATCTGGCACTATATACAATTTAAAATATCTTTGATGAAATGTAAGCAAGGAAGATTTCAAGTAAAATGCTTGCTTGAGAAAGAAGCATAGTGTTAGAAATTTTACAGGACGCTAGTTATGGCATCTTTGGCATAGTGCAAGCAACGCAAAATGTTAAGAAAACCCAGCTGCTCCAGCACATTGAATGAAAAAGCTAAACTACACAATATGATTCCGTTCAAACGAGACTCGGACCAAACACTTACAGCATCTTTGGCTTGAAGTTTCTCCGCCCAGGCGTTCAACGTGTATGGATCGTTAACAGATACACAAATCACGGAATCGATTCCTTTGGCCTTAAACTTGTCGATGTTGTTCTTGTAACTGGGCACATGTTGCTGAGAGCATACTCCTGTATATGCACCCTGAGATTTTGGTAAATGCAAGTGTGGTATAAAAAATTTGACCACAAACCACATATAAGAGACCTCACCTTAGAAAAATGGTGCTATATATATATATATATATACCAAATGATCGTAAAACAATATTCCTACAAATACGATAGTCTAGTTCCCATATAAACATAGTTTAAATAAACAGACAAACTTCTTCTAAGACAAATTCTAAACTTGGAGCACCCAATTAAAGCAAAAGAAAATTTTCGAATACTAAACAAATTGCACCCAATAGAATCCAAATTCTTGGTAAAAAACTAAAATAATCAAGAAATCATTACAGAGAATTGAATTTCATTAGTAGAATTATAGTTCAGAATAAATGTCAGTAACAATAGAGTAGAAGAGTTAACTTACTGGGAGGCCAAAGATGACAACTTTCTTGCCCTGAAACACCAAAATGACGAAAATTCAAATAGAGAAAACACGAAAAAAAAAAACAATCTAGAAACAAAGTCCAGTTAAGTCATTTTATTACTCTTTTAATCAAAATTTAAGCTGAAAAAAAAAAAACCCGAAATAGTTTCATCGCTTTTTCCATTTCTCCAATCTAAATAAACATTTGCAACAAAAAGGCAATAAAAAAAATAAAGAAAAAGAAAAAAGAGAGAGATAAAATTTGAGAGAACCTTGAAAATGTGTTGGAGAGGAGTGGTAGAGAATTTGGAGGCAACGCCTTCGTCCCAGCTGCGAGCCTTCTGGAGAGAGGCATTGGGTGCGGCCGAGACTACGTCGCTTCCCACTGCAACCGCCGCGTAGGCCCTCGACGATGCCGATCTGATTGCGGACCAGTTGGCTCTCTTCAGCAGTGTCGAAGCCATGGCTGCTCTGACTCGGTCAAGACTCGGTCGGCGATTTGATATTTGATTGGGTTTGGTTGCTGAGTTTTGAGGTCCGAGTCAGCGATGTTACTGTGAAGTAGAAGAAGGGACAGAGCGGTGTTAGAGTGGGCCTTTGTTACATGGGCTGAGTTTGAGGCCTTTTCGGTAAATTAAGAAAAATGAGAAAAAATATTAGCTGTTAATTAAAAACTAAAAAAAATAAAAAAGACTATGTATAACAATTTTCGTGTTTTTCCAAAAAAAAAAAAAAACAAAGAAAAGTGCTTGAATATGTGCTCGATGATCTCTACTCTATATAATATATATATCTAAAATGTTTGAGTAAATCATTCAAATAATTTAGCACTAATTAAAATTACTTGCAATAATTTTTATTTTTATTTTGAAAAGTGCTTTTACTCCATATCTAAACTCTAATAAGCGATCCAAATTTAAACCATTCGATTATTAAGAGAATATAGGATAGATAGCATTTTTATGCGATTATAAAAGTCTTCTATTATCTTTTTTGTTTCACTGATTTCAGTCTGGTCAGCTACAACAGTAACCAGCCAAAAGAAACTTGACAATAGTGCATTCGCATATGAGTAGAAGAGATAATAATTAAGAAGCCATCTCAGTCAGTGAGATTCATAGTTCATACCCAAAAATATCGACGGTGGTCAAAATGATTATGAATAGTCTCAAACCATCTAAATGAGCATACCAAACAAGGTATTATAAAGCATCTCTTTACGATTAGCAAGCCGATCAACTAACTGCTTTTCCGATGCCTATTACAACACATAACGTAACAACAAAAATGGTTTACTACAGTACAGCCTACTGAAATATCCTTCCAAATAAGGGGAAAAAATTACTAATACCAAAAGTCAGTCACTCAGCTGCAAAAACCAACATCCTGACTGAACAACAATAGGAGTAAAGGTCACTGGCAATGTTCAACGTGAAAAAATGAACAATTTCCGAACCAAGTACTTGGATTCTTCGTGCTCTGAGAAAGCAAAAATGAGGATAGGAGCAGGGCAGCAACATGATCGGTTATAAGGAAAATGAGGCCTTTCGGTTGAAGAAACACCGATGGTCAGAACTCGCCTCGAGACACGGTATCCACCACCTAGCAACTTCAGCGGGTCAAAGGGCAAAACTGATTTTTGTTAGAATCGTTCAAAATCAAGTAGGAATAGTTCTGAGTTCCCTAGAGTGAGAAACAAAAGTGCAAGTCATAATTAAATCCGTAGAGCAACCAAAAAGTGGTAATAGCATTCTCAAAACAGAAATCCTAGAAGCATTAGTAATCAAAAGGAGCATTTATCAGTTACTTAGGCATGTCGTGCAAGATTGAATGAAAATAAGTCCTCCGAACTTTAGTGAATGGCATTCGGCAGAGAAGTACAAATCCATTATTTAAGCTTTAAAATTCCGACCACAAACAGGAAAGCAGAGCCAGAAGACCAGAAATAAGTTGGCATTAGCAAAAATGAGGACCATATAATAAAAACACTTAAGTGATCAGTACTACAAAACTTCTTGTTGCATAATAATGAAGATTGCCTATATTATGCACAAAGGCTCAAAGAGCTTTCTTTGCTGCATAAAAAACTCTCTTAGTTTTAGACAGCTACAAGCCTACAATATGATCGCATTTAAAAAAATAAAAAAATAAAAAAATAAATATATCTTGTTCCATTCTTAAAACCGATCCAAGCACAAGCTTGTATAGAAACAACGAAATTCAACTAAAATTTTATTATTCTTGTTCCACTTGACTGGTTCATCTAAAAATAGAAATACCTTTCTATTTCTTTTGAGCATGCCACTTCTCGATGCTTCCGTACCAGTTCCACTGGAAGCACAGAGCCAAAAAGCGAACCGGGCTTGCAGCGAGTACCTCAACGAACGCCATCAGAAACGATCTCTGAGGGGACACTCCGGCTGTTGCGATGGACAGTAAGTGTCCCTCAAAGTTGCAAGGGACAATGAAGCTGCCGGATTTGATCCCGTCCAAAGCCTTCTTCGCAACATCCTCAGCTTTCATCGCACCGGAGGAGCCGGCTATGATGTTCGTCAGCGGTGGCCGTCTCTTGTTCTCTGCCATTCACGATTATTTCAATCACAAAAAGAACACAAACCATTAAAAAAAGGGACTTTCCTATGTTGTTTCTTTATTATAATTCAGAACCTTTTCAATGGAAAATTTGACACTGAAAGTCAAAAACTTTTCACAACTTTTTCCCTCACTTTCACACATTTGATAATCATAAACACATCTTGTAAGTAAGATTATATCCCAATTCAAATGCAAAACAACTGAATTCATATAAACGAACCAAATACCACTCAAAAAAACAAGTTCCTTCTTTTTTTTTTTTTAGACAATTTTTTAGTCATACCTTCAATCAGACCAGGAGTTTCTGTATCTGGCGGGAAAATGAGAGAGACATGAATATCATCGGCGATGAGCTCTTGCTGCAACGCCTCGGCCAAGCCTCGCAGACCGAATTTGCTCGCCGAATAAGCCGTGTAGCCATAAATCCCGACCTAGAAAATTCCAATCCAAACAATAGCAGCCCCAATCAAAACCCTAGAAATCACCGAATCCGAAATCGAATTGCAATCGACGGCCATTGTTACCTGACCGGCCTGGGACGATATGAGAGCGATCGAAGCCGGTCCGCGATTGGCTCGGCTCTTCATCCCCGGCAAAGCGGCTTTGATCACGTTGAAGCTCCCGAGGAGGTTCACCTCCACCATGAACCTGACCTCGTCCAAGCTCTGCTTCTCCAGCTCCTGCGGGACAAAGACGCCCTGGTTCACCACCAGCACGTCGATCGGGCCGGCCTCAGCCGCCGCGCGCGCGACGGCGTCGGCGTCGCGCACGTCGGCCGCGAAGGTCACAACGTCGACGCCGGTGGCGAGGCGGACCGCGGCCGCCGCCTCGTCGAGCCTGGCCTGCGAGCGCGCGAGGATGGAGACGCGCGCGGCGCCCTCCGCCGCGGCGCGGTGGGCCAGCGCGAGCCCGATGCCGCTCGATCCGCCGGTGATGAAGACATGGCGGTTCTTGATCGGGATCCTGGCCGTGCGGGGCCGGACGAGGAAGTGGAGGGCGGCGAGGAGGATAGCGAGCGGCGCGAGGGCGAGGAGGAGGAAGAGGCAGTTGAAATCCGCCATGGATGGAGCTTCGAGGAAGGTCGCCGAGATCAACGGTCGTGATTCGATTTTGACTTTTGAGTGGATGTTGTGATTCAGTGGTGCTCTTTTGCTTAGAGAAAACAATCAGTCACACTTCGTAAATTCCGTTCGGATATTATTATTCATTATCAACCGAAACAAGGAAATTATGATATTAAGCTGTCATTTTCAACTATTTATTCTCTTAGTTTTATCACAATTTTGGCACGGCATATCACATGAAACGGTTCTAGATTCAGATTAACTTATTTAAGTAACGACACTCCCTGAAAAAAATAAATTTGACAATCCCCTATCGTAGTGCGTGCCTCACTAAAATTTTATATTGATCATTTTAATTTTTTGCAATACAAAATTTTGTCCTTTATTTTTTAATTATTTTTTGGTACTTTTGTGATGGTTTTTTCAGTGAGAAATAATTATGGATCATCAGATTGTTTTTTTTTTTTTTGATCTCGCATAAATATGATGAATTGGAATTGTTTTTCATCACAAAAAAAAAATCATTAATTTTTTTCCCTAAAATGTTGAAATATTATAGTTTCTTATCAACTATGCAAAATTTATACATATTATTTTCGGTGTTTCTCGAGTGTGATTATTTTTGGGATACAGATGTGCTGTCTTTTTGGGCTGTGTGCATGCCTCAATTAAAGTTGGCAAATAAGCAAAAAATAAAATAAAAATCATCAATAACTGTAATACACAAACTGTTTTGCTTATTTGTCACAATTTGATTAGGAGCACAACAAATAAACACAGCCAAAAGAAACAGCACATTTCTTTTCTTATTTTTGTAGTAGATAATAATTATGAATTGTCAGATTTATTTTTTTTAAATATAAGATTTATTGAAAAAATATATCTGACATTGTTTTTTATTAAAAAAAAACTCACCTGAGAATCTCTTAAATTTATGTTATCATAACATCATGATAAAAATGCCAAAAAAATTTTTGGATTCTTCGATGGATTTGTTTTTTTTTTTTTTTTTTTTGGTGAAAAACTTTTTTGAATAATTATTTTTATCTTTACTGATATAATATCTATTAAAAAAGTTAAGAGAAATGCTAAGAGGAAAGCACGACTCAAAAGTTAATATTAAGATGCAATTTTTTTTTACACCAAAAAAAGGGAAATTTTAAGAAAATAGTCACTGTTTACAAAATGATTTTAAAAAATAGCCACAGTTTCAAAAAATTCAAAAACTAGCCCTTTCAGAAATTTCTGACACATGTCAGAAATTTTTTATAGCACATTTTATATGTAATTTTGTTATTGTCAGAAATTTCTTACAGTGTGTTATGTCTATTTTTTAAATTTTTTCAAACTGTGGTTATTTTTTGTACCTAACTGACCAAAAAAAAAACACCAAAGAATCCTCCAAAATTTTTTTTTTAATGTATTTTGACAAAATAGATTCACATTTTTGCGTCACATTGATTGGACATGGTGATAAGAAGGCGCTGTATTTAGAGGAGTATAGTTTCATTTCACCAAAATAATGCATCATATTAGCCTATCACGTCTGAGAGTTGAGACTTTCAAAGGCAAAAGGCCTTATCAATTGGGGTCTTGAATTTAAGATTTAGGCAAAGGCAACCAAATTTTGTGGGCACCAAAAAGATTCACTTTGCTCGCCCAATAATTCACCTATTGTAATATCTATCCACTAATGGCCAAGTACTAGATTGGTTTCAAAAGCCAACCATATGATAATACCATATAGCAAATATTCCATAGCCCATGGCTTTAACTTTATTCTCAAAACTATGAAGCTTATCTTTCTAATTATGTGACATTATGTGAACACCCAAAACTTCATATCATACCCTCTATTATTTGTTTTGGAAAGCATTATCTACTTTTGTGTTCTCAATAAACCTTTTTTGATTAATTCCTATATGTCTCTTCTTCTCTTTTTTTCATCATGGCTTCAACTAATTTTGGTATCGTATGCATATTACAGTATCAACAGACCAACTGATTAAGGGAATGTGTTGATTTATTTTTTGATGTGTAATTAGAATATACCATAAAATTTTCATATCAACTGCGTATAATATTACTTCAATGTTTAAGATTATTTTCTACGTATAACTCACTAAACGTGTCCTAACCCTTGTTGGCAATTTTACGTATAACACACATTATATACACGTATGTACTTTTGAATTAAACTCCCAAATTTAGTACGATTGAAAAATCTAATTAAAAATAAAAGTATTTTGCAAGAAAAAAAATATATTATGCACAATTAGTACACAAATACGAATTTTATAGCAAAATAATAATTCTCGAGCTTCATTTACTTCATATATTTTGGTAATTTCTCTTAAAATAATTTTTAATTTATGAAAATTATTGTATTTTGTTATAAAACGGCAATTGTAATTATTGTTTTAACTTATTTTAGAATTTATTTTCACTTTTATTAACGAACTTTTATCATTACTTTTATAAATTACATAAACTTATAAAAATTTACTATAATTTTTTATACCGAAATTTTTAATCTAATTTTCATCAATAAGTCCGAATTATATTTATGTACCTTATTTTACTAAGTATGGTCCTAAATTTGTTTCTTAGCTATTAAGAGAGAAGCTTTTCAGTGGAAGTGGAAGGTTCATGGGAATTGATTGATAATATAATTTTTTTTTTTGAGGTATTGATTGATAATATTATTGCTTGTGGGAAATGAGAAGTTGAAAGTTATTACATCGAAAAGGGAAATGAAATAGATGCCTAGGAGATATGGAAAAATATGCTGTATTTTAAGAACTTGAAGATGACAAAGACAATGACAACGAAAGCAAAAGCTACTGGGCAAAAAAAAAAAAAAAAACACTATTGGAAAGTGAAATTTCAATGAAGAATTTGAAGGTTTGGTTGATAAGTTGTGGAGATTTTGCCAAAGATTCTGCTTTATGTGCCTTTTTTTTTTTGGGATACTGCTTTGGGTATCTTTATATTTGTATTTTTATTTTCTTTAATGAATAAGTTTGTGGTATCTTTGATAACAAAGCTCATTAAGTCTAAGCAAGTCTTGTTCTAAACTTTGGGGTAATTTTGATTGATAAAAACTACCTTGTTTGTATATGCTTGCTAGATTTTGGAATTTTTATTGGCCCAAGGAAGAAAATTCTGCCTCATGTTTCTTTTCTCTATTTTTTTTAATTCCATAAATCAAAGTATCAAACACTTGAAAACAAGTTTAGGGACATTTTTGCATGCCATCTTGTTTTCTTTTCTAAATGTCCAAGCCATGAAAACAAGATTTGGGAGATTTGTTCTTTTATGTAGCCTATTAATTGCCCTAGCCAAAATGGTGTTTAAGGTCAAAGCAATACATCATCACTAAAAGTCAAAGAGAGAATTCATGATCATCATGATTTATAGGAGTGGTTTCTAAAGTTGATGCCTTCAATGATGCTACCTCACCAACGGCTTAGAATCCAATAATCAACAAAGTGCACATAAAGATTCATATATATATGCCTTTTGTTTGCAATATATATATATATATTAATATATGTATGTGTATGTATCTATCTCAAATCTCAATTATTACTACTATTATTTTTCCCTTTTAGCTTAGCCATGAAGTAGTAGCTCTAGTAGGCAAATTGATTCAAAGCCAAGCTGTCACATCTATATCCTTACTTCCTCTTTATTCCTAGAATAATATTATAACCAAAAGAAAAAAAAAAATTCTTCCAAATTGGAGATCCAGCTCAAATTAACAAGGATTTGTCTTTCCACCATAATAATAATAAAATTAATTTTTTAAAAGAAAAATTTCTGAATCACTTGAATTTGATCTGAATAGAGAATTGTTAGATTCAATGTAGCCTTAACAACTTAAGTGCCATCTTATGTTGTAAAATTAGATTTCCTTAACAAATTGAGGTGTCCACATCAAGCAAAAATATACCAAAAAAAAAAGAAAAAAAGTCCCAGAAGATGAACAAATAGAGGAAAGTCATTTCATTTAGCACAGATCATAATACAGATCTAGAATAAGAATAATTTTGATTTAATAACATTGAATGAATAACCAATCAAGCTTAATCCCTATATATCATACACAGATTTATAACATCTATCACCCCATTACATGTTGATTTTTTTTTTTTCCACTTCCACGTCTAGAGCCTGAGAGAGGAACAACCCTTTGGTGTGTATTTCCCCTCTTAAAAACACACTAAATTACAAAATAACCATATATATAAATATATAATCATACACATATATATATATATAGCTAATCCCATGTACATGATATATATCTCCCACATATATATATAGAAATTCCCAGGTCTAGGGGGATTAATAATTAGTAGAGAGAGATTTATTTCAACTCCTAGCTGGTTTGTCACACTTTGATCAGAAAAATAATAGCAACAATAAAAACCCTCTATTGGAATACTTTTTTTATTTTTATTTTTTATGCTCTGCCATATTTTGGTTTGAAAGAGCCATAGGCATAGCCATTATTGGGAGTCACTTGGTGTGAAACAACCACCATCTTTGTGCTCTCATGTACTTGTTGGTGTTGGTGTTGATGTTGTTGAAATTGTTGTTGTTGTTGTTGTTGTCTGAGCTGTTGTGATTTGGCATAGAATGAGTTGCCAAATCTTGCTTGTCTCTGCTTTCTTCTGGGCTGAGTTGACTGTGGAATGAAAACCCCAGTGCCTTTGCTTTCCCTTTTGCAGCTCTGCTCATACACAAACTGGCCTTGTGTTGGTGGGTGGTGGTGTATTGCATGAGAAAAGGCCTGAAAATACAAAAGTCCCCCCAATAAAAGAGTTATGGGAAAGAATTGCATATTTTAGACTCTAATCCAATACACCAATCAATATGGGTCATAGGGGGATTGGAAAAAAAAAAATATATATATATATATATATATATTTTTTTTTTTTGTTTTTAAAAGTACCTGGAGAGTAACTGAAGGGCAATTGGCAAGTGGGTCTTCATCATCATCATCATCATCCATGATAAGGAGAGAAATCTGCTTGCTTAAGTCTGCAAAGAACAAGTCATCTTCTAACTCAGCAGCCAATTCCATGTTTGTGTTTTGGCACCAAAAAGCAAAAACCAAGGAGAGAGAGAGAGAGTTTTGTGTTTGTGTTCCTTACTACTTTCTACTTTCTAGTGTCTCCTCTCTATAATATTATTGGGGTTTTTCTCTGATTATGGTTCTAGTTGCTGGTTGGGATTTGCGATAAGTAAAAGTGGGAGTTATAAATAGAGGGGGGGGATAGATAGAAGAAGGAAAGAGTCTAAACAAAACCCAAGCTAGGTGCATGTGGGTTTGTGGGGTCCACTAGTGGCAGTTGGCCAATCTGTCCTTTAAGTCCTATTGGGACCCACAAGAATCATGTAAGTGTGTCATGATATTATCCAGTTGCCAAAAAGAGATGAGAAACAGCAAGCAACAACCCACACCCAGATATCTGATCCAAGATAGACTCAAATCTCTCTCTCTCTCTCTCTCTCTCTCTCTCTCTTAGCCTCAACAGTACACTTGTGTGTGTGCGAGTGTTTGTGACTTGCGATGGAATTTGGAGCACAGTTCTCTACCTCTCGTTTAATTTTTCACAAGGACCCAAAAAACTAAAAATAAAAATAAAAACAACAAAAAGGTATATGGTTGAAGATTCATAGTCCACAAAATTTAACATGGGTTTTGATACTTATATCTATTCCATATAGCAACTAGCTAGCCTTAGTTGCTTATCTTATATCTCAATCAATATCTCAAATTCTCAATCAATATGCTTCTCAACTTTGTGGTTCATGACAAGAAAAGGTTTTTATAGGTGCCCTTAATTGCAGGCTTTGTAAAAGACAAAGTAATTTAAGATACTTTGACAATGAAAGGTATATATTTTAGCACTATCAAAACCAAGTTGGGTCACTCACTCACTCACTTCCTAATATCACTTTGAATGCTTTTTCTTGAGTGAACTTGTAAACTAACATTGTTACCAAGCAAATTGTCATGACTTTAAACCTCTTTTAACATTATATTTTGGGACAGACTGTTAGACTAACAGAAACAATAGTGGATTTACTTTCAAATGAAAAACGACAAGCAAAAAGAAGAAAAAAGTTGAAAAAAAAAAGGGTGACCATGCAAAGGGAATTATTGGATTAAATGCAATTGTAACAGTAATAATGATGCGGGTGAAAGGTGGATTAATTGTTGAGCATTTGGGATTATGGTGGGCCTACTAATCATAATTAAGAATGAAAAAAAAAAAAAAGCCAAACAAACAAACTTCTACTACACCTCTGCATGGAATTAAGTAGCCATGCAAGACATAAACCTCTATTGTGACAAGTGAGAAAATCAAATTTTAGTTTTTTTTTTCTCTACATTACAGCAAAGAGAAAAGAATGACAGAGCATAACAAAATAATGGGCAAGAAAAGAGAGAAAAAAATTAATAATAAAATAAGAGAGGGGGGTGGGGGTTCAATATACAAAGCATTTGTTAACTAAAATGATTTATCAATCTTTTCCACTTGGGATGTATAACTTTTCTTTCCATTTTAGCTAGACATTTTTTTATCAGGGACTTCACTGTCCTCTCTGAAAAGCAAGTTGAATTATAGGTGATATGAGGTCCACATCCCACACGGTTTTCTGTCTCTCCATGGGACCCACCCATATGCAAAAACACCTTTTTTTTAATATAATAATAATAATAATTTTACATTTACATTTATATTGTGAATGGAATTTCATGACCCCTCAAGAATATTATGCTTCTAATTAAACTTGTAACTTTCTTTCCTTGTTCCTTGGAAATGGAATGTTAGTTTTCTGTTATTATCAACAACTAGTACTCATTAATTAATTAATTATATATTCTATATATATATACATACATACATATTTCCCAATGCTTATGAATCCCAACTTGACCCAAAAACTTAATCTTGCTTCTTGGCTTTTATCTCTATATATCCTTAAAACATTGTTGTCAAATCTGAAGCATAGAATCATGGATAAGATTTAAGTAATGTTTGACATTCTAATCAACATGGGAGTTGGGTGATAAATTTTGAAGAAACATTCTCGTTAGAGAGTTATCATTTACACCCAAAAAAAAAATGTTAGCTCGAGAGTTGCTCGAAAAGCCATTAAAGTTAGCTCTCTTGTCAGATTTGAATGTTCATATTTCTTGAGTAGGACAATGTCTTATTATTATTATTATTATTATTTTTGGCAATTATGTCAGAGACTATCACGTGATAGGTGTTTACAGATCTCATACTCATACAATGATATGAAAATAAATGAACAGCTTAAAATTAGGAATGAAAATAAATCTCTTCACTATTCTTTTTTTTAGCAATGCCACACACACACAACCACAATTTTTTGTCGGACAAAATAATACGGAACATATTTATATGTACACCTATTTTTATATCACTCAACATAATTATTATATTACATCATTCTTTATTTTTTTTTTTGTTTGAGTAATAAACTTTCGTCAAATTGAGAGTCTAGCATGATTTTTCTATAATCTTTCAAAATAATATTTTAATCAAAATCCTACTTTTAAAATACGCTATTAATTCCAACAAATTAATTTTTAACTTTTTAACAATATTTTCTTCCAAAATGAGAGCATCAAATTAGGCATGTGACACCTTAATCTCAAGCTACCATTAAAAGGTTCCATTGTAAAACCTGAATGGTAGTTGCTGGTACAACTACATTCACAAATAAAAACAACCAAAAAAATATTAAAAAAGAAGAGGCAATTAGTGTAAATAAAGTCATAAACATCAAAGATTCTAATCAGTGTAATTTGACATCAACCCAATGGGACTTAAAAACTGCCAAATGAAGTTCATCTATTAGGTAATCAATTCACAGAATTTGATGCCATCTAAGGAGATCTGTGAAAAAGGAACTTTACAAATATGGAAAGCTGTTTCATTTAACCTTTGTCCCACCATTTTTAATCCCTCAGGCTGCAATAGTTATAAAGAAACAGAGAGAGAAAAGTCTTTCCAGTCCTCCTGAATTCTGGTTTAGAACTAGATCTAGATCCAGTAGAAAAATTAAAAATAAAAATAAAAATAAAAAAAAGGATAAAAATCATGCCCCACCAGCTGTATCCATGTCTGCAACTCCGTCGACCCCCTTGAAAACAACACGTAATTTACGCAGACAAGAAGTCTTGCTATCGCTCTTCGTCACTGTACCGGTTACGTGGACGACGTCCTTTGGGATTTTACCCATTAAGTCGAAGAGCGGTAGGCTTAGGTTGGATCGGGTCATCTCTTCGAGCACTGGAGGAGCTTGCATGTACAGATTCTTTCCTCGGTGAGTGATGCTTGCCTTCGACAAATGCAGCTTCGGGTGTTCCTTGAGTAAAGCGAGGAACTGTTGCCATAAGAAAAATGAGCAAACATGTCGATAATTACTCAACTCACAGTCAAAATCATGCATCTGGATCATTAGCAACATGCACTTTTTTTGGGAAAATGACTAAACAATGGAGATTGGTTCACCAACTTCATTGATTTGCAATCACTACAAATGCACATGGTTTTGGAGAAACACCATGACTTGTCACAGAACAAACTTTTCTCAATTTAGAATTAAGACGTAAAACCCAATTGATTAGGACAATAGCAAACTCGGAGAACATTAGGAAAATGTTGAAAATGAAATAAAAGAAAAATGAAAAATCAGATATAAGAGGAATTTTCTCGTTCTTTTCTTTCTCTCTCTTTCTCCTCCTCAGAGGTAATCAATACGAGAGGGACTTGCTATAACAATCTAATACGCAGAGAAACAAATGTCGGTCACAAATGACATCGGATGCAAGTCCAATGAAGTTTGACCCCACCAGCAGACTAGGATTGCTATGACATGTTAAAGGAAAAAGAAAATGTGTGAATATATCAGGATTGGGACCATAAATCAATGCTGCTTTTGAAAATTAATTCAACAGCAAACAGTAAGTTAAGATGCACGATGACGAAATAAAAACTCGTTTCATGCACATTGATCGCTGAAAAGAATACAGATACTTAAATGCATATCTATCATCATCAGATCTTAGAAGATAATATCACTGAAAAGAAGCAGCTTCGGGGGCGACTCAAATCAACATAACCGAAACAATAACACCAACAACTTAATGGAACTGAGATAGCTTCGATAGGAAGAGGAAACCAAGATCTTGACTCAAGCAAACTAGTGTTTCTAGGTACATCGACGAAAAAGTTACCAACAATTACCCCGCAACCGGAAAAGACCAAGTCAGATAGTGCTTTATGGAGATACTGCGTAATTGTGTGTGGCCAGTTTAAGATCAGACAGTTCTAATGTTTCTATGCTCTTTAGGTTCGCAATTTGTATTCAATTTCATCAAATAGAATAACCAATGAATAAGCAAAGAAAAACAAAATATTATTTCGTGATCCGAATTTAAGGACTCGTAATAAATGGAGACTAACCTTTTCTAAAGTTACCGAAGTCTCCAACTCAACCAGAACACCCGGACCACATACAAGACAATCCTTGTCCTTAACAAATTCAGTCACTTTAGTGTGGAGGCCTTCTGCGCCATTGTACCTAGAAGTTTTTAGAATATCAGTATGGTTGGAAAGTAATATGATTTAAACAAATCCATGGAAGAAACAAACCAAAGGCGGTCAATTTTGCATTAGTCTCCAACTCATGCTTAGTGTTCATTCATTATGTATGGCTCATGGCTAGACAAAGAGGCGAAATAAAAAAAAAAGGTGTTAAAACTTTCCTCTTTTTTATTGTTTGTATATACAATGATGTAAAAGAATGAAACTTTAGAGAAAATAGCACAAGGTTCATTTTGCTGATCTCAGTTTTTAAGTCTAGCGTGTGCAAGAAGCGTAAGAGGAAAAGAGGACACACGTTAAGTAGTTAGACAATGTTTTGCTGCATCCAGATGCAATCTTCAAAGTTTCCAATGCACAAGCAGCTGAAATAATTGCATTCGTGGAAGCAATGGCTGGTATGATATTCTTCACAACACCCTGTAAACGACATGAATTGATCTTCTTATCACAGAGACAGGGACAAACACGCAGAAAACAGAACTAGAGATATGAAAACTAATGCATCAAATACCAAGAATTATTCATTTTGGTTATCTTTTCTTCCCCTCACAAATACGTGAATCAAAAGTTGGATCACTCTTAATTCAAAGATCAAATCCATGCAAGAAAGAAATAAACTTTTTTCTTCTTGAAATTTAAGCGTTTGAAAGAGACAGCCTCTAAGTATGAGTGTACCTGAGTAAGAGAATATGTTACTCCAGGAATGCCAAAAAGCTCCGCTCTCTTAACAGCCTAAGGAATTAACGATTTTGGGACAGAAGAATTAGTGACAACATAACAGGGTGAAATAAAAGAAGGAAGAAAAACCGAGTGATTGCTAACCTCATCATACACCCACTTCATATGTTCTGGGTCATCCGGATCAAAAGACTTCCCACTATGAACCTAAACATAAAATGCACATTTAGATGGCATATTAATCAGTTCTGGATCAACTCATTTTGAAAGAGAATGCAATTTTAAAGGGAAAAGAATATAGAACCACCAGGAACTATTACCTCATCCCATTTAATTAAGTGGGCGTATTCGATACAGTGAGCAGCAGTTCTAGGGGTTTCCGCAAGAGTGCATAAAGGAAACTTCACTTGGGGTGGGAAAAGCCAAATGGTACACTCAAAGCACGGCGTGACTCCTGGCATAATGACCCTTGCATGGCCTTTAAAGCCCTCAGTCCCGCCGTCTACCATTGGTTTCATTGTTTCTTCTAGCGGGTTATCATCAGAATCATACTCTAAATTCATCCCCCACAGGAAAACACTACATTAGCACGAACGGGTCATTCTGAAAAAGTGAGAAAACGAAACTAAGTTAAGAAGTCCACCTAGAAAACTACAGGCTACAGAATTGATGTAGCTACGAGCCTCGATCGAGTCAAGACCAAGGGCAATGATACTGAAATTGCTATAAAAATCGAGCTCTTTGTCCTCAATCCTGCAAAAGTGTGGCACAATATTCACACCACCAACTCTTTCCATCACCCGTTTTGCCGCCACCTCAGCTTTCGGCTTGCCAACGTCGTCGAGTCTACAATACAAAGCCATTTACACATAATAACCACAAACTAGATTTCCAAATAACTTATATATAAAACCTTGTAGAAGATATAAATATAAGAAAAATATAAACTTGCTACTAAGTAATAGTATATCTATACTATATCTAGACAAATTTAATGATAAAGATCAAATTATACAATTTCGATGCAAATTCATGGTTCCTACATGCATATTACTAAGTGACTAAGTCAACAAGCATTTTTTATTTTTTCCCCCGAAAGGAAAACTACTATAAGCTAAAACTAATCACCCTAGATTACGCATTAATTCATCAGCAACATAGCTCAAATTTTAGGATGAGTTAGTAAAATAGCAAAAAAATTGACCGTGTTATTAATAAATAGCCAACACTTTTCGTTATTTGATTGACAAAACCCAATTATCTAGCAAGTAATGCAATTACTATACTAGAACTTTGCACTAATTAAATCAATTTAAACATGGACTATACATTTTTTAATTTCTCCAAATTTTATTAACATCTTCCAAGTACATAGAGAAATGGACGAGAAAAAGAGTGACCTGAAGAGGAATTGGCGATTGAGATTGGAGACCTCGATTCTGTCCATGTCTATGACTTCAAGCTCTCTAAAACCAGACAAAGCCAAGTCCTTTAGCAATTCGCAGCCCAACCCACCAGCCCCAACAACAAGCACTTTCACATACTCTTTCAAATCATCTCTCAGCTGAAAAAACCAACCAACCAAACAAACCCCAAACGTTGGAAATGCAAGCCAAAGTGTTTGTGAAAATGTCTGAGAAAAGAACAAAAACAAGGAAAGGGTTGTTACTCCGGGGCCGGGCTCGAAAGTGGGTCCGACGAGATTGCCGGGCCTGAGGAGGAGCTTGTCGAGGTCTCGCGATCGGCTCGGTTGAACCGCCGAGCTTGCCATTGCAGACCTTTCTTCTTCTTCTTCTTCTTCGACAAGTGCTCGTGCTTGGTTTCTCCTTTTTCTGTGGAGAGAGAGAGAGAGAGAGAGAGACTGACAAATCTCTGAAGCGCGAAGCTCGAGAGATCGATCTTCGTTCTCAGTGGTTAGCTTGGATTTTACGCTTGTTTGGTGTTTTTGTGTGTCTCTATCGGAAGTATAATAAAGAGTACGAAATTAGTTCAAAGTCCAAAATAATTCTCTGCGGAAATTATGAAATTCAAGCTATGGATTTGGCGATTTGCTTTGCTTTTCTTTTCTTTATTATTATTATTTTTTTCTCCCTGAATATGTTATGGATTTGCTTGGTTTGACTTTGATTATTGCTTTTATATATAGCATTAAATTATCAATAGGACATTTACCTTTGTTTGGGTATCCCTTTCCACCATTCCATTTCATTCTATTTTTTCATTTTTTTAACTTTTTTTAATCATTCAAATCATTCAATTTAATTCTATTTTTTTTTCAACTATTTTTTTCAACTTTTCAAATCCCTATATAATATTTTTAAATCTCAATCATTCATACCACCTCAAAATTAGCAAAGTCAAATTATTTTTGAGATTATTAAGTAAATTGTCTGTTTTTAACTTTAGTTTTAAGGAATTGACCTGAGTTTGTTATAATTAAGTTATTAGCCTTTAGACAATATGTATTGACTTTTTTGCCTTTTGATACATGAGGTTGGAAGAAGAGTGATGAGGGATAAAATTGAGATTTCATAAGGATTTGAGGCTAATAACTTAATATTTGAATTCTTAGGCCATTTTCTTAAAACATTGGCTTTCAAGTGGCTATTTAACAAATGAGCCCATTATTTTTATATCATTTTTCCAAATTATTTTCAAACTATTTTTTTCCATCTCAATAAATGAGATAGAATGTGCAAAATATACCCACCCCAAACAAGGGGTAACTTATGATTTGAAACAATAGATTAAATTGTCTGGTAGTATATACCATTTTTTTTATATTTAAAAAAACAAATTTTAAGAAAACAGTCACGGTTTACAAAATAATTTTAAAATATAGCTATAATTTTAAAATAATTTAAAAATTAGTAATTTAGTAATTTTTGACAATAATTTTATGTATAATTTTATTATTGTCAGAAATTCTTTACATGTATTATGACTAGTTTTTAATTTTTTTGAAACTGTGAATATTTTTTAAAAACACACAATTCAAAATGATTATTTTTCTAACTGACCCGTTAAAAAACAATCAACATTTAAACAAATTAAAAAATTATCTATTTAATTTATAAATAATTAAAAACATAAAAATAAAATCACAACATCAAATAATTCAACATATTATTTACTTAATTTTTTTTAATTTTGATGTTATTGGTGTTTTTTAATTTGTATCATAATACACAACATATATAAAACAAACGTACTTAGCATAAAATCTTAGAGAAAATATATGTACAAATCGCGTATAAATTAGAATTATCTTTTTTGTTTTTATATACGAGTACATTAGAAAATACTACCATTTTTATTGTATTCTAAAAAAATAACTTATATATTTAAAAATAATTTGAAAAAAAAAATATATTTTAATGGGCCCATTAGCAAAATGACCTGTTAAAATAACATCTTTTAATAAAATGACCTAACTCTCCAAAAATTAAGTTATTAGCCTCAAGCTCATATAGACTGTCCAAAATACCCTTACTCGCCCAAATTTTGTTACAATTTGTAACAAATATTGTTACAGATTGTAACAATACTTGTTACGACATGTAACAAATATTGATACAAATCGTAACAAATAAATGTGTGATAAAAATGAGATATTTCACCCAAATTTTGTTATAATCTGTAACAATATTTATTACAACAAGTAACAAATGTTTGATACAAAGCGTAACAGACAAATGTGTGATAAAAATTAGATATTTTATTATATATGTGTATCAAAAGTTGTTACTTATTATAACAAAATTTGAACGAACATTGGTATTTTAGGCAGTTTGGATGTATGTGAATGGGCCTGTAGGCTAATAACTTAATTATGACAAACTTAGGTCAATTCCTTAAAACTAAAGCTAAAAACAGACCATTTAGCTAAAAATCTCAATTTGAATAATTAAATTGAAATAAATGCCAAATATATCTCCCAATTTTGGCAAAATTTCAAAATCTTCCCATAATTTTATCAATATTCTAAAATCTTCCCTGTGTTTTTAATTTTAATATAAAAATATGCCTTGCATCGATTAATGAACAAGACAAACAGCGCCTCTTTGGTCTTTTGTTCTCTAATCCACGAAGAACACAGTCGGATAAAGATAAAGTATTATTTATTTGTTTCAATATAATGTTATCCGCACAGGGTATACTTTTGAAATAAAACTAAATTGAGAGGGATTTTAAAACATGGACAAACTCGGTGGAGAATGTTAGAATTTTGCCAAAATTTAAAATATATATTTGGTATTTTCTCATTAAATTAAGGGTTAAAAACATTTTTTGGCTACTTTGTCTTCGTGGGATAAAGGAGCTAACTTTGGGCTCATTTGAAATTGACCCAATTTCCTTTGAGAAAGCACACTTCTTCATGGGTTACAAGTCCACCAATAAATAAGGGGAATTTTGAGTAATGCATTTTGAGGGATGCTCAATTTTTGACACGATATATATATATATATATATATATATATATATCTCATGTGTATTATATTTTTAATTTATATCCTAAAATTTACACTATAAACATAGAGTGAAAATAAAATGAGTATACAACTTAGGACATAGATTATTAAGTGACATCTAAAATGACCTTATTTTGAAATTCTCCCAATAAATAATGCATCTGCTAATTTTATTATTATTATTTTAATTCTTTACAAGATAAACAGGGAAATTTTGAAAAATACCACTTTTGGATAAGTTGTTTTAAAATATGCCACTCTAAAAAAAGTTTGGAGTCCATGTCACTTTTTAGTAGTGAATTTGATGAAATTGTCTTTTTTTCTAACAAGTGAGGAAGACAAGAGGAGAGAATGGGGTGACATAGTAATTTACTTATGAAAAAAGTGACATAATATACAATAGTGACATATGATGTAAATATGAATCTCAAATGTGGCATGATATCAAATTTTCTCGAATATAAACAATAAATTTACCTATAGAAGATTAAACAACACTTGAAAACTTAGAAAAAAGTTCCATTTAAATATCCTTTTCAAATCAAAAGGAATGTATGGGAAAGTAATTGCTTGTGCAATTAAGTGTAATGAGCTACTTAGCCATATTTGTTATAGATTTATGATCCTACCAAGTTTCTCAAAACATTACCAATCTAATGTCATCATTATTCATTAGATATGAAACTGAAACACCCCAAATCAGCCTCTCTAATTTGATTTTGTTAAAGTTTGGTTTGGTTTGATTGGTGTGTTTTTTCATCTAGTCCCACGTGGCATGTTTAGCATAATGAGGGAGGGGGAGAGGGGTACTATAAAATAGAGATGGGTGCAATTGCAAAACATACTTACCTAGACGGGATGAATGGCCGATCAAGAAGGCCACATCCTAGGTCGGCGGCCTCCATTGCACTTTGAGGAGGGGTGCCTGCCTATGGTCCCAAAGCGGGAGGAGCCATTGTCATAATTTGTAGCAACGGGGGCCTGCGGTGGTGCGGCCCCTACTCCCGTAATTCCTAGTCTTAAGCTTTTCTGAAGTGTTGAGATCATGTTTAAACAAAAATAGGACATAAGATATATTTTTATGTGGATTTTTAAATTCATCGTATAAGTACAATGATATGAATGATCTCATCCTTTTAATTAAAATTAAGCGTATTTTTTGGCCATCTAATAGTTGATAGATGATGTAGTGAAGTATTGGAAAAATGTGAATTTAAGGGGTAAATTACAGAAGAATGTTTTTCTAAATGGTGAAGTGTTTGCGAAATCCAATAACTATTTGTAAAATTTAAGTGTTAAACTCAAATTTTAACTCAAAACTAAATAATTCTAGATTTCGGATACGCACTCTGAGTCAAGTATTTGGCCAATGAGGCTTCAATATTCACTAAAATATCAGAATATATTTTCACCATGTTGGATAAATTGTCTTCAAGTGGTTTCTTTTGTCAGAAACATTTCGAGTGGATATTCACAAGAATGATCAAACACTTGTTGCAACTTGCAAGAAAAAGAGATGTGCTTTTATTACTCAAAGACAAAGCTGAAAATAGTATCTTATTGAATGATAATAAAAATAAGCAAGGACAACAATGCTTATTAGTTATTATGGCAAAGGTGTCCATGACAGGCATTGCCTCATTTCTTCATGGTGTGCCAAAGTTTGGCCATTTTGTCTTTTGCCGTGAAGCTTCCTTACATAAATATATCATTGATAAAGCTATAGTGTTGACTTTAGACCAAATAAAAAATAAAAATAATAAAAGTACTTAATGCAAACCAAATAAAAAATAAAAATAATAAAAGTACTTAATGCAAAAAAGGAGGTAAGATTTGACTAATTTTTATTTTTTGGTTCAAATGCAACTTTTTTGCTAATTACATCAAGGAAATTCAAACTAATCTGATTTGATATGACCACAAAAGTAAACCCCAATCTGTGAAATCTTCTCTTCTCTACAGTATAACAATTTTATTCCAAAATCCCAGCAGCTCTCCTAAATTTTTGTATTATGAATTTTATAAACATGTTGTTCTAACTAATTTCCATAATTAAAAAAAAAAAAAAACCTAATACCTGCTTTCACCCACTAAATGAACCACTCTAACAAAATTCTCTCTATCCTATGCTTTGGTATGTGCTTTGCCTTCTTTTCCAAGAAATCTTGGACCATTCCTGACTCAGCCGTAGAATTCCCAATCTTCTATGCTTATATTTAAATAAGAACATATCTTTCTCTTCTATCATAACTTACGCGCTTGCCGTCGACGAGTTCCACAAGCGAGCGGTCTCATGTTTTAGGAACAAGGCATAGAGTAGTTCGTTCCACGCGTCGGGGACTCCAGGCAGGCACCAGTGGCTGCAGTCCTGGCGATGGGGAGACACGGGCCCCATCTCGGGACTGAGATAGTACAAGGACGAATGCCCGTCTTTTCTCTGCCCGGTCATCTGGGTTACATTCAATACCTTGAATTTTGTCGCCTCTGATGCGTTGGAGTGAACCGATAGCACATTGTTTGCTATCTGGAATTCTCCCCAAGTTTTGGGAGGTGCCCAATGAGATCCTAAATCCGGGAGTGTCTCTGAGTGACAATTTCCTCCGCTCTTCCAGTCCCCGCCCCTAAAGATTTCGCGTCACACAAATTTAGCTACTTGATCTTGGTGTTATTAAAGCCACAAAAATAGTAAATCAAGCTTTTCAATAATAATCTCAAGCAAAGGGAATTACCTGAAATGCACGGGCGCATAGGTACGGAAATAGACCTGAGTTTTGCTCGAGTTTATTTCGTTTTCTATCCAGCGCATCACAGTCTCTAAGGCCCTTCGGTATGCGTCTTCTACGCTCATTTCCACCTTTACTTCGTCCCCTTCTTGGAAGTAACAACCCCTGTACACAAGTTGAATTTTAGTCCTTTCACCAAAATTTAGGGAAAAAACAAAAACTAACCACTTATCACTTGAAAGCACAAAGCATCTCTATGCGAAGAGTTTCATAAATTTAGCATAATTTAATACTTTGTAGTACATGAATTTGCCTTAACTTTTCTAGTAAAGTGGTCACTGAAAATGCAAACTAAAATAGCTTCTTGACAAGCACTAAAAGGAAATCGAAATTACCCTCTAATGGTCTTCGCATAATTCCACCAATGCCCGGTGTTGAACACCAAGACATCTGCATCGCTCCACTGAGACGAACTCCAATCCATTTGATCCAACTTCAGAGTCGTCTTGACCGTTTCGGGAGCCCCAGCTGGGGCGCGGCTCTGAAGGACGAGAAATGGAGCCCTATAGTACTCTATAGTACAGTTGAAATTCCTAAACATGAACACCAAGAACCCCTTGTGCTTTGTTATGGGACTTCCATTCACTTCATAGATCGAGTCCTTGTCGGGTTCGGCGGAGGAAAGCAAGCAAAGGAGCGACTCCCATTGGTTTCTTCCAATTGAATCACCCACGAAAACTAGCCGTTTTCCACGCAGTTTTTCCAACATCAACTTAGCATCAAATCTGCTTTCATTAGGAACCAGAACAAATAACAATTACTACCTTATTTTATGACAATAGAATTTTTCGTTTAAATGAACTAGCAACTATACAATATCAAATAATAATGGCCCTCGGATTTTACATAGATTTATGATCAATATATATAATGTATACAAGTTAGAAATTCAAGCTTGAGTAAGTTTACATGATCATATAAACCCCTATAATCAAGGAAAATCAATATAAAATTACTAAGAGTTTACAATTCCGAAGGCCAAAATTTCCTAATAATCTAACTTTAACTTGTATGTAACTTCAACATGTCACGTACAATCACCTAGCGTTGTACTAAAATAATTTAAAAATAATAGAAATTTGGCAATACATAATAATAAAAGAGAACAAGTTGATTGTATTTTTTTCTTTCCTGAAAAAAAAAAAAAATCTGTCTAAAACTTAACGGGAAAACCAAGTGATAATTAAAGACGACAGAACTGATACATCAATGAAAGATTTACTTAAATTTGCACTCTAACTCTTCCAAGACTATAAAGCCATGACCAGAATTTGTAATTGTACCCACTTAATAAAGAAGACGATGACATCTAAAGGATTAACTTGAAATTGGCAGGTCATTTTCACCTCAGAAGACTATAAGGACCATTGTCACTCCTCACAAGTCCTAATTGAAATATACATTACAAAATGCCCACAAGAAAACATCAAAAATGAAAACTAAAAAGAAATCCAAACCACTATAATACACACAAACATTATCCTTTTCAAATGAAGCCAAAGATAAGATAAAGACATTACCAGAGTCTTATTGTTTTATAAGTATATCACAATTTTATCTTTTTATCAGAGAGGTAAAAATAATAATAATAATAATAGTAATAATAAAAAAAATAAAAAAAAAACTTGTGGAATTAATTACGGGTGATGAACACAACTCCCAACTCTGAAGCCAAGAAAACAATTGCTTTGATCATTTGATGTCAAATCCAATAGAGTTTCATAGATACCAACGCACTAAATTAGTAGTAAATCTTATCTGATGTCAATTGAAATTGGAAAGTTTATAAATAGAAAGAGACCCATTTGAACAATTCATCCATGCAGAGTTTCAACTTTCAACTGCCTAGCTTAAAGAATTCACTAATCATCGAATACCCAAGTTAGGAAATTAAAAAAATAACAAGAAAAAACCTTCTTCAGGAATACTTAGCCTAGACATGTCAAACTATAATTGGATCATTTGCCACATTAACCAAAAAAAAAAAAAAAACAAACAAACAAACAAACTCTTCTTAGTTTCTTCAGACGAACAAAACAAACCCAAAATAAAAAATAAAAATAAAACACCTAAAAGATTAGAAAAAAAATAAAAATAAAAATAAAAACCTGGGCAAATTGCAGTGCCTGGGTTGCCATCTCCACTTAGTGTAGAACAAATCAGGACGACCATTCTCAGAGCAACGAAACCCTTCATCCAAAAAACGACAATCTTTCGACTCATACAGAGGATAGCTCTCGTCCCACACCCAATCACCATCGAACACGTGGCAAAGGCCAGTCCTTTGGCTCAGAAAGTCCTCTCTCTGACTCTGACTCAGAGCCTCCACGGACTGATCTCTTGATCTCTGCAACCACACGAACCTCTCCGACTGGGCCGAGGAGGCTCGGAAGCCCCGAGAGAAGGCTCTCGAGTCCAAGAAGAAGAACCCAAAAACGACACACACAGTCACGAAGAAGAACCCCAGAACGCTCAGCGATGGCTCGAACAGTCTCAGCCGTTTGAACCTCTTCAGGGCCTCCGAGAGCAATGGCGTCGCTTCGAGGTCTCCGAGCTTCGTGGCTTGGTTCTGATGAGACATCGGAGACTGGAAAAATGGAAAAAAAGATCGGATTTTGGGATGTGGGTTTCGGTTATCTCAACTTCATAGCCGTTAAAAAGTGGAGACGAGAAAGAAAAGAAGTGGGTTTTTTTTCTTTCTTTTTTGGTTCTCTTTGTTGCTTTTTTGGGTTTTGCTTGGTAGGTCAGTTTTGTGAAGTTATGAATGGCAAGAGAGAGAGCCCAGATGGGTTATGGGTATGGACGAAGCAAAGAAGCATTCATGGCTGAGAGCTTGATGATATAAAAGAAAAATGATTTTAGAGAGAGAGAGAGAGAGAGAGATGATTCGGTGAGTTTAAATTTAATAATGAGTTTGGACTTTGGGCAACAGAAACAAAAAATGGTGGTTTTGTTTGGTTTTTGTTAAGATCTGAGAGCAGGGCTTTTGAGTTAATGAACTAAAAAACGTTTGTTTATGTAAAGATTTTCTCTCTTTTATTGTTTGGTTTTTTTAGTGCAAAACGTGGGTCGGGAATTAGAGGGTTAACGGTTATGAAAATCCACTCTCTCTGTGGAAAAACGCTTTTTTTTTTTTTTGATGTATTTCACGCGCGGTATTTTTTTTTTAAGTTTGGTTTTGGGTTTGTCAATAGTTTAACTGATAATCCCGATGACACTACTCCGCTGTAAAGCATTGTAAGCACTAATTAGCGGTTACTTTGTTTGTTGTATTATTATTACTATTAGTCCTTCTTTCCAAATATACCCTCTGGTGACAGTTTTTTGGACCCCAAAACTAATGTTATTTACCTTTGTGGCTGGTTAGCAATATTTTTTAAAATCAGTTAAGCAAATAGACAGTATTTTTAAAAAGGGTACTTCTGTGATGGGTTTTTTTTTTGTGGTGGGAAACAATTATGGACCGTCAGATTTATCTTTTCGGTGGGTCCCGCATCTTAAAATTGTGAATCTCACCATTCAAAATTATTTCCCACCACAAAAAAAACTCACTACAGAATTTCCCTTTAAAAAATAATCACAATTTTAAAAAATTTAAAAACTAGTCATAAACTGTAAGAAATTTCTGACAATAACAAAAATGCACATAAAAATACTGTCAGAAATTTCTGACACTAGGCAAAAAGTTTATAAGAAATTTCTTACATTGTTAGTTTTTAAATTTTTTGAAACTGAGACTATTTTTTAAAATCATTTTGTAAACCGTGGCTATTTTCTTAAAATTTTTTATTTTTTATCTCATTTTGTCCCTTGGCAATGAAATGAAATTTTATTTAGCAAGTAATATGGACGTACTAAAAAGGAAATATATATATATATATATATATATATATACTGTATTTGGTGATCAATGATATATTATTTTGTGTTTTTTTTTGGCCAAATTATCCGATTATACAACATTGATATTTGCTAGTATTGTAATTACAAAAGGATTAAGAACAAGTTTGTATTTCTTCATATTGTAAATTGTATCTCTCTATGTCCCATAGTTTTTTTTTTAATATGCTAATTTCAACTTTTCATAATTAAGAGTGTTATTGAATTTGAGAGAGATTTTTTCCCAATTAGCCATTATATATATTAATTTTTTGGACGTTGAGTAGCATTTAATCATAATTTAAAGCCAAGGTGGTACCAATGGATAAAGTTTAAGCGAGTCTATTTTTCTTAATGAAAAAAAAAAAAAAATAGTTGTACTATTCCTTATCCTTCACGATCAACATTATCTTTGGTTGTTTTACTTATTCAATACCATCTTATCACTTCATATATATTATATGAACTGTATAAATTTGATAGACAAATATGAAATAAATTTAAAATCAGCTGTGGTCAGATAATACGTAACATTATCTGTGGTGATTTATTTTTGCAAGACTCATGGCTGTTTCCAGGGAATATTATTCATTATGCAACAAGGCCAAATAGTCAAATAACATTATTATTAAATCAATTAGAACATCAATGGCCTAAGATTGAATTAATTGAAATATATAAGCTCTCTTGATGATTTTTTTTTTTTTTTTCTGTTGACATATTATTCCACGCGGTTTAGAAAAAGAAAAGAAAAGAAAAGAAAATTTAAAGAAGGAAAGCTCAAGGGCTATTCCAAATTCTTATCTTGCATTACTATCACACTCAACCATTCAACACCAATCAATTCATGTCCCTTTTTTTTTTGCTTTGCATGGCACTCCATGCTTTTTTTTTTTTTAATCCAAGCAAAATACTTTAACTTAATATTATTGAGAACATGTATCATTCTTCAATTTATTAGCGCGTTTAATAATTTGACAACAACATATTCACATAAACAATTCAGCAATTTAATTAAACTTTGTGTTATTTGTGCCCCAATTGACATTACTTTTTCCAACATGCTATTAATATTTCTTTCTATCAGTTTTAATAAGCTTAAAAAAAAAAAAGAGAGAGAGAATATTGTAACAAGATATCCAATTATCCATTGCTTGCCGGTGCAATCTGAGGGAAAAATTAATCTAAAGCAAAGGAAATAAAAAGAAAAGGAAAAAAGAAGCCTCATTAACATTACTAATTCAAGCTAGGTACAAAGCAGTGGATTAAATGCACATAATTTCCAATGTACCTTAGTGATCTAGATCCAAAGATAAATTATTAATATTTTATTTATTTCCTAAACATTTATGATTTATGCTTTCACGTCAAACACTAAGATCCAAATTAAACGAGTGAGAAGTCAAACGTGCCTTCTTCTTTTATTTATTTATTTATTTTTTAATATCTATATCAAATGAGTTTCACATTATCACATGAAAGTATATAATTTCTAGCCAAAAAGCAAGACTTGTTATTATTTTTTGTTGCGGAATTAGCAAAAGAAACAAGATTGAATGTTAGATACATAACAAGGTACAAGTGAATATGGACTTTCAATGTAAAATTCTCAAGTCCAATATAAGAATGAGAAAAAAAAAATACTATAAACGAATCTCAAGGAATTTGCTATCACTTGTCATGTGTCTCATACCCCAAAATAAATAACAATGACAATAATAAGGATAATTAAATAACATTACGTACCCGTCATGCTCATTTTCTGCTTTTTTGCATATTCAAGACGTTGCATTATTTTTATTTAAATTAATTAATTGGCAATTTCGAGTTATGCAATTTTTTAGCAATAAGAGCATGAGCAATGTAGGGAAATAGGAAACTTCAAGGAAATGGTTCACATAGCTCTATGGCTCTGTTTCCATCAAATAGGCCATAAAATCTCAACCTTCATCATTTGCCATAAAATCTCAACCTTTGTTGATCAAAATCACCCAAAATTTTCCAAGGTTTTGATTGTCCCCACAATTAATTTAAATTGAATCTGGCTCTCATGACTAATTTGGACATCATATATTTATGCAACAATTCAATCATATAATTTAAGGGCCAGTTAAGCAATTAGCAATTTTAAAGGTAAAGTTTGAATGATTTAGCCATATTTTCACGAAATTAAGGATTTAACCATAACATGTAACATATATTTATGTTGCATGTAATGTTACATTTAATGTTACACTTTTTACACGTATATATGTTACATGCAACATAAAATGTTACATGTTATGGCTAAATCCTTAATTTCGATATTTTATGGCTAAATCCTAAAAAATTACCCAAAAATTTAGTTAAATGCCTAAAAAACTCGTAATTTAATAATTTAACAAACATTATGATACAACTTTTAAAACTCAAACAATTTTAATTACAATTTGTTAAAGACTTAATTAAACATCTTTTCTTTTATACCAGCTAACAACTTTTACAAAAGTTGCAACAAAAATAAAAAATCATAATAATGAAAAATTGTATTTGAATTTCAAGCAACAAATCATAGAAAATTTTCATTAAAAAGTAAGTTTATCAAACACCAACTTCACTTTGTAGATTTTGCACCAAAAACCAAAAAACAAAAAAACAAAAAACAAAAAAAAAACGAAGAACCAACTTCATTATAGAATACTGTAGAATATGAACCATCCAAAAGCAACACTAAACATGTGAAGGAAGAAAATAATCCAAGCACTATTAGTATGCCTATGCACTATTAGAATAATGCAAATCAAGTTTTATATAGTTGTGTTCATGATCTAGGTGTATAATAGAGGCTAAAAAACCTAAAGTAAACTAATTAACTTTTAGTGCAAGAAATAGATAAAGAAAAGAAAGCACTATTCACAAGTTGGCATCACAAGAGTCTAATTATCCAGCTAAAAAGTTAAAAAGTATGATTGTTTTTGGGCCATGTGTTGTATATTTATTGTCCAAGCATATCATGCAATTCCACCATCCACATTACTTAGTTATATTCATGGAATTATAATGTTTTTGTACAATGATTTTCTAAGTAGATTATGGAACTCTACCATACATAGCGCATAATGAGACTATAATTGTAATCAATGATAATTGTGGTGAAGTATAATTTAACCACATTTTGAGGAATTAAAAAAAAAAAAGGGAAATGGTGTTCTAAAGAATTGTGTGTGAAAGCAAAAGGTCTAGAGTGAAGTTTAACTCCATTCTTCTCTCTTTGTCAAAGCAAAACCTCTAAGAATAGGAATCCATATAAAGTTAAACATGCCAAAAGGGTCATAATATGTCCATGTATCACTAGACTTTGTCGACTCATAAATAAAATTGAAACATATCAAAGGTTAAAAGAGGACCAATAGACTGACAAAAAAGCAATTGCTATTGAACCTAATTGAGTTGAATCTCATTTGAATGGAATTAGAAGTAGGTTCTGATTCTTTCTCTAGTTGAACTAGGATCTAACCGGGTCCAATGGCATTTTTCATGAGAAAAAATTATCTTCTATGAAGAATCTCTCAATAGGAAGCCGAAAATTAGTGTCCTCTTGAAAATGAGATTAAGGTGAAAGAGAATCCTATCCTAGGATAATTTGTCAATAGGAAGATCAGAATGAAATTTCTCAAGTCATATAAATAGCCTTAATGATACAACAAGTCAATTTCATTTCAACTTTAGTAGTGTCAGTCACGGACTCATGAAGTAAAACTGCGGAAACTTATGAAAGTGAAAGGGAAACTTAAAAAAGAACTTACAAATTGAAATATGATGTGAAATGTCTCAAACTCTATCAAGAAGTACCAAAGAAATCTTGATGAAAAGCATCTTTAGCAATCAATGAAATCTTTCCAAACTCGAATTGAAAACTAAAGCAATATGACAAAACTAACAATGAAGAATGTGAAACTTATCAAATAGCATGAAAAGATCTTACTAGTCTCAATATTTACTAGTACTAAAATTCATGAAAATCACATGAAGGACTTATGAAAGTGAAACGAAAGAATTTGAGACTCAAAAGTCCCCATAACACCAACCCTCAAAATATCTAGAACTAGATATAACACCAACTGAAGTGTTGATCAAAGATTGCACGGACCACACATCATTTGCATCAAGAAATTCAATCGCTCCTCAACCGGGCAACCAAAGAACGCCCTCGCCCTTGAAGGATTTTGAGTGAGAAAAGTGTATGCTCTATATCTTAGCTTGTCATTAACACCTAACTTCACCAACGCTGCAAAAACTTCCTCCTCCGCATAGACTCGTGCTCGACCTCTCTTAGCTATGATGTTTCCTTCCCTTATCGCATTCGCAACGCTACTAATTGCTCTCCCTATACTCTCAAACTCTCTCTGATATGAATCATCATTCCCCGGAGCTTTTCGTTTTTTCCCTTTCGAAGATGTCACAGAGTGATCCACATTTTGCTTGGTGTGATAAACATGGTGTAATTTTAAGGTATAGACTACGTAGCAAAGAACTTGAGCTGCGGCGGCTCTTCGCCTCCGATCCCAATCCATCATCCATTCACGTTCCTCATTGTCTTCCTGATTTTCTTGCTGATTCATCTGTAAGACTTTTTTTTTTTTTTTTTTGAGGAAAAAGAGTTGCAAAAACACCCTTGTCATTTATCTTAATCTAAGACATTACGTTGAATCCCAGAAAATAAAACATTACAAAAATCTTAAAGCCACAAAATGTACTAACCAACCTAACATGTTAAAAGATTAAAGGTCCAAGAAAACTAGAATATAAAGTCTATAACTTTGACCTCAAGATTGAAACTTTATTGTAGCTTTTCAAGCGTTGTTCAACTCTAAAGTAACTGGGATAATAACATATTTATGAACAACCTATCAGCTCTTGACCTTTTTCTCCTTTCTTGATTCACAAAGTCATGCATTAATGTCATAAAATACCTTTGGACACAAACTAAGACACAATCAAAATAACACATAGAGCTGAATTCGAAAAGGTAAAAAAGAAGTCAAAGACCATACCTTTGAGAGCAGAGACGCTATATACGCCGGACCTAAGCTTAACTCACCCAAAAAAAAAAAAGAAAACAGAAAATAAAGAAAAAGACCAAAAATAACTATTCTTGAGAGGGACTATTATAAATTCGCTTCTGGGTTCTTTTTTTTTTTTTTGAATTTATTTTTAGGATGATTCAGAGTTTGAGGTTGAAGAAGAAGAAGAAGAAGAAGAGGGTTCAGAGTATTGTGGGTCAAGATTGGGTTGAGCTCTTTCAAGGTAAGGTTTGAATCCAAGACGAAGAGTCAAATACCCAAATGCCAAAGCTCCAACAACCACAATTCCTGATCTCATCGCGTTCATCTTCGTCCTCTCTCTCATTTTTATTTTCTCTGAGTCGCTGTGTGTGTGTGTGTGAGACCTATTTCTCGTTGTTGGTATTTGGTAGACAGGACTAGTTCTGGAGGAATATAGACGCTTTTACGACGTCGTTTTGTTCAGATAAAGCGGAAAGTAGACCAGTTTGGGACCCACTCACTCACTCACCTGGACCATCCAACGGTTGATATCAACGTACATTTATAGACTCTGCTATAATAGTCTCTCTGTGCGAGGACACCGCAAAAAAAAAAAAAAAAATCTCACACACACCGAATTGAAGTGATTTCTCGCTCTACTCGTAAAGGTGGATTTTTTTTTTTTTCAATTTTTTAATTTTGCTTGTGAATTGCTCAATTTGATAATGTTTCCTAATTGATATTTGTTAGATAATATCCGGGTCAGCTTTTGTTCCGGTCACCTTTATGTGGGTCACTTGAAATTTTTCTCTTTTTTTTTTTTTCAATTTCTTTGGGTGTTACGAAGTGTTGAATTGAGTTTTTTCGGTTTTTTTTTTAAATTATTTTTATTTTAGTTTTGTTTGTGGGTTCAGTTAGAGAAAGCAATGCTATGCAATGGTGTTTGGTCACTGATGTCACGAAACTGTGTGTTAGCTTCCCCAGCTGTGCTGAGAAGACAAGAGTTCTTGATTAGGTGTCTTGTTGGGGGTTTCAGCGATCAAGCTCTTCACACAACAATGCAAGGTGGGCCCACTTTGGAGGCTGATTCTGAGAACATTTTGAGAGCTATCACACCAGCTCTTGACAACAGTAAGCACAAGGGACAAGCAGGTAAGCTCAGACCAAACTTGTTCTAACAAGACCAGTTGTTTTTAAGTGTAAAAGATTTGTGTTTTGTTGAATGCTCGATGAAGTTTCTCAATGGAGATGAATTAGGCTTGATCATTTTATGTGCTGTGATAAGGATTTACAAGTCCTGTTTCATTTGTTGTTATGCTTCATTGTTCTTGTGTGTTTTATCAGGAAAGATAGCTGTGATCGGTGGATGTCGCGAATACACTGGCGCTCCGTATTTCGCAGCTATTTCGGCCTTGAAGATTGTTAGTGCTATTGCTTTGTTCTTCTCTGATGTTGTGTTTCATTTTTTCTTGGTTGGTTTCTTAGTAAACATTAAGGTCTTTTTTTATCGTCAGGGTGCGGATTTGTCCCATGTTTTCTGCACGAAAGACGCTGCGACAGTTATAAAAAGCTACAGTCCTGAGATTATAGTACACCCAATCTTAGAAGAGTCTTATAGCGTTAGGTGATTTCTTGATTATCATTTTCTTCGAAGAAGCTCTATATGTATCGTTTGCCGTCGCTGATTTTGCAAGTGATGTCATCAGGGAAGAGGACAGGCGATCCATCTCGGATAAAGTTCTTGCTGAAGTTGACAAGTGGATGGAAAGATTTGATTGCCTCGTTGTTGGTCCTGGGCTTGGGAGGGACCCGTTTCTTCTGGTTAGCGTTTCTTTCGTTTTTGAATTTTAGTTTGCATATTCATCTCCTTATTAATGACAATGACATTAGGATGTTTTTGTTGTGTGAATTCTGATAGTGTGGGCTTATTTCTTGAGTTGCCGGTTTTGTTGACATGAACATTCATATAGGTACTAAAGCAATCTTGTGAGAACAGATAGATTCAGCTTTTTATGCATTTATACGTGTGTTCGGTCTTTTCTTGTTTTAGAGCCTAAGTACTAGGTATGCATATTTATAGGATTGCATTTTCCGAGATATTTATGTATTTTACACCGCAAAATTTGGGATGTGAAGGATTGGGATGGTTTATGTTGGCTGAGATATAAGATACAAGTTGGTTTATGAGAATTAGACACTTGTTGGAGCCTACTAAAAAAATAATTTTCATTATAAGTCACTTCTGGCCACAATGAAGGCAAATCATCTTTAGGCTTGAGTATATGTTTAAATAATGTGTGACCTTAATTGCATCTAGGGTCTTAAGGTAAATACTTTCCTTGGTTCCTTGGGTTGTGAGATTTGATTCGTATTCTTGGAGTTTTGAATTCTTGACTAATGGATTTCATATTCATGAATTAAGTTGATAACCTTGATGTTTAACAAAGAGACAATTTCAATTTTGCTTACGCTATGCATTATACTACATCATTCTTTGCTCTAATATCCGCCGATCCTATCATATATGATTCTAGTGAGTTGAATGGCATGTCCAGGACTGTGTGAGCGAAATCATGAAGCGTGCGAGACAGTCTAACGTACCAATTGTTGTAGACGGGGTACGTGACCAAAATGGAACATGATTTGGGATATTTACTTGATAGTTCTATTTCTATGTTCAAATTAATATGGAATCTAGGGTTGATCTAATTACTGATCTGCGATCTCTCCCAGGATGGACTCTATCTTGTAACAAATTGTATTGATCTTGTAAGTGGATATCCCTTGGCCGTCCTAACCCCGAACATAAATGAATACAAACGCCTAGTACAGAAGGTGTTAAACTGTGAAGTAAATGACGACGGCGCTCATGGACAGTTACAATCTCTTGCTCAAGAGTAAGTTTCTTTGCCAACCTTGTTTTGTTAGAGCATACTCTAGGTTTACACTAGTACTTTTTTTTTTTTTGGTTGTTTTGGCTTTTCACTAATAGTACTTGGATTTAAGTTCTTGGGCGCGAGAGAGTTTCTGGTTGAACATGATATGCGTTTTTTCCATTCAAAGTTGCAGTTATTTGTTGCATAGTTCGGTCCGTGATTAAAATACTGAAGTGTGAAACCGTTCTTGGTCAGGATTGGTGGTGTAACTATTCTCAGGAAGGGAAAATCTGACCTCATTACTGATGGAAAGACAAGTAAGTAAATGTATTGCCTTTGTTCCTTGCGTTGATAAGATATCCTTGATAAAGTTTTGGTCATATAAAATGCATTTTTGTTCTGTTGATTAATAAAATCAGATATTGTTCGCATCTTGGTTAGGAATGTGCTACTTTTGCCCAATTTTGCCATCATTGTCAAATTCCAGGACTTGATTTTGATTACAAAATTCCTATTAAAAATGCAGTTAAATCAGTTAGCATCTACGGTTCTCCTCGACGCTGTGGAGGCCAGGGCGATATACTTTCTGGAAGGTAAGTGTTTTTATCTTAAGAAAACCTTTACCTCGGGTTAGAAAAGCATTCTATGTGGAATTACGATATTGAGGATCTGCCTTTTTTGCTTATCTCAGCGTGGCGGTATTCATATCCTGGGCTCGGCGACTAACCACGGATCAAGAACGGGATACGAGCATCAGGTTTTATGGTTCAAATCCACGTACATGTTTTCAATCCACAAGAATCTTGCCTCGCAAATTGACTTTTTTTTTTCCCCCTTCTTCTTGTTGAAACAGCCGGAGCAATCCCACAATGTTGGGATGCATCGCTGGGTCATTGTTGTTGAGGAAGGCTGCTTCGCTTGCTTTCCACGACAAGAAAAGGTCGACTCTCACGACCGATATCATCGAGTTCTTGGGAAGAAGGTAGGACTAACAGCCCCTCCGTGCTTAAACACGACATTTCCAAGTTGCTTACCACGAGGTTCATTCTCAGTTTTCACTCTCTCCTTTACAGTTTGGAGGATATTTGCCCGGTTCATTGATGAAGTTGAGTGTTCACTTGCTGGCGAACAAAATACCAACGCTTCTCTTGTACAAAGAAAGAACTCAACCATTATGTTTAGCTATCCCGGTGAAAATGTCATTGAAAATTTTGGATTTTGACATTTCAAAGATGGATGGTTTTCGCAACGAATAAGGTTAAACATCACACCCGGCACTAGGCAGTTGTTCATTCTCTCGTTCTTGAATCCGTTGGTATTAAATAATTCGTTAATTACTTTGGAATCACAAATTATTTAGTTTTCAATGATATCGATATAATAATATATCAGAGCTCTCGAACAATAAAGAGTTGTCATTTCGGTTTTAATTGCGACACGTGTTAGTATGGTATAGTGGTACTAAACCCTGCCCTTGGGCATAGTCCCTCAATGGCTCTGCTATTGTCGTTTACTTTGCAAATGCGTATCAATCTGTCAAGTGATTGGACCTTTGTCTTTGGAAGTTGACAAACAAAGGTGGAAAAATCTGTGACCCCCATTAGGCAAAAATAAAAAATAAAAATTCCTGTGACCCCTATTCTTTGGCGTTTCCTACAAAATGGAGCCCTAAAGAAGACAACACTAGTGGTGTCAATTTCAACACATCAAAACGTCTCTGTTTGCCACTAATTCCATGTATCTTCCTAAGAAACAATTTTACTGCGAATCGATTTTGAATCATGGCTTCAAAATGAAGCTCGTACGGAATCGTTTCTTGTAATAGGACATACTCATATTCATTTTTATATCTTTAAAGAGTAAGAAACAATAAAAAAAAAACTATATATGACTTTTTCGATTAGTAATAACATCTATTAAAGAGTAAGTGTCGAGTTTAATATATTTTTTTAGAACCATAGTATAAATTTCAAAGAAGTGTCTCCTGTGGAAAAAGTTGTGTTAGAAAACGAATTCTACACTGTCATATTGTCGATCTAGAATCGTTAGTTACCATAATCAGTTTTCACCGGAGAATTTTCCAAATTTCTATGCCTCAATTTGCCAATTATGAAAGAAAAAACAGGTCTTCAACGGGCGACGCAGCAAAATAACTCATCTTAAGTATATCAGAGATGGCAGAGTTTCATTACCATTTTGGCATTTCATTTCTCACATAAACAGATCATCAAAATTCTAAACAGCATTTTCGAGTCCTTGTTGCCAAAACCCATTTGCAAAAGTATTTTACTCCAATATTGCTAGCAATAAAACAAAGCGATTTACTGCCTTGAAAGGAATGACATGATACTGGAGAAACACATTTTTATTTTTACATTACAGAGAAGATAGGTATAAATTATCTACAGTACCAAACAGCTTCGACAGACTTTTATGGTGTATCAACAGAACAAAGCACATGTATCACTAGAGAAATTACTAGCAACTGTTTCAACTTGTATTCTATTCAAACCCTGCAAACTATGATATACTAAAATTCATTTTCTCACACCCTTTCTTGCCATTCAAGAATCACTTGGAGGCTGCTGTTGGGGCGGCCAAGTCGCCTGAGTCATATACGAGCGGTTTTGCTGGCCGTAAATGGCTTGATCCATCACGGGCTTCCCCACGATCATCCCCGGGGGGCCGACCGGCTGGACGTGCGGGGGCGGTGGCTGCATATAGTAGTAAGGGACACCGTCCGCAGGGCCTCCCACGGGGAGGCTCCCGCGCGGGACGGACGCCAGCACCTCGTCCTTCAAGTCCTCCCTGGGGACGATGTCGACGAGGAAGTCGAATATGTCGGTCCTCGTGATGGCGGCCGCGATGTCGTTTTTCTGCAGCGTCCGCCTCTTGTTCTCCTCGGTGTGGTTCCAGGAGCGCAGCGTCAGCTCGAGGATGAACATCTCGCAGGCCCGCGCGAAGATCACCGGCGCCTCCGCGGAGATCATCCTCACGTCCTCGTCGGCCTTCATGATCTTCTTGATCCTCGCCAGCGGCAAGCTGTGGTTCTTGAAATCGCTCGTCTGCTCGATCTCCTGGTACTGGTTCGTCCAGAAGCTCCGGAGCTGCTGCTGAAGCTGCTCTTGTTGCTGCTGGTGGATGTGCTGGTATGCGAGTTGGTGCTGCGCGAGCTGGCCCGAGGCAGAGGCACCCGCAGGTTGAGTTGGGCTCTGGAGTAGCCCGACCGATCCAGGGGCCGAGGGGCCCATCATTTTGTTAGACTGATACGGGTTCACGGAGTACGGCGCTTGAGCCCCGCCACCAATTGTTCGCTGCCCGTGGCCTTGCTGATCCATGATCGTTTCGCCTCGGACCACAACTTCTCTCCCTCAACCCTTCTACTTCTACATAGAACAAAAGAGCACAAGAATTCAGACAAAACTAAACAATCGGAACTTCGAAAAAAAGGCACACAAAACCAGCCAACTCAACAACTGAACCAAAAGTTCTAATGAAGAGAACAAAACTAATCACGCCTAATTCGATTCAAAAGAACAATTCAATTTCCTAAATCATGAGCAACAAAAAAAAAAAAAAAATTCTTGATCTTACTAGAGAGAGAGACACAAACACAAAGACCATAACTTCACCTAAAAGGTTTCCAAGCTCAGAAAAAAGCCTAAACCAAAGCTTATTCTTGATTAAAAATTGGACTCACTTAATGATTAAAAATTGGACTCAATTAAGTGCTTTAAGAGCTCAAAAACCAGCTGAGTCAACTTAAACTTCTAATCACCAACTAATGAGTCATTTTAGGTAAACAGCGACACCAATAAACCCCATAATCATATCTATAGGTGTTGACCTACTTTCCACACAATATATACATAATACGTATATATATACATATTTGTTCTGTATGTGAATCTCGAATTACTATGTACCCACTAACACAGGTCAATTCCACCATCAAATAAGACCAATCTCTAGGGTTTCCATAAAGGGTCAAAAAATGAAAAGAGCTATCGAATAACATCATTGATCATTCCAGTCTCTACGCTACCAATTCCAAGAAGAATAAAAACAAAATTCTCATAATTTAACACCAAATAAACAAAACCCACAAAAATATGCGATCCTTCAAACCATAGCAAAGCCAATAACCAAAAAAAAAATAATAATAATAATAAGGAAAAAGAAAGTACCTTTATACCTCTCTGTCTTCAACACCAACAACCCTGAAATTTTTTTGGCAAAAGTTAAAATCAGATAAGAAGAGTTTGGGGAAAAAAAAATGGAGAGCAAAAGGATATTAAGTTAGGTAAAGAAGCAGAGCATAAAAACCGAACCTTTGTAGTTGTTATAGTTCTTCTTGTTCCTGTAGACAGAGGAAATGGGATATTATTATTTAATATAATAATAAGAAATAAATGGAATTTAAAAAATAAATAAATAAATAAGCAAAGCAAAGTAGGAGTTGGGTGGGGAAGTGGGAAGAAAGGAAGAGAGAAGTGTTTTAATGCGAAGTAGTGAGTTGTGACTTCCCACTAACAAAAAGCGCCAGTTTGGTTTTGTTGGTCCTCACTGCTATAACTTTTCTTTTGACTTTTTTTTTTTAATCTTTTTTTTTTTTTTGCCATTTTATTATTTTCTCTTCAAAAATTTTATGGTAAGAAAAATCATTTTGGATCGTATGTATCTTTTTCAGTAAGTTATACATTTTAAAATGGTAAATTAACGAGTCATAATTATTTTTCACCTCAAAAAAACTTATTAAAGAAATTTCTTTTTCTTTTTTGTATTTTTAATGAGAACTTTTAGGGAATTTTTTTTATTGTAGGAAATAATTATTGACTGTTAGATTTATTTTTTTAAGATGTATGGCCCACTGAATATGTAAATCATACAATTTAGAACGATTTTTTCCACCAACAAAAAAAAAATCACCAAAGAAATGATCGTATTTTTCCATTTACTGATTGTGTTTGGGAATTTCTATGTCGTATTTGGCGATTTTTTGTTCGTGTTTCAAGAAAATGATTAACGTTTTTAAAATTAAGAAACTAATCATTTGCTCCTTAAAAAACTAAGAATATAAAGTAAAATCACAATATCATGGAGTTAAAAACTAACTATGATTTTAATTAATGAAAATTATTTTCTTAAAACATCGTATTTATCATGATCATCATTTTGCATTTGGAACCTTCGATGGAGGCCGGTACTATGAGATTGTAAAGAATTCATGATTTTTTTTTATTTTTTATTTTTTGATAGCAGGAATTCATGATTTTGATGATTAGAGACTTGTATTAGTCCACGTTAATTGTCTAGATGAATAGTGCTTCACTAATTACGGTTCGATGTGTCACATTTCTGGGACACAAATTAAGAACCCATTCTCTTTGGATCTTTGTATTGTTTGCTTAAATTACAAAAGACTTTGTTATGTTGTAAACTATACGGGTTTAGAATTTGGGCCGTATAACAAAAATTTTGGCCATCTGGGTTTGTTGTATTTTTTCCTACAAAACCATGGGGAAAATTTGACTCCATACGTAAAAGATGAATCAAAATCCGCTCTCTCATGATATTCTTTATTATATTTCAATAACCCATCCAATAAATAATATTTGTGGACAATATTAATGAGATTTTAAATAAAGATACTAGAAAAGTATGTAAGTTGTCAATTCGTGGTTGGTTAGAGTATTATTGAAAACTGTTAGGAATAATAAATGAATGGATAGTTAGGCTTAATTAAAAGTTTAGTAGCTGGTTATAACTACAGCTGGTTGTATTAGAGTTTGTTATAACAGTGCTGACGTGTACAGATTAGTTACACTCTAAACAGAGTATAAATATCAACTTGTACTGGTACATTGAATAATCAATAACAGAATTTTGTTTTCACTCTCTCTCTCTATCTCTCTCTCTCTCTCTTCGTTCCATTTCACACTAGAATTCTAACATGGTATCAGAGCTTTAGGTTAGACAATAATGGCGGATCATAATTCGTCCTCGATCGCCATGGATAACAATAAACTTGTCTCTGTTGAAGAGGTTGAGTCACAATTGCTCACTCAGGAAGCTCGATTTGATAAAAAGAACAAGACTAATGAGTCCTTGTCTGGTCAGTTTCAAGCTAATCTGACAAGTACAGGGTCTTTTGATAAAAAGAAGTCTTTTCCATCAAACTATAGTGGTAGAGGTAGCCAATCACAGCCTCAACAGCAGTTTCAAGGTGCTTCTGGTTACTCTGGCCGAGGCTCACAAGCGCGTGGTGGTTCACATTGGCGTGGAAGAGGTCGGTCTAGTGGTAGAGGAAATTGGAGCAGTTCTGGGAAGCCACAATGTCAGCTTTGCAATAAGATTGGTCACACTGTTTGGAACTGTTACTACAGGTTTGACCAGTCCTTCACAGTTCCAAGCCAATTTCAACACCAACAGGGACCACAAGGACCACAAAACTTTGGAAGAGGACAAGGGTCTTCACAGATGACAGCTTTTCCAGCCTTTCTTGCTGCACCTGAGCAACTCCAAAGCAATAACAACTGGTATCCTGATAGTGGTGCAACCAATCATATTACAGAAGATCTGTCCAACTTCAACATTGCAAGGTCAGACTATATTGGTACTGATCAAGTTCACGTAGGAAATGGTAAGGGTTTAGATATTAAGCATGTTGGACATTCATTATTTTCTTCACCACATTGTCATAGAGTCTTAGCTATGCATAATCTCCTCCATGTGCCTGAAATTACCAAAAATTTACTCAGTGTTTCTCAATTTTGTAATGATAACAATGTGTTTTTTGAGTTTCATTCCAATTTTTGTCTTGTTAAGGACAAGGAATCTCAAACTGTGGTTCTGAAGGGCAAGCTTGATAATGGCTTATATGTGTTCGACAAGTCTCAGCTCGACCTCACAAAGACCAAGTCACCAGCAGGGCCTTCTTCTATTCTTACTAGTTCTTCAAGCACTGTATCTCCTTCATTTCTTTCTGTACAAACCTTTCTTTCCCAGTCAAGGTCCACTGACTTGTTTCAATTGTGGCACAAACGTTTAGGTCATCCATCAAGTCGAATTGTTAAACAAGTTTTGTCAAGTTGTAATGTTCATGGTGTGAATAAGATGGATAATTCTGTGTGTACAGCTTGTTGTCTTGGAAAAATTCATAAGTTTCCTTTCTTTTCTTCAACAACTGTGTATAATAAACCATTGCAACTCATTCACACTGATCTTTGGGGACCCTCAACTTTTCCTTCTCAAAGTGGTTATAGATACTATATTTCCTTTGTTGATGCTTACTCTCGTTTCACCTGGATTTATCTTTTGCGACAAAAGTCAGAGGCACTTGATGTTTTCAAAAACTTTAAAGCTCAAGTTGAACTTCAATTTGACCATAAAATCAAAGTTATACAGTCTGACTGGGGTGGTGAATATCGCCCATTTACCAATCTTCTCGCTTCTTTTGGTGTCATCCATAGACATTCTTGCCCGCATACACACGAACAAAACGGCTTGGTCGAACGTAAGCATCGTCATATCATTGAAAATGCTCTCACTTTACTAGCTCAATCTGGTTTACCCTTCAAATTTTGGGACGAGGCCTGTCGTACAGCTGTTTATTTACATAATAGGCTTCCTACACCTGTTCTTAATCACAAGAGTCCTATTGAAACACTATTATACCAAAAACCAGATTATAATTTTCTTAAGGTGTTTGGTTGCTCTTGTTTTCCTAATCTTAGACCGTATAACACACACAAACTAGCTTTTCGCTCTTCACCATGTATTTTTCTTGGTTACAGTTTAGCACATAAAGGGTACAAGTGTTTAGCCTCTAATGGTAGAATTTACATCTCACGTGATGTCATTTTTGATGAAACAACATTTCCTGCTTTTTCCCTATATACAAACACTACTTCTCCTTCTTCTACTTCATCTTTAGTTTCTTTTCCACTTCATATACCTACTATCTCCTCTACTTCTTCAGAAATGGTGAATGTCCCTTTACATGCTCATACTAACCCTGCTCCTACTTGCACTATCGTACCATCTGTTGTATCTTCTGACACATTGCAGGAATCGTCACCTGCTCAACCTGGTGTCACTGATATCTCTGATCAGCCTGCTCATGTTGCTTCTGAGTTGCAAGCTCCTACTGGCCATCACATGGTCACTCGTTCTAAGCATGGTATTCACAAACCTCGAGTTTTCTCAGCAAGCAAGGAACCAACCACTGTTTCTGAAGCTTTACAATTTACTCAGTGGAAGGCTGCAATGCAGGATGAATACTTAGCTCTTATGAGGAATAACACCTGGTCATTGGTACCTTTGCCTTTAGGCAGAAAAGCAATTGGCAGCAAATGGGTTTTTAAACTCAAAGAGAACCCAGATGGCTCGATTAATAAGTACAAGGCCCGCCTAGTAGCTAAGGGGTTTAATCAAGTTCCAGGCTTTGACTTCACTGAGACTTTCAGTCCAGTTGTGAAGCCCACCTCTGTTCGGGTTATTCTTACTGTTGCCTTATCAAAGGGTTGGAGTGTAAGGCAATTGGATATAAACAATGCCTTTTTGAACGGAGACCTTAGTGAAGAAGTCTACATGACTCAACCACAAGGATTTGAAGACCCTTCCAAGCCTCAACATGTTTGCAGACTTCACAAGTCTCTCTATGGCCTTAAACAGGCTCCTAGAGCGTGGTTTGAGAAGTTACAAAAGGCTTTGGTGCAACTTGGCTTCACTTCCTCAAGATCAGATCAATCCTTGTTTTTCTGTGTCACTCCTCAAGAATCCACGTTTATTTTGGTATATGTTGACGACATTCTAATTACTGGAAGTAATCCACAGACAGTGAAGTCTTTAATCAACAAACTCCAATCCCATTTTGCTCTTAAAGATCTTGGTTTCTTAAACTTCTTCCTTGGTATCCAAGTTCAAGACACTGAGAATGGTCTATTTTTGTCTCAAGAAAAGTACATCACAGATTTGCTTTGTAAAGCTAAGATGCAATATGCAAAGGGATGTACCACACCAATGACAACAGGTTTCAAAATGTCTGCTTATGGAAGTGATGCAGTTACTGATGTCCATTTGTACAGAAGCATAGTCGGTGCCCTTCAATATGTAACGGTTACTAGACCTGAATTATCGTACTCAGTGAACAAGGTGTGTCAGTTTATGCACAATCCACTCGAAGCTCACTGGAAGGCGGTCAAGAGAATTCTCAGATATTTGGCTGGTACCCTTCACTATGGTCTGCACTTAACCAGGTCTCACCATCTTAACATTACAGCCTTCAGTGATGCCGATTGGGCATCGGATCCGGATGATCGGAAGAGCACGAGTGGTTACTGTGTATTTTTTGGAGCAAATCTGGTATCTTGGTGCTCGAAGAAGCAACACACTATTTCAAGGTCTTCAACAGAGGCCGAATATAGGAGTCTTGCAAGTGTGGTGGCTGAAGTGACTTGGCTGCAATCTTTACTCTCTGAATTGTCAATTCCTTTGTCCAGAAAACCAGAAATTTGGTGTGATAACCTTAGTACAGTAATGATGGCAGCAAATCCAATTCTTCATGCTCGAACCAAACATGTTGAGTTGGATCTCTATTTTGTTAGGGATAAAGTTGCACAAAAGCTGATTGAAGTCAAACATGTACCTGCTACAGAACAACTAGCTGATGTTCTAACTAAGCCTATATCCAACTCTAACTTTCCTCTGCTTCGAAGCAAACTCACTGTAGTAGACTCAACTACACTGAGTTTGAAGGGGGCTGTTAGGAATAATAAATGAATGGATAGTTAGGCTTAATTAAAAGTTTAGTAGCTGGTTATAACTACAGCTGGTTGTATTAGAGTTTGTTATAACAGTGCTGACGTGTACAGATTAGTTACACTCTAAACAGAGTATAAATATCAACTTGTACTGGTACATTGAATAATCAATAACAGAATTTTGTTTTCACTCTCTCTCTCTATCTCTCTCTCTCTCTCTTCGTTCCATTTCACACTAGAATTCTAACAAAAACAATTATTGGGACAACAGATTGCTTTCTATTCTCTTTACCACTTTTTTTTTCTTTTATTTATACCCAGAAATAAGATATTTATAAATTCGCACCCCTTTAGTTTTTGTTTAATTATATATTTGTATCTTTTAATTTGCTACATAATTGCTTAGAAGAATGGAGATTAACCGTTGTGAATTAATTTGAAGATCAATGTTGAGAGAGGGACAAAATGGCCTTTTTACATAGAAATTTAATTTCAAGAGGAACACATAATTAGAACTTTTGCTTCCAAAGGGGCTTTTGTCAAAATTCTCCAAAAAAATTACTATAATTACAAGCATGCTAAAGGGGTTGCTTCAATAATCAATAATGTAGAAAATTCTTTAAAAACAAAAAGAAAAACACAATATTTGAAGATCTCGTTGGAAATCTTTCATTTTAGACAAGGATGGTTTAATTTGGAAGTTTTATGCGTAATATGTTGGGTTGGAAGATTATGTTTGTGATATAAGTGTTTTTGTTGAATAAGTTTTTGGATAATGATTTGTACGCAAGTCATTATCGGAATTTAATTCAATATGATCTCTACAAATAGTTTCGTGTGTTGTGCCTATATATATAGTTCATCTTCAATGGGGTGTGTGTGTATTTACACTATTACCCTCTTCGAAGAAAATTCAGGACTCTATCAAAGCATCGTAGATGCTATTTCACTAATTTTTCTATTTGTTGATAATTTTATCTATTTATCAAAATTTTCAGTGGATACACGATACAAATAAATTTGAAGACTTTGATGTGTGTCTTTGGACGTGTTTAATCAAAGGAAAAGATAATAAAATAAAATAACTGTGAGTTTCATACCGATTTTTGATTTGGTTTCGATTTATTCCAATTGTACGTTATTGATTTAAGAGAATGCTAACGACAAATGCGGGTGACGCGTCTGTTAAATCGTGACCGTCTGTAGCCGTGAGCCTCATAATAGGACCCACGTGGGCCCTACAGCTACGATTCGACAGATGCGCGTGTTGTCCGTAGCATTACTCATTGATTTAATATATGCTTCAACAAATTATCAATTTGATTTGATTGGCCATCCTTATTTCCCAATAGTTTTTCTGCTCCTTTTCTTATCTACCATCTTCTATGTGCAAGTGAAATTAATTGGAAACATAATGAATTTTCTTAGCAGCAAAAAAAATAAATAAATAGATAACAAAATAAATAAATAAATAAATAACAGACAAGTTTTCATTTTTAAAATGTCTAGCAAATTCTTGAATCTTTGATTAGAATGTGGAATAATTACCCTAGACCCACCTAGTTATAAAGACCTTATAATGGCCAACTTGCATGAGTCTCCAATAAATGTTGATGATAACTTGAATGAAATGTTAGGTCACATTCACACACACAACATTGCATTAAAGGAACCTTTATTTCAAGCAAAAACACTGATCTTTTTAACAAAAATTTAAAATAAACAAACCTCAAATCCTCATACATACTTTTTTCTTTTATTACATAAGGAAAAAGAGCAGATTTACAATGGAACAAGGAGTAAGTAAACTTATTAATTAAAAAAAAAAAAAAAAAACTACGCAAGAACAAGAAAGTCACAAACAACATAGAAGGCCTTTTGTTTTTAGCGACAAATACACAACACCGACAAGCTATAACAACTTCAGTCTTCAGGGTATTTACATAGCCTGGTTTTGATTCTTTTTTTGGCGAGGATAGTTTTGAACCATATAAAAAGACCTCATTTAATTGGTGCCACTTTCATTCATAAGGAAGGAATATCTAAAATTCTGTGGCTGCAAGAACTGTTGGCCCTTCCACCTGTGAATTTTCAACCCCACCAAATATATATATATATATATATATAGAGACAAATTAGTGGAAATTGAAATGAAATAAACTAAATATACGTGGCTCAAAATGAATTTTGCTAAAGTCGGTAACAACTGCCACACACAAAAAAAGAAAAAAAAAAGAGAATAATAATATTTGCTATTATTCACTTTTTCATGTCAAAGTAGGTAGTGGTCTTGGTGATGATGAGATATAAAGATACCTTATTATATATATTTATAAATTTAATTTGTGTTTTAAGATTTTTATGTATAATATTTTGATAGTGAAAATTATTTATATGGATAATTGGATATGGACTTTCATTTGTGAAAATAATACCTAGATATCAATTAAAGTATGAACTTAGTTTAAATATGAAAAAAATCAACAAAAATATAATATATATATATATATATAGGTAAAATCTATAAAATTAATTTAAAAATCAGAATTGAAAATTTTTAATATACAAATCGAGTATCAAACAAAAGGTTAAACATAATTTCTTTGAGTATATTACTTCCTTCGATAAAAAATCAGATTGGTTGTAATAAAATATTTCCATAACTTGTGCTAGAAATATTTTCATAGAAAATCCAAATTGGTTGGAAATTAAATATTTTCATAGAAATGTTTCTATATCTTGATAAAAAAATCCAAATTGATAAGAAAATATTTTGATAAATAATTTGAATTTGTTAGAAATAAAATATTTTCCCAAAAATATTTCCATAGCTTGATACAAAATCCAAATGGGTTAAAAAAAAAATTTATAATACATAACAATAGGTAATAAAATTTCTAACACTTAACAATAGGTAATAAAATTTCTATACGAAAACCAATGAAAAGCACATAACAATATGTAATAAAACCGTTAAGAAAAAAAATTTGAGAACTAATAATATTCAATTTGCTATAAAATAAAATTTCTTAATATCAATAACATTAAAAAAAAAACTCAAAAAGAAAATTAGTGAAAATAATTTATTCATAATTTACCCCATGTTTGGGAAAACCATTCAAACCATCCCATTCCATTCCATACTATTCCAAACCATTCAACTTCCTAATCCTACAAACCATTTCCTTTTTTTTTCAACCATTTTTTTAATTTTTCAAATCATCATACAATATCTTTAAATCTTAACCATTTATATCACCTCGAAATTTGTAAAGTCAAATCATCCCAAAAAATGGGATGAGATGAGCAAAATGGTTTGCCCTTAGATATCTATAAGGTAAAAAATTAATAAAAAAATATTACCTTATAAGTTGCACCCCAGATCTCTTCTTCATTGGCAGGCACAGCAGTGATCTTGCTCTTGGGATTTTCAAAACTTCTAAGCCCACCCACAGTTGTAGAGAAGAAACACCCTGAATAATATTTCATAAAAAAAAAAAAGACACAAAATAATACTGTCAACAATTGCCCCCCAAAAGCAGAGAAAAAAAGTAATGGGAATTTCACTTTGAACTAGAATCATTGAAACATATTGAATCATGTTGTTTATAGTTAGGACGTTTAGAATAAGATGCGAATCCGAATTTCTCGCTTCATTTTATTCTCATCCTATTCGAAAAAGTTCGGTAATTCGAAAATTTGAACCAACACAATATAGTGAAGACAATATTTCTTTTTTTTGAGCCTACCTTGAGGGAATGAAGCAAGTGACTTGCCACAAGCACCCTTGAGCAAATCCGCGTCGTCGGCGAAGGCGACGTACCCGTCGGCAGTTATTCCCCAATAGAGTGGAGCCTTGCCAAATTGGTCCTGTCAAAATCAAGAGAAGAAATGTTGTTGAGACTTGAGAGACCAAAACTAAACCAACAAACCTAGCTACTCTCTCTTTCTCAACTTAGCTTCACCAACAAGGCACCTATAATTTGGTAATTAATTAGGTGGGAATGTGTGTGGGGGTGTGGTGAGACTTACGGAGGCCACAAACAAGGTGGAAGTGGACTTGTCGAAGACGATGAATGCGAAGCTCCCGCTCAGGTGGCCGACCACATGGTTGGGAGGGTAAGGCGCGCGGTCGCGCAGCGCCTTGTAGGCCTCGATGACCAAAACGACCTCGTTTGCGGACTTGGCTAGCCCGTATTGCTGCCTCAGGCTCCCCAAGTTGTCAAGTGCTCCCTCAAACAGGCAGAATATCTCATCCTTCACTGCAAATGATCTGCCAAATTCCACCCCAATTTTGTAATACTAGTTACATTGTTGAACTTTGAATATAGAAAAAAGAAAGAAAAAAAAAGTGACGTGTGATATTAATTGTTGTGTATGGATTAGAGTTATGCTACACATTTAAATTTGTAGTGGTTGGTGCCACTAATTGTATGATATATATGTCCATGAACTATGAACTCAAATACTATTGGGGTAATAGAAACCTAACTAAATCCCGCTGTGAAAACTACACTTTGTAAAAAAAATTTATGGAGACGTGCTACAGTCAGACGTGTCCGACCAATCTCAGTCGTCCATTCTGTGGGCCCTAAAGTGGGTCCCACATAGGGACCGTAGAAAAACTCTATAATATGTTATGTACCGCGATCGAGCTACTCACAACGCTCTCACAGCCTCACAGGCTCCGTGCCTATATATTGTGAGTAGAATCGAACAAGACTCGTTCGAACCCGATATCACTTTGCTCTAGTTAAATTAACCATTATGATGTAGATGTCTAATCTCCTTAGTAATTTTTTTAGCATATATATGTCACATCTAGCTATTATTTTACCAGGAATCCTAGCATAGAACCATGATTAGGACAACCACTAAACAAAACAAGCTTATTATTCAGCCAAACTAATAGGAATTAAACAGAAGCAGTCACAATGGACCATAGCATGGTATAAATTAAGTTGTCTCTCCCACCCCCAACGTCATCCTGCTTTTAAGAAAACTTTTTTAAAAGTAATATTTCTCAGATTCACTTATGATAGCATTATCAAGTGTGATCCTTTACGTTACAATCACTTATTGGATTATGGGTCATAGACATAGTTTGAGAAAAATATATTTTATAAAGTAAAGAGATTAGTAAGTAAATAGAGAACACAAAAATAAGAATGAAAACGAGACATTGCCACAAGAATAATTTGTTAGGAAAGACAAAAAGGCGTAGCTAAGCATAGGAATCTTAATACGATGGAATATTAAAAAAAAATAGAATATTTATTTTGTTGATATGATTCAATTAAAAACCTTAAAAGATATGTCTACGGCACCGTATAAACTCATTATCATGTATTAAAGAAGGAAAATACTAGACATACCAACTCTTTTACCAACTTTTTAATACCAACCTATGTGGCAATTGATGTGTAATATTTTGATTGGCTAAATATCAAATCTTCTTACCAAGGTGATTAGCACTCACCAATGATAATATGACACATGAGTTTGTATTAAAAATATTGGTAAAAATGTTGGTATGTGTAGCATTGCTCATTAAAGAATATACAATAACAATTGGTGTTGTCTAATAAAAATATCTTTCATATTAGACCGCATGATATATTCTAACGTCTAAGACCATTTTCTTATTATTTTGTATAATATTTTTAAATAACACATAAATTGTATAAAACTTATAACATATAACACGATATGATATAATACAATAAGATACAGTATACCACATAAGCAACTACAATATAATATCTTATTCAATCATTTTATCACAATACAGTCACTTATGTTTGGGACACAGTATTTAAATGGACTTAAAATGAGTTATTTATTACAATCTTAAAACTTGACAGTTTGATAATTGAGATAAGAGTCATAAATTAATTTTACTTGATGAGCTTTTAAGAAAATAAATTAAGAAAATAAATTATTTATAGCTAATTTTATAATACTTTATACATATCGGTACTCAACTTATGAATATAAAAAAATATAAAAAATTATTATTATATACTTTAATATTATTATAATATATTATTGACACACTATCATAATTTATATGATGAAAAATAATAAATAAAAGGATAACCATAATAAAAAGAGTGTACTTGGTATTTTTCCTAAAATAGTTTTTATTGCAGTGTCCTTTAGTAGTTTCTTCAACAACTAAAACCACAAATCAATCCCACTTGGAAAACGACAGCTCAAGTGACGCATAATCTAAGCCGTCCAAAGAGGTTATCTAGACCACTTCATATTCTAGATTTTGCCACGTGTCCATCAAGTTGGGAACGATTCCCAAGACTTCATTGAAGTCAAAAAGAATATTGATAAGGTCACGTGGCTGTCATGCCGAAAAAAAAAAAAAAAAAAGACTCATGGCCATCTCTACAAAAATACAAATATTTCCACTTGCTAGTTGATACTCAAAACGGTTGCCCATAAAAATAATTTTTTAATATCAAATTAAAAGCTTCTGGATCTAGATGAATTATTATGCAGTGAACAGGTACAAACAAGTTCTCGATTATGAATTATTATGTAGTGAATACTAGTGCATTATTATTTTTTTAAAAATTTTATAATAAAATATTGAAATATGTTTAAAAAATTTCTAATAAATATATCAATATTTTTTTTTATAGAATTTCTTACAAACGTTGTATCTTAACATTTTAAAATATGTATTATTTTAAAAATATATATAAAAATAGGTGAATTGTAAAAATAGATTAAATTTGAATAATTTTTTTAAAAAATAACACATATTTTAAAATATTAAAAATAATTTGCTTAATATTTGATTATTTTTTGATTCATATGTTAAAATGTTTATAAAAATGTTATTTACTATAATTTTTGTAAAAAAATATACTATTTTGCTGCAATTTTCTAAAAAAACAAATCTTTCATATATAATACGAGTTCTCAAAAATAATAATTATACGTGTTTGTTTGGTTGGTATTCTTAAAGGCATACGTGTTATTTATTTATTTATTTATATTTTTTTGCTAAGAAGTGTTATTTGTAATTTGTTCTTGCAGAAAAAATAAGCGATCACAATAAATATATATATATATATATATATATATATTACATATTGCGTTGCTAAAAAAAAAAAAAAAAGAGGAGAGAAAATCTTATTCATTTTCTTCATAAGCAAGCATGAGAGTAAATATTTGAATCTTCACATCCACACAATAAAATTGTTTATCATCTATAAGAAAATAACAACAACATTAATACCATCAAAATTCATTTTCAAGACAACCCCTTAATTATTGTTCTTTTCTCATAAAAGGAAATCAATTCGACTTTTAATATCAAGGCGACACGTGTCGCTCAACCATCACATTTGAGCAATATTTTTTTGCAAGACAAATCAGCAGCTTGGCATGGAATTTGCCGAGAAAGATTTTTGTACGACACTCTTCATTCCTCACGAATATAAAAGGGTCAACAGATCGGACGGCGAGGATCGTCCGATCAAGACGATCGAGAGATCGGGGATTGATCGGACGGACGTGATTGGTCGATATTGTATAGTGACGTGTTACCTGGGCTGTAGCGCGGACTCGTTGTGGTGAGTGAAGGCGAGTTGGGCCTGATCGCCGACCTGGACGGAGACGGCGTTAGGGTTTGTGGACACAAAGCGGTTCACCAGCGCCGTCGCCGTTATCTTCGGTGATGGCGTCCGGCTGCCGGCGGCGACTAGCTCGTCCGGCGGCGACACGACCGAGCTGCTAAACACGCCCAACATGTTGATGATGCTCTCTCTCTCTCTCTCTCTCTCTCTCTCTCTCCTGAGGGAAAGAGAGTGAAATTGGGGTGGAAAATTCTCTCTCCAACGAGAAAGTTCTGGGTTTTGAGGTGAGAAAATTGAAAGGGTTCGGACAAATATGGGATTGAGAGAGGTTGGTTTGGTTGTCATTTATAGGGAAGGAGAGATGAGGGGCAAGTTTGTCATTTCGCGTTGGTTTCGATTTTCTCTATTTTTATTGTTTAGAGGAAAAATAAAGGGAAAAAAAAAACATTGGAGTTGTTACAAAATCTTTTCTCATATTTGGCACATTTTATAGATACGCTCATATTTTCATAAATTAAGTAAATAGGAAAAAAAATTGCCTGAATTTTATTATAAAAATTGCAATTATTTATACTTTCTTAAGTGCTCGATTTAGATAAGTAATTAATATTATAGAATTATTAGTGAAATAGTCGTAATTGAGTAGTCTACAATCTACATAGTGATTAGATATAAGGGTCAGTTAGATAAATAGTCATTTTAAATTGTGTATTTTTAAAAAATAGTCACAGTTTTAAAAAATTTGAAAATTAGCCATAAAATTGTAAGAAATTTTTGACAATAACAAAAATATACATAAAAAAATTGTCAAAAATTTTTGACACTAAGCAAAAATTTTGTTAAAAATTTCTTACATGGTTCGTTTTTAAATTTTTTGAAACTGTTACTATTTTTTAAAATTATTTGTAAACAGTGACTATTTTCTTAAAATTTCCTAGATATGATTACAAGATTACAAAACCTAGCATTTTTTTTTTATCACTCTTTAAATTTACTTGGATTATTATATTATTTTATGTTATGGCCCCACTGATAAAAGGTAGCATAAGAGAGTTACTAACGTTAGCATTAATTTCTTTGAACGTTATCGGATGAAATTATATTTGATTAATATAAACTCAAATTTTTTGTTCGGTTTAGTATTGCAGTAAAATGATATAAACTCAAAGTTTTTTTATTCGAATTGTTATTCAAACTGGCCTTAAATAGGATTATTACATATTTTATGTTATGGTCCGAGTAAGAAAAGGTAGCTTAAGAGAGTCACTATCGTTAGCATTAATTTCTTTAGACGTTATAAGATGAAATTATAATTGATTAATATTATTTTAAGTTAAATTTTTTTGGATTATTATATTATTTCATGTTTTGGCCCGAGTAATAAAATAAAATCATTTTAGAAATTTATTATTTTTATAAGAAATTTCTTATAACAAATTTTATATGTAATTTGGTTATGATAAGAAATTTCTTACATGTATAAAAAAAATTATGACTAATTTTAAAATTTTTTGAACCTGCTAGCTATTTTTTTTAAAACACGTCATCTAAAATTGCTATTAACCTAACAGATCTTTTTTTTTTTAGCGAGTTGCAAAAATAGGCCAAAATTAAATGTTAGTTTTAAATGAGAGCTTGTATTTCAAAAAATTAAAAAAATAACAATGTTACGAATTGTATAACAGAAAAGTGTCACACAAAATATAACAGATCTATAAATATTTGTAAGATATTATTTATCACTTCAAAAAATAATGTGTAAAACATGAAGTGTTACAAAATATCTTACAAATATTTACAGATGTGTTATATTTTGTGTGATACTTTTCTGTTATACAATTCGTAACATGGCTATTTTTTTTTAATTTTTTAAACATAGACTGGATTTAAAAACGAAATTTTTTTTTGGACTATTTCCTACGATTTATCATTTTTTTTAATATTTGGAATGAAGTCAAGATATTCGCTAAATGTGCTTTCATTATTAGTCTTATCTTTAAAAACAAAAACGCACCATTTTAGTCCCATTAATTAAGAAACGATCATAATATATGCACGAAACAAGTATGATTTTAGCATTTAAACTTGAACCTTTGACCCCAAACTTACTAGGTTAATTTTTGGTTTAAAGAGTGAATGTAACAACTTGAGTACTAATCTTTTTATGTAACTAGTTCAACTGTTAAGTTTATATTGGTTAATAATCAATAACACAGAGCATTACAAAATATAGAAAAGAGACAAAACACATAAGAATAATTTCCATGTATAATAAGCTAAGTGATCATTCTTTTTCCCCAAAATGCTTCTACATTATTAACATGAACGTCTAGGAGTTGGAACTTGGAACCAAGTGAGTAAAAAGATGTGAAACTTGAAGGCTAATTCTGTTTTAAATTTATTTTTTTTCCTTTTTTTTTAACTGGATAATATTATTAATTTCAATGAATAAAGACGAGAAAGCATGTGGCATGTGGGACCCATTAGGGGCGATGATTCTTGAGTGTACTGTCTGATGATTATGCAGAGGTGTGGGAGAGGAGTCTTGTGGGCCCACCCCATAGCCTTGTGCCTCTTGTTTGTTTTTTTAGCCATGCTGTGGCCTGTGTGACAGCCAATATTCCAGTGTGGAAGGGTCCATATATTTCATTACTGTGGATTGATGATGATTTGCCACGTCGGATTATGACAGTGTTGCTCTTCAATTTCCCTCGTTTTCTTATTGCTGATGATCCTACTTGAATATCTCTGTTAATTCACTATTTGTGAGAATATATTAAGGTTCATGACGGCTAAATTAAATAATGGTAATCAGATCTTATCATAATGTAACAATAACTTTGAGGGTGCTGATAATTTATGTACAACATTACTTAGAGTTTTGTAGCAAAGAATGAGAGAGAACATTATTTAGAATTAATAATAGAGAAATTATAGTGAATACCCAATTTTTAAAACTTAATGTAAGTTATTACCCAATCTTTTGAAAAATGTAGCCAACTACCCAAAAGATGTAATTACTTACACAGTGATAAGTGGTGGTAATTCACATTATTACCAAAAGCATGTGCAAGTAATTTATAAATTGATTAGAAACTCAATTACTTCAAAAGTTTGAGTATTTATTTTTATTGTTATATAAATTCTGGGTATTTGCCTACTTAAATCAGCTGTGGGAAATTTGTGATATTTTTAGTAAATACCTATATATGTATTATATGTCAAAGTTTACAAATAGGAAGGGTACGTGTATATTATTATTGATCACATCTTTCTTCTTAATAGTTTGCATATAATTAAGTTATGAATTAAATTTGTTGAAAATACGCATACTCCCGTGATAAAAACTTGAGAGAAGAAAAATATAAAACAAAGAAAAAAATATTTCAGCATTTTTAAATTTACAATGAAGCAGATACATTGCATGTATGAATTGTGTTACCTTTTTTTTTTTTTAATTATATATCAAGTTTCTTGTGAGAAGAGTATTTGTCAAAGTTTTTATTGATGGTGTGATCTTTTTCTAATTTTTTTTCACTAAATCATCGCCATTAGGGTTTGAAAATTTTTACCCTAAGTAATATATTATTAATACATTGAAATTGGAAATAGAAGAAGCTAGGTGAGCAAAAACTTTAGTACTTAAAATTTGTACACTGTTAAATATTGTTGCCCATAGATGCATATATGTTACCAACTTTTGCTCTCATATTGACTTTCTGAAACAAGTTGCCTAATAATATAATCCATGATGTCATTTTCATGTTATAATATATATATATATATATTTCTTAAACTTTCATCACATTTGTTCCTCACATTTCCCTCTTGAAATAATCTACTATTTCAAAAAGCACTTGGGCAACTTGATGATGCAGACAAATCAAGCTTCGAATCTCTCTCTCTCTCTCTCTCTCTCTCTCTCTCTCTCTCTCTCTCTCGGCGTGTGTTTGTGTATCAAAAAAATATTTCAAAAATAAATTATATTGGCACTAAATTAATGTTGAAGTTAAAGGTGAGTCTAAAATATCACAAATCAGCGTTACCATTTAAATGTTTGGTGTCAATATATATATATATATATATATGTGCGCGCGCGCGCTCGTCAAAAAAGTCCAATAACTCCGTTTAATTAATTAGTTTTCACAACTCATAAGCACGGTAAATATTGTAGGTATTTTATGGATAAGAAACAATGAAATTTGTTAGCTATATAGCTTATAGTTTATATTTTGTTACTGGAATTTAATTACGTAAAGGAATTTCAGAACCCACAGTCCCACACCACAAACACCAATTACTTGTCTTCGATTGGTCACCTAAATAAAGTAGGTACATAAGTCTCATACGAAAATGATTAATTTGTTGTTTCACCTAATTTAGGAATTGATTTTCGTAACTTTGTGAATGACTTCATTTTCTAAATTATTGGAGTTCCATTTCTTTTTGGAGGTATAAAAGCTACTTGAGTCCTTAATATTACACTAATTATCCCATTTCTTTGTTACAACCATAATGTCTCAGTAAATAAAGTAATCAATCTTCTCTAATTAAAGTGATATATGTAACTAGAATTTTATGTATTTTGTCAACAAACTCTTTCAATTATTTGGAAAATAGTAGTGGAAGTTATTTCACAATACATGAGTTTCAATAAATATGATATTTACACAAAAGGCCATTGTCAACAGAATCATCCGCATCTTCGTATGTGTGTGTATATATATATATATATATTTGTATATTATAACAAAGTATTAGATCACTATGGTCCAAAGATACCAACATGATGTGTCACCTTTTATGACCATAAAGGCTGAATAATCTAAACAAATTAAATGGAAATCTAAAGTTCCCAATAAAAAAAAAAAAAAAAAGAAGAAGAGGTATTTTCAATATGTTATTGATTACTGTTGGAGTATTGATCCTTTATAGCTTGATATAGTTTTCAAATAATATTAAGAGCTTGCATTTAGTATAATTAACTTCAATTTGAAAAAAAAAAAAAAAAAAAAAAAAAAAGATGACGGGTCCAAGCTTCTAAGCTCCAAAAACTATGGGTGGGCAGATAGAGTTTCCTGTTTTGTGATGACAACTTTGAAATTAAATAACTAAGACAGAGAAGTAATTTATATTCTTATTTTTAAAAGAAATTCCCAAGGAAATAGATTTAGAAATTGTATGTATAATCCAATATTTTCTAATAATATTTGGTGGGACAGGGCAGGAACTGGATTAATTTGTTCAAATATTTTAGCATGTTTTAAGGGAATCTCAGATTCATAGACGGATCTTCTTTCCAAAGGAATAAAATACAGCATTATTTTGCTTTGGGATGAAAAGACTAGAGGTTTGAGTTGTAAACAAGTGTAAATATATTATTCTTTTATACATATTTGATTAAATTTGATAATACCAGTTTCAGCATGACATATGTGAAATAAATTTTATTCCCAATTTGTCAACCTACGTTTGGGGGTTCAAATTAGGGGCTAAAATATATTAGTATTTTGATAGCAATCTCAAATGATAAATTGAGATCATTTAATTTGAGTTATTGTTTAGTAAAATTTTGAGTTCAAATTAATTGTTGGATATCTATTTTTAAATAATAATAATAATAATAATAATTTTGTGATGTTGGAGAAACTGGCATTATCGAAGTGGTAAAGACATTGAGACACAAGTTAACTCTTCATTTTCCTTTTTTTTTTTTTAAGCGAAATGAATTGAGGTAAAAGCGATATCTATATTTATTATTATTATTCTGAAACACAAAAAGAAGACAAAAATAAGTATAGAGGAAGTATTATTTAATTAGGACATGAGTTGTTATGGATTGAATCTGTGCATGACATAAAGTTAAGAAATTCATATTATTATTTATGAAAAATATATGATATACACTGTAGGACATGCTTTAAAAATATATATATTTAAGATCGTCAAAATTAATTTTTAAAATTTTTTTTTTATAGAACACATACCCTATTCAAGAAGGGTAAAAATAAATTAAAATTAAATGAGACTATTAAAAAATAACACATATTTTAAAATATTTAAAAAATAACACTGTCGAGAATTTTATGATAAAAAATAACAAAAAAATATTTATATTTTTATAAGAAATTTTTTAACACTTCAGATTTTAACAAGTAAAGTTAAAATTTTTAATTTTTTTTTTACACAATGTGTGAATATTTTTTAAAATTATTTTTTGTTCAAATTCTTAACAAGACTATTTTTTTAATATTTTAAAATATATGCTATTTTTTAAAAATGTAATTTCTTTTTGGTTATTTACTGCAATTTCCCATTCAAAAATGTCTATTATATTATATTATGTTATATTTATTTATTTATTTATTTTATTTTTCTCTCTCTCTCTCAAAAAACTTGTAGTTAATTACGCCCATGGTTTTGCTGAGAGCCCACAGCTATGATCTTGCTTGACACAAGGAATATCTTATACTATTTATAAAATTCTTTCTGCCTCCATTTTGTCTTCAATATAGACAAAATAATAATCCAGCAATTAGCTTAATACACGATTAGTTTTTTCCACTATGCGTACTCAAATGGGAGTTTGATTTATTTATTTCAGACTGATTAATCAAGACGAATTTATTGAAACAGGCGGATCATTTTGATTTCATTAAGTAAAAGTTATGATATTTTATTCCTTTTTTCTGAAATTAATTAAGGAAAAAAATATTATGATTTGCATAATTTTTTTTAGTAATTGATAATGTCAATAATACAAGTTTCTACGGAATTTTGATTAAGAAATAACGAAAAGAATTTAAGTGCCATTAAAATTTAAAGATAGATACTGATTTCTATAATTAACCTATTACCAATTAATTGTCCTCTTTTATATTCAATGATACTTCTGCAATATTTGATGTTAGAAAATTTCGCCTTGAAACTTATAGAAGTAGCCAGATAGATCCAAAACAATCTACATTTATGATAAACTTACTTTTTATACAAAACTACGAACCAAAAAATATGCCAACAATAACAATCCTAACAAAATCAGCTTTAGTAAAGTTATATATATATATATATATATATTTGTCAGCTTCAAAAACTGATCACTGAAACTTTCATCTTGTATATGACAAAAATTCACAATTTAATGGAGTAGTTAAACATGATCGGTAAAATATTGTAGACGCTACTAAGGCCACAAACATTAATTAGTAAAAGTCTCTCGTGTATATATATATATATATATATATATATATATATATATATATATATAGGTTTTTTATTCAGTATATCAACTTTACATCAACTGTATTAATATGTACACCAAATTAGTAATGAATTAAAAAGATAAAATAACAAACCTATAAATTATTATAACAAAGTATATTAAATGTACATTAAATTCGTTACAATCACTTTTGATTTTTTTATTTTTGCTCTATGCGTCGGACCAATACACCGATTGTATTAAATAAAGACCCATATATATATATATATATATATATATATATTCTCTTCTAAAATGCTAAACAATTTTTAAAACTCATTGTTATCATCCACATTTCTATGATCTACCAATTCCTTCTTCCTTTGTCTCCTTTATGTTATTTTAATTATAACATATATATATATATATATATTTATATACATATTATATGTATTATACTTTATAAAGTAAAGTTGTTCACACTTTATATTACGATTGAAATTATGCCAATTGGATGTGACCATCGATGGTTACATGGAACCATTAGCACTCAAAAAAGTCTAAAAAATGAGTGGTCACTGGTCAGTTTTGGCCCAAGTGATAAGAATAGCATGGAATGCTTTTACTTCTTGATTTGAGCTTTTCTTTTTCATTTTTTTTTCCCACCAAATATGGGTTATTGATGAAAAAAGTCTTTGGTCCAATCAGAAGACATGCCAGTGGATAAGATTATTTGACAATCCAATACAATTATGGAACTTTTCTGGGGAAGTATTTGAAAGAAATAAAAACCCCCACTCGATCGTGATAGCTTTTAAGCACCCTAGCTAAAACATTTGCAACATTCAATTTCAATTGACTTGACGGTGTTTATAACGTGCATTAGATGTTCCATATATATTGCTTCTTTTGATATTAACACCACATTTAATTTTAAAATAATTTTTTGCTCTTATTTTTACTTGACTATATATTTAGAATCACACACGATAACCACAAATATATTCTAACATGTCTTTTTGGGTGAAATTATCACTAGGCTATATTTGCAAATCACGTTTAATTTAACGCTTCATCAACTTAAATTTCACTCAAATTACTTTCTAATAAATTTTTTAATCTTTGTTCTAAAACCAATTAAACAAACATAAATAAGAAATTATGCTATTCCTCCCCGTTTCTTAACTATTTCTTTTTTTTTTTTCTAATTATGGAATTCAAATAAAAGTATATATTGTTATATTATCTAGCCTTATTTTGAGTTGTCATATTATCTAGCCTTATTTTGATTTTATCATAGGACCCTAAGATATATATATGCAATCACAATATCAAACTCCAAAAACCAATATTATTCTCAACCAAAAAGATACACTTGAGATTTTCCTTTTATGAGTAGAACAAAAGGAATGGTGGATGGAAGTTGGTGGGACCATATTAGCAATATGTGTTTGATTGCATAATATTAATTATCCAAAACAAAAATGGTTCATTGTATATGTGATGATCATTGAGTATAATACTAAATAGATTGATCCCACGATCATCAAATACAATAAAGACCCAAGGGCTTTGCATATATAACACCACTAGTATATAAGCAATATTATTGATTAGGACTTGGCCATATTTCCCAATGTTTCTTTTTATAAATAGGGTAAGTGACGACCACATCTTCTTATCCATTTTTCCCTTGACTTTGGGACACCGTCCAAACTGAAAACAACATTTAGGGATTTCTTTTTTCATCTTTATATTTTTTTTTCCTAGCAAAATGGCAGTGTTATATAGGGAGTGTTTTACTAGCCCGTTGTTGTGTACGTGATTAATACGCACATACTAGTAGTGAGTAATCTGCACCGGTCCTGAATACATCAGGATTTGGTAAGTTGTCCCATTAACTTTTTTAGAGTAATCAACACTTTGAATAGACCAAAATAATAGACGCCAAAACCTCGAAGGAATTAGAAATGTAGGGTGCTATTTGCCAAAAATATTAAAGTTTTGGGCCATCTTGTCAAATCTTGACAAGTTTAGATAGGTCATTAGTGCAAATTATTTTGAAAAAAAAAAAAAAACCCCCGTTATCAATTCGAGTTGTTTTGCCAAATTTATAAGTACAGGATGTTGATTACTCAAAAAATAAAAATAAAAAGTTTAAGAGACAACAAATCAAAACAAATTAAGAGAATATTATTAATGCAAAACTCTAAAATATGCCACATATATATACCCACATGGGTATATATTACATCAAATTAACCAAAATGACTTGTAATATATCTCTAGCTACAAAGACATTTCAGTGCTAGTATACAAATCTTGGTTTATTTGTTCTTTTAATTCAAAGATTAATTTGTTCTCAAATTTAAGCAACTAATAGCATATTTAACATAAGCGTGACGTGGTTAGTGTTTGCTCCAATTTCACCCACTTTTCCCCAATTCGAAGAAGATTAAGAGAAACGCACAACGATTACAAGACAAGCAATGACAAGGCAATGAGAAAGCAGTCCGATAGAGCATTTGAAATAAGTGCTTACTTAATTACCACTTTGGTTGTTTTGAAAGTAAAAGGAGACCAAAAACAAATATAAAGAATAAAATATATAAAAGGTGAATTGGGGTTTGTAATCTCATGATCCCCGGAAGTATGGAAGATATTGATGTCTTTGTCTTTGATGCTTAGAATTACTTATAAATACTCTATTTTTTACTCTTCCACTTTGTTATTGTTGAGGAAAGCAATGCACTTTATGTAGAGAAGAAATCGAAATATATAAGAAATGATTTGAAAAAAAAAAAAAACATTCTATCATCTTGTAATATTATAATTCATAGTATTTTACTTCTGGCTAGTTTGTCTTTAAGCAAATAACCAAAATGGAGTAGATGACCCAATTGAAAATACCATGCCTTGTAGAATTGACCCTCTCAACAATAAAAGACTATAAAATTATCAATCTAGTCATTTCTTGGTCCATATTTTAAGGAAATGACCAAAGTTTTTAAAAATTAAATTATTAGCCACTAATACCAAAGAGAACTAAGGGTATAGCGGTAAATGTACATTATCGTATAGTTAAAAAAATGACTAGTTTCTTAATTAATCAAAATATTAGTCATTTTCTTAAACACCATTCAAAAAATAGTTATTTACTTAATAATCTCTAAAATTATCTTAGGGTCATCTGGGTGGCAATTTGAATTAAAAAATTACTATTCATATATCTTTATTATATTATCAATATTTTCAAACTCAAATACAAAATATTATATTCATAAATTTATGTTAAGTAAAAAATAACTTTTTCAATTCTCAATACAAATTTTCTGTCGTACAATCTCAATTCAAATACTAAATCGAAATCATATTCAAACATCAGTTTGAACTCAAGATTTTGCCAAACAATAAAAATAATAATTAAACTAAAAATGACTTAAATTTTGTATTTGAGATTGTATTTCAATTGTTTGGGATTTTTTTTCATTTTTTTTTCATGAGAAAAATCACCTAGAACTCATAAATAAATGGATCAAGTAGGGTGCTCTCTTGATTTATACTTTATGTTTACACCGTAAAATTTAAGTACAAATTAAAAGTGCAATAAAAATATGACATAAATTATTAATTAATGTGTCAAAAAATGACATTCCAAAAATCCTCCGTGAATGAATCTACTTGTAGAGCCCATTTCTTATTAGAAAGTGTTGTGCGGTTCAAAATTAATAGATTGTTCTTTCTGAAAATGTATCTATTTTATTTCTTATCAATCAATTTTGAGTTTTGAGTATGCGTTTGTCTTCTTTTGTCATTGCCGTTCTCAGCAAACTAATCTATGGATTATTGGATGTGTCATGTATAATATATGGTTTGTGGATGTTGATTTACACTATGGAAATTATTTAAAAAAATAAATAGAATTAATGTACGTTAAGGTCCAAATCATGCACATTAACGTCACATGTAAAGAGTTGGGCCATAAATCAAATCACTCATTGAGCAAACATGATTTACACGTATATATATTTCCGTCACCTTGTAGAACTAATTAGAACAAGTCATGACTAGTTTATATAATATAATAAAACTAATGTTTGAAGTATTCGACAATTAAATTAATACAAGCCATAATAACTAATAAGACACCACTATGGTTTTGTGTCAATAGGTCTTCCAAGACTAAAAAGTAATTATTACCATTAAATTGTAGTACGTGGCAAAGCCTTATAGCCGTTTAATGTTTAGACTTTAGACTAATTCAACTTGAAGTGTGCATTTTTCATATGGCATTGATTGTGATATTTCGGATGTACTAATAATACAGACAAAGCCACATATATATGGTTCTCATTCCAATGGTTTCACACAATACCTTCATATATAATGATAAAAAAATTTTTAATAAACAGCCACTTATAATGAAATGGCGCACACAGAGATACATAATATATATATATATATATATATATATTTATATTATTCAGATTTTTGATAATGAGATATTGTTTTGAAAGTTACACATATTTTATTTAATAGCGAAGAATTTGTGGAAAAATATAGAAAAAAATCTATTGTCAACGTCGAATATGCGTCAACGCCCATCTCTTGATATTTACACAATAATATCAAAGGTCATTAATTAGAAAAAAAAAAAATCCAAAACTAGAGGTTAGCTGGCTAGTATATTTTCACATTTCATTGAATATGTATATGAAACGAGTAATTTCATTTCTGTCTGAATATATATGATGAATATCAAAGGTTTTTAATCAATTTTTATATTAATTTTATATTAGCGTTACTATATAAATTCTTTATAGTAGATATAATATTTATTAATTAAATTTTGATAGAACAATGCTACACATACCAACTTTTTTAATACAAACTCATGTGTTATATTATCATTGGTGAGTGTTTATCACCTTAATAGAAGGATTTGATATTTAGCCAATTAAAACATGACAAATCAACTGTCATATAAATTAGCATTAAAAAATTGATAAAAAAATTAATATGTCTAGCATTATTCATTTTGATAACTTATCTGAAAAGTTGGCAACTAATTAGTTAATATTTATTTTGTAATGACGTGTCCTTTAATTTCTTTAATCCAAAGTTCAGAGGGTTATAGAAACTTGTCGTTTTCGATGGTCCCAAAACGACAAGTTTTTTTTTTTAGTAAAAAATTAAAGACTAAACGACATGTAGATTAGAAAATACGGCATGCGGTTCTTTCGAAGCAGATGATATATTTTCAAAAGGCATGCATGCATATATTTAACTGAAATGACATGTCGTCTTGATTTGCAAACAAGAAAAGTGCGTGCAAAGAGAACGTCGCGTAAGTCCAGAAAATGACAACTCCTCCATTTGTCATGACTACATTTGTTCCTAAAAAACGACATGTCGCAGGTAAAGGTAAAAAACAATATAAAGTAGACCATGTAAATTGTAAACTGATTGTACTCGTGTAATTATACTCAAGCTCTAAAATTTAAAAGACAAATTAATAGTGGATATTCTTTATGGGGCTCTCAATCAGTTTTGTCTGATCGGAATTCTCCACTTTCAATTTAATTGTCTATATAAATAGATTAGTTTGAAGTATATTTGATTTTTGTCAATTTTCTAGTTAATATTTTTTAAAAATAATCAACGTTTACAACAGTTACAAAATTAGTCATTAGTCTAAAAAAATTTAAAAACATAAAAACAAAATCACAAGCATTATGTAGTAAAAAAAAAATCAATTTCTTAATTAATGAAAATATCGACTATTTACTTAATAATCTCGCTATATATTATATTAAAATTCATAAAATAATTCAATTATGAAATGCCCAAGTACTTGTTGCTTTAAACTCTTACAGAACTAACTAAATCTAATGAAGTACACAGGTAGTTGAAGTGGTAGTGGATTTACAATTCCTATGTTGAAGCCTTAGAAATTGAAACAACAGAGCACCTCTGACAGCTCCAATGGTTTGTGCCAAAATATATATCCATATGCCACTAAAATTCCACGACGCGATTGCAGCTCCGAGTGACCTAGCCGGGTTCATCGACCCGCCCAAAACGGGTCTGAAATACATACACGTGGCATGATACTGTTAGTATTAACGTCACTATAAGAGAAATGCTAAATGACCAGAATTTTTTGTCAAAAAATATTGACCAGAATGACATATTGCTGATTTATTAGATACAATGCATTAATAAATGTATTACGTAAATAAATAAGGACATGCTATACTAATATGATAATATAATTAAGTCCACTTTGAATGTTCACTACAAAAATTTGGACAACAAAACCAAAAGAAAAATCAAATTAATGGATAATTAATTAGATCTCTCTTTGAAAATATTTGCTTTTTTCGCGACAGATTACTTACTTACCCTGAGATTAACACAGATAGTCCAATTGCAATTCCAACAACAAAACCAGACAAATGGCCAACCTGAAAATAAAAAGAAAAATAAAATTAATGGATAATTAATTAGACCCTTAGGCTTAAAGATTACAAATAATTGTGTGCTTACAGATTGAGCTTGGTGGGTCAATGAGGCTACCAAGAACATAACTATGAAAGTTACTATAAGCTCCACCCAGAAGGCTGAAGCACAGCCTTGCAGTGGTCTTGTTACCATAACATCTGGTTTTATGTCGAAAACATACATACCAGCAAATGTCGACGCTATCGAGCCCATCGTTTGCGCGAATATGTAAAGCAGAACCTATATTTTGGACAAGCACAAGGGAAAAGTTGACAAGAATATTACAAGCATTTTAGTACTCAGACAAAACAGATTGTAATGAATGACACCACAAAAACAAAGAGCGAGCGAGCGAGTTAGTTTGAGTACGCTGCGCCAAGGAAAAGGGCCGAAGATTGCGAAAGCTACGGTGACAGAAGGATTGACGTGGGCGCTGGAGACGGTGCCGATTGCGAAGACCACAACAATGACGGTTAAACCTGCCGTGGCGGCATACAACAACAGGCTCACTTGGCCTTGGTTCTTCTGCGTGCTCGCTATGATCCCGCTTATGCAGAACATCAAAATGAATGTCCCTACCATCTCTGCCACAATCTGTATTTATAAATTGTAATAATATTTGGTGAGAATTCACAAAAGCATGTATGACCATGTATAATGGCAAATTATAACCACATGCTATATTTGGCCTTTTGTGCTAATCTCATGATATTGAATTTTCTGCTCAGATTCTCGTGTTCTGAATTTCTAGCATAATTTTGTGATTGACTTTGTTAATACAAAATCCTTTCAATGAAGTGCATTCTTAGTTTCCATAATTTGCTCAACCTTCTTGATTAGGCCTTTCTTTGTTTTGTGCTTAATTTCATGTCTGTATGTACAAGTACGCCTGTATTTTACATTCCTTAAAGATTAACAATAATGCAACATATGAAATGTTGTGATTATACGTATTATCAACCTTCTTAATGAAGATCAAGAGGACAGTTATTATACTAAACTGGCCTAAGCCAGTCTTCTGATCTTACCGCACGTGCAAAATTCCGATACATTTCCTGCGACAAGCAGCCGAATTTCGATCTTTCGAAGGCATTGACTCTCATCGACGTTGCAGCAGTTCCCATTTCTTGATCTTCTCGAGATTCTCCGCTCGACGACGCGTGACTCGGAACGTCGTCAGGCGATTGAGTTAATCTTTTGGAATAGCTTAATCAGTTACAAACTATTATTTTGTGATTTTCATTTTTAAAAACAAGTAACAAAGAGTGATTGTCATATTTTGTGTTTTTAAAACTTTTGAAAACAAAATAGGAAAAATACATTCCAAATTTTAGTTTTGAAAAATAAAAAATAGAAATGTTATGAAACATAGTCGATGTTTAATAACATTTCTGTTTTTTGTTTTTAAAAACAAAAATTTAGAAGTGTTTTTCCTATTTTATTTTCAAAATTTTTTAAAACACAAAACATGTGGTAATCACTATTTGTTACTCGTTTTTAAAGACGAAAAACACAAAATGATAATTTGTAACTAATAAAGAGGGAATGAAAAGATGAAAAAGCGTAAAGATGAAGTATGGTGAGAGTGTAGAATTGAGAAAACACACAAAAAAGTACTTACGATTTGATTTTTTGTTTAAAAAAATTTTGAAAACAAGAATTTTTTGTTTCCTCTATTTTTTAAAATATGTTTCCAATTTTAAAAAACAGAAAATACGAAAACAAATTTACCAAACGTGTTTTAAAAATAAAATTGCACAAAAAAACAGAAAGTGTTACCAAACACACCCTTAAGTATTTAGTTATATTTTTAAAATATTAAGTATTTATTTAGGTGTTAAAATTTGGATATTCACTATAATTTTTCTTTTTATATTAATTTTACATTAGCGTTAATTATATATATTTTTATATTAGATATAATATTTGTTTATTAAACTTTGATAACTTATCTGATAAGTTGGGAACTAATTACTTAATATTTATTTTGTAATCACGTGTCCTTTGATTTCTTTAATCCAAAATTAAAGAGGTTTAGAGAAACTTGTCGTTTCGATGGTCTTTAAACGACATGTTTTTTTTTTTGAGTAAAAATTAAAGACTAAACGACATGTAGATTAAAAAATACGGCCTGTGATCTTTCGAGACAGATGACATATTTTCAAAAGGCATGCGTGCATATATTTAGCTGAAATGACATGTCGTATTGGTTTGCAAACAAGAAAAGTGCGTGCAAAAGGAACGTATCCAGAAAATGACAAGTCGTTCATTATCAGGACTACATTTAATACTAAACAACGACATGTCGCATGTAAAGGTAAATATATATATATATATATATATATATATAGTAGACTATGTAAAGTGTAAACTGATTGTACTCGTGTTATATACAAAGCTCTAAAATTTAAAAGACAAATTAATGATTGGATACTCTGTATGGTGCTCTCTATCAGTTTTGTCTAATATGAATTTTCCATTGTTATAGTTCATGTTTTAAAAAGAAACGTTTACAAAGATTAAGAAATTAGCCATTAATCTATAATAAAAAAAAAAAGAGCATAAAGGTAAAATAACAAATAACATGCAGTTAAAAAAATGATAATTTATATAATTAATAAAAGCATTGGATATTTGTTTGATAATCTCTGTATATATTATACTAAAATCCATAAAATAATTCAATAATGAAGTGCCCAAGTACTTGTTGCTTTAAACTCTTTCAGAACTAACTAACTAATGAAGTATACAAGTAGTAGAAGTGGTGGTGGATTTACAAGTCCTATGTTGAAGCCTTAGAAATTGAAACAACAGAGCACCTCCCACGGCTCCAATGGTTGGTGCCAAAATATATATCCATATGTTACTAAAATTCCATGACGCAATTGCAGCTCCAAGTGACCTAGCTGGGTTCATCGACCCGCCCGAAACGGGTCTGAAATACATACACGTGGCATGGTGCTATTAGTATTAACGTAACTATAAGAGAAATGTTAAATGATCAGAATTTTTTGTCAAAAAACAATGACCAGAATGACATATTGCTTATTTATTGGATACAATGTATTAATAAGTATACTATGTAAACAAATAAGGACATGCCATATCATTTTGGCCCAAATTTTCTGCTTGCCTACAAAAATTCGAACTTTTAGCGACAAAAGTTTCAGCGATGGATTAGGAGAAAAATCTCTCTTCAAAAATATTTGCATTTTTTGCAACAAATTTTACTTACGCTGAGATTAACACAGATAATCCAATTGCAATTCCAACAACAAAACCAGACAAATGGCCAACCTGAAAATAAAAAGAAAAATAAAATTAATGGATAATTAATTAGACCCTTAGGCTTAAAAATTACAAATAATTGTGTGCTTACAGATTGAGCTTGGTGGGTCAATGAGGCTACCAAGAACATAACTATGAAAGTTACTATAAGCTCCACCCAAAAGGCTGAAGCACAGCCTTGCAGTGGTCTTGTTACCATAGCATCTGGTTTTATGTCGAAAACATACATACCAGCAAATGTCGCCGCAATCGAGCCCATCGTTTGCGCGAATATGTAAAGTGGAACCTGAATTTTGGACAAGCACAAGGGAAAAATTGACAAGAGATATTATAGGCATTTTAGTACTCGTCAAAGCAGGTTGTGATGTCTGACAGCACAAAAACAAAGCGCGAACGAGCGAGCGAGTTCGGTTAAATTACGCTGCGCCAAGGAAAAGGGCCGAAGATTGCGAAAGCTAGGGTGACAGAAGGGTTGACGTGGGCGCCGGAGACGGTGCCAATTGCGAAGACCACAACAATGACGGTTAAACCTGCTGTGGCGGCATACAACAACAGGCTCACTTGGCCTTGGTTCTTCTGCGTGCTCGCGATGATCCCGCTTATGCAGAACATCAAAATGAATGTCCCTACCATCTCTGCCACAATCTGTATTTATAAATTGTAATAATATTTGGTGAGAATTCACAAAAGTATGTATGATAATGTATAATGGCAGATTATAACCACATCCTATATTTGGTCTTCTGTGCTAATCTCATGATATTGAATTTTCTGCTCAGAATCTCATGTCATGAATTTCTAGCATAATTTTGTGATTGAGTTTGTTAATACAAAATCCTTTTAAATGAAATGCAATCTTAGTTTCCATAATTTGCTCAACCTTCTTGATTAGGCCTTTCTCTGTTTTGTGCTTAGTTTCATGTCTGTATGTACAAGTACGCCTGTATTTTACATTCCTTGTAGATTAACAATAATGCTTAACATATGAAATGTTGTGATTATACGTATTATCAACCTCCTTAATGAAGATCAAGAGGACAGTTATTATACTAAACTGGCCTAAGCCAGTCTTCTGATCTTACCGCACGTGCGAAATTCCGATACATTTCCTGCGACAAGCAGCCGAATTTCGATCTTTCGAAGACATCGACGCTCATCGACGTTGCAGCGGTTCCCATTTCTTGATCTTCTTGAGGTTCTCCGCTCGACGACGCGTGACTCGGAACGTCCTCAGGAGATTGAGGCTGAGCTTCAAACAAGCCTTTCATGATGGTGATGGCTAATTAGCCCTGCAGTGACTAAGAAACGTATAAATAGAGTCCTAATTCTTAAGCCATGTTGTCAAGCAAGTTTAATATTAATCAGCATCAAGAAAGCTAGAAAAGAAGCAAAAAGGGTGTGCAAATTAAACTGAGTCCAATGTTGGTCTAGCCAATGGAAGGTTTAAATATGGCAATGAAATTAAGTTGTTTTGAATTTGTTGATCACACGGCTTTTGGCTCTCTGAAAAATGCTTTTGTGTTGAAGTTCAAAAAAGGCATTAATTGGGCTTGTCTTCAACACAATTCTTGTGTTACTCTTAAAAGGTGGAATAGTCTGTTTGTGCCTCTTACCTGTTCCATTTCAAAATTTCTTTCTTTAGAAAAAAGTGAACCATTCTGTTTTCTTTCATCATTTTTTCCCCTCAGTTTTTATTTACTTTCTAGTCCACTTTCTATATTAAAACCTTTTTCTTTTCTTAAATATCTCAACCAAATTTGTATACTTTATTATATATCTCAAATGACGGCCATAATTACTTGATTGTATTCCACTTGATTATTTGAAATAAACTATAGCTTATCATGGATAGTGATATTAAAAATTTGATAAAATGATTTATTTTGTATTATTCTACGCAGAATAACACTAATTTTATATATTTGTTTTATCAGAAAGAAAATATAGTGGTAGAAATTCACATATTTAATCTTGCCAATAAAAAGATGAGATGATTACTCGTTCCATACTTCCACTAATTTAAAATTACAGATAATCAATCTTACATTACACCAGATATAACTAATCACACAAAACTATATTTATTCATTTATTTATTTATTTTTAATAACAAGTTACAACAAAACAAAAGAAACACATTCTTAGAGAGAGAGAGAGAGAGAGAGAGAGAGAGAGAGAGAGAGAGAAATATCAGTGGCGTGACGTACATTTATTCATAATATCACGTACCAAAATTAAATGATAGGTCATTTATTTGTACACCAACGCTTTGGTACAATATAGATACATATCTAATATCTCTTTCTAAGCAATAGAAGTGAAGTTGAAGTTAGAGCAACTGGTTTGCCTCAACAAAAGCGAAGAGCTAAAGCCAAGCCTTGAAGAAGCCAAGTCAAACTGAAGAAGATTGTCCTCAATCTGATGACCACCGATCACTATAGAGGTCATTGGTCTCTCACCACCATCAACAAACCCAAGGCAAACAACGTCCTCGCTAACCCTAACCATGGAGTTCGAGCCATGAATCCTCCAATAAACATCCTCGTTCTGCAGCACCAGGTCGATCGGCGGCACCGCCGCGAGACTTTTCGCCCCGAAACACGCCCGGAAAGGACTCGCCGGCTTGACCTGGCGGGCCTTGGCGCCGAGGGCTCTCACGAAAGCGCCTGCGACGGCGCTGTATATCGAAGTTTCCAACACGGTGTAGGGATGGACGGTGCTGATCTTCGTCCCGCCGAAGCCGATCGTGTCGAAGGCGAGGAGCGAGGCGTTGAGCGCCACGGTCTTGCCGTTGACCTTGATGGCCTTAACGCCGATGAAGTACTCGGCGGAGGGCTCGTCGGCGAACCCGCCGACGAGGTTTGCGCGGTTGAGTATGAGAGGCGTGTAGGTTAGGTTTTTGGAGACGTCGGTTTTTTTGGAGGAGGACATGATGTACGGCCCGTCGCCGAAGAAAACCGCTCCGTCGGAGCGCGGCGAGGGGCTTAAGCAGAGAGCGAACTTCTTCTGGAAGCCGAAAGCGGAGGCCAATTGGAGCGGCGGGGAATCCGGGTTGCTCCGGCCTAGCCCGGCCATGCCGGTCACGCCGTGAGCGAGCTCTTGCAATGAGTTGGTCGACGCGCATGCGAAGATGAACTTCGGCACGGAGACGGCCCGGCGAGGATTGGTCCCGTCGGTGGACTGGACGGAGAGGACGTCGACGGCGAGCTTGTCGGTGGTGCCGATGCTCGAGATGGGGTTGTAGGGGGACTCCATGCAGATGGTGTCGTTCTCCATGCAAGCCCTGGCGCCGCCGTAGAGGCGTCCGCGGCAGAGCGTCGAGGCGCATGGGAGTGGCGCGACGGTGGAGGAGGCGTAGCTGTGCTCGCAGTCGACCCAGAGGTACTCGCCGCCGAGGTCTAGGGTTAGCTTGACCGGCACGCGGGGGGTGCGCTGGGCCACGTGGGTGAGGTATTGAAGAGTGGCGGCATCTTTTGCGATGCGGAGGACGAGCCCCCTTGGACGGGCGGGCGGGCTGGTCCGGGCAGCGGACGGGGCTAGGAAGAGGAGGGGGAGAGAGCAGAAGAGAAAGGATAGCACTTGAAAAGAGCGAGACATGTTTGCGTGTTCGTGTTAGTGTTTTTTAGGAAGTTGATGGGTGAATGTGTGAGTGTTGGGGAGAGTTTTTGGGGGGTTTTATAAGTCTGGGTAAAAGTGGAATTAATGAGACGCGTAGAGAGTAGAGACTAGTCCACTTTGGGGGTTAAGTAGCCGTTGATCACTTGAATCGAATAAGAAATAAAGACCAGTCCACTTTTTGGGGTTTTTCAGGTATTGATCACTTGAATTGGATAAGAAATATAGAGACTAACCTTGTTTGGGTATGACCATTTATACGAGTGATTTCTAGTTTTCTACTTTGACAAAAAAGTTAAAATGAATCATTTGAATGACTAATCAATATAATTTGTTGAATATTAACATATATAATTATAATTTTCAATGCATTTAAATGGTTTTTACAATATGTTGTTCAGTTATAGAAATCAAGTTTATTAAATATGAAATTACTTGTACTAGGCATAAACGGGAAAGGGTACGGGTACGGTTGTGGTTGTGGTTTTGACTTAAATTGTTATTTATTTTTTTTGTTATCTTTATTTATTTTTTTTCCTTGGTGTAACTTGTGATACAGAGTACGTCTCATTTTTCATAACAGATCATTTTATTACATATAATGGATTACCATATTTTTTATTAATAAGAGAGAGTGTTCAAGATCAGCCTCATTCATCCGATTTTGATTATTAATCTTAAACATTTGGAATTTGCTTAAATAAGATACTACATCACAACAGGGAACAGAAGTTGGGGAAATTAAACAGTAAAACACTTGAAACTAACGCAATTTAGAGTACAATCCACAGTCCAACGTCAGTACTAATTAGCAACGGACGTGAAGTTGAAGTTGGAGCAAGTGGTTTGCCTGAACAGCAACGAAGAGCTAAACCCAAGCCTCGAAGAAGCCAAATCAAACTGAAGAAGATTGTCCTCAATCTGACGCGTCCCGATCTCGATCGCCGCCGTCGTGAACTTCCCGCCGGAGTGGGCCGCATGAGGCAGCGGCCCGCCGTCCACGACCGCCAGGCACGACACCTCGGCGCCGACCGAAACCATAGAGTTCGAGCCGAAGACCTGCCAGGCCACGCTCGCCTCCTGTAGCACGAGGTCGATCCGCGGCACGGCCGGGCCGACGCGGCTGGACCCGAGGCCCTTCGAGCGGAAACACGCGCCGAAAGGCGCCACCGGCGCCACCCTGGCGGCGCCGCGGCCCAGCGCCGCGACGAATGCGGCGACTATTGCTTTGTATATGGAGGTTTCCATCACCGTGTAGGGCAACACGGTGCTGATCTTCGTCCCGCCGACGCCTTGGCTGTCGATGGAGAGGAGCTTGGCGTTCAGCGGGACGGGCTTCCCGCCGACTCTGATCGACGTCACGCCGATGTAATAATCCGCCGACGGCTCGCCTGCGACGCCGGTGATGGGGTTCACCCGGTTTCGGATGAGCGGAGTGTAAGTGAGTTTCCTCGAGAAGTCTTCGTTGCTCGGAAGCAAAGCGACCGGCGCGTCGCCGAATATTATGAAGCCGGAAACGCCGAGGCAGACTGCGAACTTCCTCGGAAAGCGGAAGGCGGCGGAGAGCTGAAGCGGGAGCGAGGTTTTGATCCACCCGAGGCCCGCCATGCCGACGGCGCCGCTGGCCAGGCCTTGTTCGAGGCCCGACACGCAGGTGAAGAAGAATTTCGGGACGAAGGCCGCTCTGCCGGGGTTGAAGCCGTTCGTCGAGGATACGGAGACGATGTCGTGCGAGAAATCGCCTCCGGTTGCGACGTTGGCGATGGTGTTGCTGACGAACTCGCCGCACGTGGCGTCCGACGCGCCGGAGCTTTTGGCGGGGCAGAACTTGGAGGTGCTGTGGAGGTTGCAGTCCGCGGTGTGGCACAGCACGCGCCGGTAGGTGGAGGAGTGGGGGCGTTTCTCGCAGTCGAGCCACAGTGACTCGCCGCCGAGGTCTACGGTCAGCTTGGCCGCGGCCCGGGGCGTGCCCTGGGCCAAGGCGGCGACGTGCTGGCCCGTCGTCGCATCCTTCGCGACTGGGAGGATGAGTGCTCGCGGGCGGAACAGCGTGGCCGCCGCGGCGTCGGAGAGGAAGAGAACGATGAGAGTAGTGAAGAGTAGGGATTGCAAAGAAGAAGAAACCATGGTTGTGAGTTTGTGAAAGTTAAAATTCTTTGGGTCTATGGTTGGTTGAGATCTCATCCATTTCTCTGCAAGCGCCATTATTATTATTGTTTGTTCACAGGAAAATTTACAATAATTCATCTCCTAAAGGGAAATGTAATAAAGCACTACTACTAATTCCTAATTAAACAAAATTGTTCTATAACAATAAAAAAATAAAGAGCGCCGAGTCAATAAAGACTAAGATGATTGACTTAAGAACAAATTTAATTTTAATTTAAAGGCTCCGCAGTATAATTTAGACCTAACCATTAATCGCGAAGCAATGAGAACGATATAACCCGTGATTGTATGCGATTCTATTGAAAACGAATCCTAATGATTCATTGGGTAGGATGGCGGAACGAACTAGGAACCAATTCATTTATTATGAAATGTCATGTCATGGACTAATCCTATAAACTGAATATAATATTAAATAAAGTAAATATTCACCTGCGAAATTTTTGAGTTTTCGGATTTCAAAATTGCTGTCGATCTCATATGCTAATAAAAGGAAAAACACAAATAAAGATTCGTTAAAACATTATATTCTAATAAAATAAATTTTATAAAAATCTAAATCGAATGCATTTTTAGTTATATCTCAAAAAAGATATACAAATTTCTAATAGATTTTCAAAGACTTTAAAATATTTGAATTTTTTAATTACTTTTTATTATATTTTATAATTGAGTATCAAAATCTTATCGAAGAAATGTGTCATATGAAATATTGAGAGGAGTCAGCTAGGGGACCAACGGGTCTTTATGCATAATAAATTAATAATAAATTCTTTGGGTCTATGGTTGGTTGAGATCTCATCCATTTCTCTGCAAGCGGCATTATTGTTATTGTTTGTTCACAGGAAAATTTACAAGTTGATAAAGTTGAAACTTGGACGTTTGGGTAAATTTTTAAGGGGAAATTTCAACTCTAAAAACTGTGTGAATTAAATATTCCAATATCGTCTATGAATATATTATGATCACAAAATTATCCTTTATTAGTTGACCCAACGTATACTCCCTGTCGTATTTCAATTGATCAAAGTGTATATATTAATTACAATTTACAAAGAACTTAAGAGCGGTGACGTGGGCAACTAAATTGATTTCTTTCATTATTTCTGTTTAAGAATCTAGTCAAAATAAAATGATAATTTAAATTTGAAATATTATGATTTTTACACATTATTTTAATTGAATACTCTCATAAAGTATATTTATTATCTATTTTTATTTTGGTATATAAATGGTTTTATTTGGTATTATAAGAAGCACAATGTTTATGAGTTGTTTGGGTTAAACATTCCAACCAATTCATTTTAAAATAGTTTAACTTTGTGAATTTCGATGTGGTATATATGATTGAAATTTAAAGATATTGTATTGAGATTAGAAAAAGTTAAAAATAATAATAAGATGGAATGTGGGGATGTTTACCCAATACAATGAGTTAATTTGGTATTTTTAAAAAGTATAGGGTTTTATGGTATTTTCTCAAATTTGTTGTTATTATTTTTTTGTTTTCATTGATGTATCACAATCAAAAATATTCTACTAATCTTATTTAAAGAGTTTTTAATGTAAGACACAAATGAAAGCAACAAATCTGAACTTCCGTACTTAGGCTGAACAAAGACAAATAAGCAAATAAATATTAATTTAAAAGCTGAAACATTAATATTAAAAGTTAGAAGATTTTTAAAGGTTTTAAAGATTATTGTCATCTTCTGATCTGGTCATACTCTTGACTCGATGATATTAAAGTGGTATTTATATTGCGTGTGGGGACTAGAAAATGAGCTGTGGAGGGACTTTTTGGTTGTCAAACTTTTTTTGCTTGACTTATTAAACTGCAAGCTTAAGAATCAAATATTTGTTAAATTAGGGATTTTTCTAATTGAACAATGATTGGATTTTGGAGGAGGGGGAAAAAATCTTGAGAGAAGCTTTTCGGAATATATATATATAGTTTTGAATTGAGTTTTTACAAAGACTCGTATTAGTTGTATAAAAAAATTGCCACGAGAGGTGCTTCGGTGGCTCTAGACACGTAAGCAACATTACATAAAGGCTAAACAGTCTCGTTTGACTTGGACTCTATTGAAAGGATCTTATCCGTAAATTAAATGTCACACCAAGAAAAAGCTAATAGTTTATTTGAAGGAAAATAATCGATATATATTTTTTTTTGGTCGGCCAGAGGCTTACGCAGCAAGGGCTTGTATTGGTATTTGGTACCCTGTTTTCTCTTCACACCCGTCCTTTAATAAATAATAAATACAGATTTTTTTTTCAATAATAATTATATAAAAAAATTACATAAATATACATTTTGATAATATATTTTTTTCAAATTAACAAAAATTTTATTATTAAATTATGCATAAAATATTTATTATAATTTAATTAAAAAGTCCCATAAAAAAATAGATGAATGGTAATTATTTTTTTTAAACATATTCCTCACATTTGATATCGAATAAATGTGTGTTCATCATTTACTTTTATATTTCTCTAAATATATTATATTTTTATCGTTGTCTTATACTAATATTAATATGCTCTTTTTTTTATATAAATTTACTATATATAAAATATTTGATTTGATGATGACTTTCTATTTAATTATATCAAATAATATTCTAATTGATCATTGATATTTGTAGATTTATTCATTTTTATAAATTTAAAGACATAAATAAATAAATATATATATATATATCCATGGAAGAAAAGCATTCATAATAATATAGTTATAGCTAAATATATAGCCTTGAGAACACACACCACTGAATAAACAGTATAAAATACAACGAAAAAGTACAACACAATATTGCCATAATATTTTTAAGACAAACAATACCCATGGCAATTTATTCATAACCTTAATTACCATATCAAATATTACATATTATCTTTTCAAAAAAAAAAAGTACCTATTATAAATATATATATATATATATATATATACGTACTTCCCTAGTTTTTGGCCTCTAAGCAACAGAAGTGAAGTTGAAGTTTGAGCAACTAGTTGTCCTTGTGAGAAGCGAAGAGCTAAAGCCGAGCCTCGAAGAAGCCAAATCGAACTGAAGAAGATTGTCCTCAATCTGATGTCCTCCGATAATAATGGCGGTTCTCGTTGACCTTCCAATCTCGTGCACGAACTCGACCGGTCCGCCGTCGACGAACCCTAGGCACAGCACGTCGCTGCTAACCCTAACCATGGAGTTGGACCCCAGAATCCTCCAAACAACCCTCGCGTCCTGCAGGACGAGGTCGATCGGCGGCACTGCGGGCCCGGCCCGGGTGACGCCGACGCCCTTCGAGCTGAAGCAGGCGCCGAACGGCGCCACGGCGGCTACTCGGGCGGCGTTGAAGGCCCCGGCAAAGGCGGTGACGACGGCATTGTATATCGAGGTCTCGAGGACGCCGTAGGGGTTGACGGAGCTGATCTTGGCCCCGCCTTTGCCCTCGCTGTCGATGGCGAGAAGCGTGGCGTTGATTGGGACTGGTTTGCCGGCGATTTTGATCGATTTTACGCCGATGAAGTACTCGGAGAACCCGCCGAGGTAGTTGCTAGGGCTCCGGACGAGCGGAGTGTAGGTTAGGGCTTTGGCTACGTCGAACTTTGGCGACACGACGTAGGGCCCGTCGCCGAAGATCACGAAGCCGTCGGAGGGGCTCAGGCAGACGGCGTGCTTCCGCGGGAAGCTGAACGCGGCGGAGAATTGTTGCGGGAGAGCCGATCGGACCCGTCCGATGCCGGCTATGCCGACGACTCCGGGCGCCAAGCCCTCCAGGTGGAACTTCGGTGCGCAGGTGAGGAGGAGGTTGGGGACGGAGACCGGCCGGCCCGGGTTGGACCCGTCGGTGGACCGGGCCGAGGCGACGTCCCGCGAGAAATCTCCGCCCGTGACGAGGCCGGTGACGGTGTTGATCGGCGACACGTAGCAGATGTTGGGGTCGGGGCGGCCTTCGGTGCAGGAATGGAAGCCGCTGACGAGGTTGCACTGCGCGGAGCGGCACGAGACGGGGCGGCGGGACGAGGAGTTGAGGCCCGGCGCGTCGCAGTCGAGCCAGAGGAACTCGCCGCCAAGGTCGAGGGCGAGCTTGGCGGGGGACAGCGGCGTGCCTGTGGCAATGGTGGTGAGGTATTGCCGAGTTGAGGCGTCTTTGGTGACTTTTAGGACAAGCGCTTTTGGGCGGAATGAGGTCTGGGCTGTGGAGAGAGAGAACAAAAGAGTGCATATGGCAAGGAAATGAAGTGAAGAAATTGCCATAGTTGCGTTTTGATGATGAGTGAAGAGTTAGTTTGGTGAAGTGTTAGGACGAAAATGGGAATTTATATAGGTGATATTTGGTGATGAGATTTAGGTATATATATATATGTATATATATTAATAGCGAATATGGGTAATGATTTAGCTGTACGCGGAGGGACGGAGAATAGTCCACACCATGGGGGTTTAGTTTGGCGGCTTTAAGAAAGCATATAGTAGTACTATCTATGGGACCCAGTACATAGTATGGGTAATGTCATGATACTACCAATTTGGGTTGAAAAAAAAAAAAAAGAATTGTCCACATAGGAATTCGTATCTTCTTTTTTGACCTTGACTTTCTTTGCAAATCGCTATAATATGATCATGTACGCTTGAGCAAATTAAGAAATTAAAAGAACGGTACCACCTTCTCTTTTATTTTTTTCTTTTTCTAAGCAATAAATATATATATGTATATATATAATACCAAATTTATTCTTTTAAAGATAATTATGATGTGGTGGCCAAAATTCATTTCGGCATATGTGTGTATCTATCAATATTTGCGTGAGAGACTTGTGTTTTTGTAGAAGTGAGTGGAAGATCATTTTGAGAGAGACTCGTCCATAATAATATTGATCCATTTATACAAAAATATCAATTCTGTAGTTTGTTTTTATAATTGCTATAACCTAACTTTACTTCCGCTAGATCCGATCGTTAGTAATACAATATAGAGTAATTGACACTAACGCGGCTACTGAAATTGTCGTGTCGGACGTTAAAAAATTTTAAAATAGTTTGCACCAATTGGTCTTGAATTAATTTTTCAAATTTTAAGAAGTAATTGTCCACTAAATATTGTTTATTTTGGCAATTAAACTCTACATTTCATCTAATTTCGTAAAATTTATAAATTTATTGTCAATTTAAACCATTTTATCAAGTTTATTTATAAATTGGAGGTGCAAGTTGTAAACAAAAATTCAATAAACAACTTGTCAAACTGCGATTCGCACCAATTACTATGTATATATCTATGGGCATAAAAAGTCAGCTCTCTCATTTTCACTTTTTGACCAGTTAATTTTAACGTATTTGCTTAAAATTAATTAATCCGTTTCAACTTCTAGAATATGAAGTTGACTGCTAAATTGTTTTGTTAGCTCTTATCCACTCTAGACTTAGAGCTGTAACCTGGAACGAGCAGCCTGTCCTGTTTTATATATAAATAATAAAAAAAATGAGATGGCGGATCAGATGTTGTTTAGGGGTTTAGATATGAATCTGTACAAAAATTTTAAAAGGAAATATTATAAGAAAAGAAAAAAAAAAAGAAATGCAGACATAGAATAAAACGAAATATTATAAGGAAAAAAAAAAAACAGATAAAGTTAGATTTTCTTGTAATTTGCCTTTATAATTGCAATAAAATATAGAGAAATTAATTATAGTGAATACCTAATTTTTAACACTTAATTTAAATTAATACCTAATATTTTAAAAAATATAAGAAAATATCAAAATAATTCAATTACTTACATAGTCGTAATTTGTGGTAATTAACTTAGTTATCAAAAGCATGTGCAAAATTAATGAATTAACTAATTAGCAGTTACTCAATTATTATAAATATTTAGATATTTATTTTTATTATTATATAAATTCGGAATATTTTTCTACTTTATCCTAAAATATATTCCTACAAAAATTATTGGTTATATTGTATACTATATTCCTACAAAAATTATTGGTTATATTGTATACTGGTACACAATATATCTATGGGGCATGAAAACTCAGTTGTCTCATTTTGACTAGCGAAAAATTATAAATAATCTCTGGATTTTGTCAAAATCCTTGTTTCGCTTTGCGTTTTGAGGAATTTCAAAATTATCTCTCAATTTATAAAAAATTCTCAAATATATATCTTGTAATATTTTTTAGTACAAAATTTTGTAAAAAAATATCATAAATTTACTTAAAAACTATAAAAATTAAAAAATTGGTCATGCATATTTACTTAAAAAGGTTTTGCATTTTTTTAATTTTATAAGTGAATTTATGAGATTCTTACCATATGTTTGGGCAACTCATCCTAATCATTCCATCTCATTCCATTATATTCCATTTTTTCAACTTTCTAATTCTCCAAACCATTTCATTTTTTTTCAATATTTTTTTAACTTTCCAAATTTCTATACAATATCTTTAAATCTCAACCATTTATATCACCTCAAAATTCACAAAGTCAAACCATTCTACTCATTTTTCTAACCATTTTCCAAACTATTTTCCAAACCATTTTAGAATGGTCAAAGATGACCAAAATGATTTTTTCCAAACACAAGCTAAATATTTTCGTACAAAATTTCATTAGAAAAATGTCATATGATATATGTATTGGAGAGTTTTTAATAAATTGAAGTATAATTTTACAATTCCTAAAAATACAAGTACGAAAATTAGAACTATTGCAAAACACAGAGATTATTTTGAGTTTTTCTCATTCGCAGATGAAGAACTTGACTGCTAATTTGTACATAGGCTCTTATCCGCTCTGGATCACGCGAAGAATATTACGAGTTTTTGGATCACGCTGCTTAATGTTGGTTATTCTAGCCACAATTACTGAATTAAAAAACAACTATAATATAATATGGTGCTATTTATTAATTAATTATTCTAGTCCTATATATAACTGTGATTATTATTGTTATTAGTTATTTATCTTTATTTCATTGCCATTTTGTTTTATTTGGGTATATCATATATGGTTGCATTTATTAATATATGGCCCCTTCTTTAATATCTTGACTGATTGCTATTTTTTGATAGGACATATATCTTGCGTTCATAATAAATTTGAGTAAGCGTCGAATACTAATTGATGATTAGAAAAACGAATTAATCACATCAAAATTAAATAGCGAAATAGCTATAATCAAATATTCATTAATTTAGTTGTACGTACGTACTTCATGTCCATTGCATGGCTTATCATAAACTTCACGTACGTCAGAAGGAGTTTGCTCTTTCAATTACATGTCTAATATATATTTTATTGTACTTACAAAATAACTTGTTTTTATTCAAACAAAAAAATAAGAGATAATACCAAATAATAATTAGTTTAGCGCATCAATAAGGTAAAATGTAACATATATATCTTACACTCGGAGAAAAAACAAACATTACAAATCAGACACAAGAAACCAGAAAGGTTTACAAAACGGTGTAAATATGGTTTACGATCCAGTTGATGAGCCATTTAAATAATTAGCAACTATAAATGGCCATTTTATTTAACTATCACCTGATCAAAAGAGCACAGATATATATATCAGGTGTTTATTCGAACATTAATAATATTAATAATTAATTAATTAGGCGATAGAAGTGAAGTTGAAGTTGGAGCAACTTGTCTGCCTAGACAGAAGCGAAGAGCTAAACCCAAGCCTCGAAGAAGCCAAATCGAACTGAAGAAGATTGTCCTCAATCTGATGCCCTCCGATAACAATGGCGGTGCTCGTGAACTTCACGCCCCAATCCACGAAATGGAGCGGCCCGCCGTCCACGAACCCGAGGCACAACACGTCGCCGCTGACCCGAACCATCGAGTTCGCGCCTGAGAACCGCCACGCCGCGCCGTTGCCGAGGACGAGGTCGACCGGCGGCACGATCGGGCCAGCCCGCGAGGCCCCGATGTCCTTCGCGGCGAAGCACGCGCCGAATGGCGACACGGCCGGAACCCTAGCGACGTTTCTCGCCGCCAGCGCCGCGACGAAGGCGTCGACGACTGCGGCGTGTATCGAGGATTCGAGCACGGTGTAGGGATCGACGGTGCTGATCTTCGTCCCGCCGTGGCCCTCGCTGTCGAAGGAGAGGAGGGAGGCGTTCACCGGGACGGGTTTGCCGTCGACGTTCACGGACTTGACTCCGATGAAATACTCCGTCGAGGGCTCGCCTTCGAAGCCGCCGATGAGGCTGACGGGGTTTCGGATCAGAGGAGTGTAGGTTAGGGTTTTGGAGACGTCGATTCCGGGGAGAAGGACATACGGCCCGTCGCCGAAAAAGACAGCGCCACTTTTGTCCGCCGTGGAGGAGCTGAGGCAGACGGCGAACTTCCTCGGGAAGCTGAAGGCGGCGGAGAAGAGCGAGGGAAGCGAAACCCTGCTCCTTCCGAGGCCGGCAACGCCGACGGCGCCGCCGGCCAGTTCTTGGAGGAGAAAGCTCGGCGCGCAAGTGAGGAGGAACTTCGGGACGGAGACGACGGTGGTAGGGTTTCTCCCGTCGGTGGACTGGACGTAGACGACGCCCTGCGAGAAGTCGCCGGACGTGCTGGTGGCGTTGAAGGGGTTGTGCGGGAACTCGACGCAGACGTTGTCGCCGGAGCAGGCCTGTCCGCCGGCGAGGTTGCACTGCGCGGAGCGGCACGGGACGGGGCGGCGGGACGAGGAGTTGATGAGGCCCGGCGCGTCGCAGTCGAGCCAGAGGAACTCGCCGCCGAGGTCGAGGGCGAGCTTGGCGGGGGACTGGGGCGTGCCTGTGGCGATGGTGGTGAGGTATTGCCGAGTTGTGGCGTCTTTGGTGACTTTTAGGACAAGCGCTTTGGGGCGGAATGAGGTTTGGGCTGTTGAATTAAGAGAGAAGAGAATGAGAAGGAGAGAGGCTAAGAGAAGGGAATGTTGTTGAAGTGAAGAAGAAGCCATTTTTCTTTTGTTGGTTAATAGAGAAATATGGTGTGTTTGGTTGATGAAAAAGTGTTGGTATTGATATGGGATTTTATAGTGTTTTATATTAGAGAGAGAGTCGAAACCGACGTGTTTTCTTTGTTGAAAATTGACTACTATTCTCTATCTTGATGTATATATATATATATTTAAAATTTTTATAATATTTGACATTTTTTAGTCCATCGAATCTCTAATCTAATAATAGAAAAGAACATATCTATAATTGGAGATAGTGGCCTGCTAGGCTGGAGTACTTGGACTTTGGCCGCTTAATTTGAAAGCCTCTTCAATCCAAGTGTGTGTTGTATATTTTTAATTTAGTGGGTGTGGGTCTGGCGGCTTTGGTAATTATTTGCGTCGTCTTATAATTAATGGAATATTTATATTGGTACGAACTATATTTAAAAGATTATGGAAGTTAATAAAGAAAGCTGTGTGATCTTCTTTTCTTGACTCGGATTTTCTTTCATGATGAAGTTCACGTTATAGTTATCCATTTCCTGTTGTCAACACAGGACAGGTTTGTGGCGTCTCGTAAAGCCATCAATAATATTACTGATGGACCTTTGATGTGTTGGCTACATATTTCATGCATCGTTTGTCTCATCTATTTAAATAAGTTATTTTGAAATAAATCATTTCGATATTATTAATAGCAAATTATCTTTGAAATACTTTTAAATAGTGGTTTTTCTAATCGAAAATAAACTATTTTAAGTATCATTTAATAATATGTCTTAAATAATGTATTTTTTTTTTATTTTTACTCTATATTTATATTATAAAATTAGAGATATAAATTAAAATTGTAACATAAAAAAGATATCTTGTTAACGTGTAAAAAAAAAAAAAAAACATTCCTCAACATCCTCGTATTGTCTTGAGCGTTATAATTGGGCCTAACTTGGGTCGGGGTTTCCAAGCGGGGGATTTTGAGAAATACCCTATTCTTGACATAATGATAATCTATACCCCATGTGTATTGCACTTTTAATTTATACCCCAAAATTTACATTACAAACATAGAATGGAAATGAAGGGAGCACACTACATGGGGTATAGATTATTAAGTGGCATCAAGATTAGCTTTATTTTGAAATTTTCCCTTTCCAAGCACTCTCTTAGGCCCATTATTTCTACTAGCACAATGCTTATATATATATATATATATATATATATATATATATATACACGAGAATCTTAAGATAATGTGTTTTTAGTGCTGCTTAATAATTTATACCTTAAGTAGTGTACTCTCTTTGTTTATAATGTAAGATTTGAGATATAAATTAAAAATGAAATACACATAGAGTATAAATTATCATTACGATAAAAGAGTTATACTCTATCATTACGATAAAAGAGGGGCATATTCCTCAAAATCCGCTCCCTATATATATTGTCCAAATATTTTCGAGTTTTAAACTGTTGGAGTATAGAGCATTAACATGTAATCTCCATATTGAGCAACTTAATTTGGGTTGCTTGAGTTTCATGCGACTATTAATGTCCTACTTTTGGCAGATATTATCCAATATTTTAATTTTTAGCTCAACCGGACATACTTAAAGAATGAAAATATATGGAGGATAAAAATTAAAAATTTTATGATGCTGTGTCATGTAGCTCAAGTACAAATATTATAGTTTAGCTAATTGGACCTTAATAGGTACGATTTGTACCTATTAATTTAACATATTTTTGTTGATTATTTTGTTGATTAGGGCATGATTATGCTGTTGTTTTTGCTTCTTGTGTAGGAAAGAAAATATTTTGCGAGAACTTGGAAACATTTGAAGACCAAAGTTACATATTTGAAGTGAAAAGGGCGGAGAAATCAAGCCAACAAAAAAAAAATATATATATATATAGCATGCAGAACGTTGCGATGCCTATTCAGAGCGTCGCGACGTTAGGACAAAATTAGCATGAGTGTTCCGACGCTCATTCCGATTGTCGCGACCCTGAGATATTTTCAGCACGTTTGGAATGTCGTTTCTTTATGATTAATGGTTAATTTCTACAAAAAATACCTAATTTTGCACACGTGCAAATTAATGTGAACTTTGGAGCTTTTCAATGGAGACAAATTTCGGAGGACACAAGAGAACGGTGCTCAAAGACAAACATACCGGGAACAAAAGGCTCGGCCACGATTATTACTCAAGAGTTTGCCTTTATTTCTTGTCTTTTCATTATGAGCTCTATGAGGATGCCTTTTACTTTTATCATGAACTATCATCACGCCGTAACTGTTAAAGAATTGATCATGAGTCCAAAAAATTAACTGTAAAAATATTAAGAAAATTCTTCGATAATACGTGTATTAGGACAATAAACATACATATATATTATAAAAAAATTAAATATGATGATGGTAGATTGTGAATTAAACTTTATTCAACTTTTCCTCATAGATAATATTTAACACATTAATATATATATATATATATATATATATATATATATATATATTTGAAAAACAAGTAGAGAATTGTTATGATTATCGGCATATATAAAAGCAAAAGCATATGCTCATACATTATAATTTATATCATTAAAGAAATACGCCAACGACAAGCTTTATTCTACTTTTCCTCATAGATAATAATTAACATTTTAAATTAAAACAATATACGGGAATAAAAACTTACAATATTTTCACTCAGAATTATTTAATAGAAATTCTAGCATATGCTCATACATTATATGATTAAAAAAAATCCTATAACCGACAAACTTTATACTACTTTTGCTCATAGATAAATTAACTTCTAAATTCAAAATATAAAAGACTCTCAACTAGTAATATTATTATATATTGGAAATAAAAGCTTATGATTTAACTCATAAATTAAAAGAACACATTACTCATTAGTGGTTTTCCAAGACCACCAAGAAGTACACATTACAGTCCATATCCACTTGAAAAAGGTAATTAAACAAACCCAAATTAAGCATTAAATTAGATTCCCTAATCAAGCAACAGTCGTGAAGTTGAAGTTGGCGCAAGTGGTTTGCCTGAAAAGCAAGGAAGAGCTAAACCCTAGCCTTGAAGAAGCCAAGTCAAACTGAAGAAGATTGTCCTCAATCTGATGACCACCGATCACTATAGAGGTCATTGGTATCTCTCCACCATCAACAAAACCAAGGCAATACACGCCATCTCTGACTAGCACCATGGAGTTGGAGCCAAAGATGCTCCAAACAGCGCCCTTGTTATCCAGCACGAGGTCGATCTGCGGCACCGCGGGCCCCACCCGGGTGCTGCCGAGGCTCCCCGCGGCGTAGCACGCCTCAAACGGCGGCACGGCCTCGACCCTCGGCACCTTCGAGATGGACCCCACGAAGGCGGCGAGGACCGCATTGTATATCGAGCTCTGCAGGGTCGTGTAGGGCTCGACCGTGCTGATCTTCGTCCCGCCGTAGCCGTCCTTGCCGATGGAGAGCAGCGTGGAGTTGAACCCCCGTACGGTCTCGCCGTTGACCATGATGGACTTCACGCCGATGAAGTAGTCTGCTGAGTCGTCGCCCTCGAAGTAGCTCCCGGCGGTGCTCACCGGGTTGCGAATCAACGGCGTGTAGATCAAGTTCTGCGACACGACGTGGTTGGGGAGGAGAACGTAAGGCTCGTTGCCGAAGAACACGACGCCCTTCGACCCCGGCGAGGAGGCCAAACAGATAGCGAACTTCCTGTTGAAGCTGAACGCGGCGGCGAGCTGGGCCGGGAGGCCGATCCTCTTCCTCCCCAGCGCGGCGATCCCGACGACGCCACGCGCCAGGCCCCGTAGGACCGGGCTGTTGCCGCAGACGAAGAGGACATTCGGCGCGGAGACGGACCGGCCCGGGTTGAACCCGTTGGTGGACTGGAGCGAAACGACGTCGCTGCCGAGGTCACCGATGGTGCTGGCTTGGATGAAGGGGTTGTAGTAGAAGCTGGTGCAAGTGTTGTTGCTGCAGCCGGGCTTGGGGGGTGCGCCGAAGCATACGCCGCAGGAGCGGGAGCGAGCGAGGTTGCAGGGGGCGGAGGCGCAGCGGGCGGGGCGGTAGGAGGAGGAGGCGTAGCGGCGCTCGCAGTCGACCCAGAGGGAGTCGCCGCCGAGGTTGAGGGCGAGCTTGAGGGGGACCAGAGGGGTGCGCTGGCGGAGCTGGGTGACGTATTGGGTGTGGCTGGTTGAGGTGTCTTTGGTGACCGGAAGGACTAGGGCTTTGGGTCGGAATGAGGTGGGTTGACTCTCGGAGCTGAAAGTGAAGAGCAGAGAGAGAGAGATTACGAGAAGGAAATGGAAAGAAGCCATGTTGTGAACTTGTGATAGTGGATATTGGATAATCTCGAAGGGTTTTATAGTGATTTTTTTTTTTTTTAAGTTAATGGTACTAAGTATTGACAATGGATTTGGAGCCAATGGTGCTATTATTATATGGATTTGAATATTGGGTCGTTTTCAAGGCGCGCAATTAAATTTTGGGAAATGGACCTATTTGTTAGTTCTTCTACAGTTCCACGTAAGAGTGATGCCATACGGTGGAAGTAGAAGTTTTTGTAACAAAATAAAAGTAAGAAAACACCCAGAATTTATATAATAATAAAAATAAATACTTAAATTTTTAAAGTAATTTAGTTTTTAGTCAATTCATGAATTACTTACACATATTTTTGATAACTAAGTGAATTACCACCACTTATCACTTTGTAAGTAATTAAATCACTTTGATAATTGGTTACATTTTTTAAAAATTTTGGGTAATAACTTATATTAAGTTTTAAAAATTGAGTATTAATATGAAATTTATTATTTAATTATAGAATACATTCATTACTACACTTATTTTAATTAATACATTATTTTGACTAATCTTTTCTATAATAAACTTCTGATCATTTAGGGGTTTTCAAATAAAAATTGGTTTGAAATAAAAGTCCAAACTTGTTGGGAAAAATCTTCTTAATTCACACACCCATACCCACAAATCACACACGCAACGGAAATACGCAGAGTAATAAAAATAGAGAAGACACACAATTTAAAGTGATTCGGCAAATTGCCTACGTCCATTGTAGATATACCTCAATTTCATTAATTAATTTTGGCAGAGATTATACACTCACTTCTCTCAAATCTCTCACCAACCCAAACCCCAATTATACCCAATTGTCTATCTCTCTCACACACATATTCTCACACAATTTCTCTTCTCTTCTCTCGCTCACACAGGCAACCTTTACCTTCAACACACACTGCTCTTTTCTCTTTGCACACAAATCTTCACGGCTGCACACTAATCTTTCTCACACTTTTCTATTAATTGCCGCACTACACACACAGGGGCTGCCTCTTATCTTTTTCACGCTGGCTTTTCTACGATTTCTCTCCACTAAGCATACACCTCAGCAACCAAAACCTTCCAGCCACAAGGTTATATATATATAACCAAAACATTAGGTTACATAATGCTTCATGTGGGCTTTTGGCCTTTGGCCCATCAAACAAGCACGTGAGCCTTTGCTTTTTATTTTTTTATTTTTTTCATGTTAATTTAAGTCACAATTTTCAGCAAAACTTCTGCGACAATTGGTAAATAAACAAAACTAAATCATGTATATTAACTGCTAACCGTGATTTAAGATTAACGTTAAAATGTTACGTATTTTAGTTAATATAACCCTCCGTTTGGGCACTCATTCTCCCTATTTTTTTACCATTATTGGATGGTTTGGAAAAATGATTAAAATGGTTTGACTTTGTGGATTTTAAGGTGGTATAAATAGTTGAGATTTAAAAGTATTGTATATAGATTTGGAAATGTGAAAAAAAGATAGAAAACAAAAATGGAATGGAATAAAATGATTTGAAGAATTAAAAAAATTAAAAATAAAAATAAAAAAATAAAATAGAATTGAATGGTTTGAATGGGCTAAATATACATACTTTTTTAACTATATGTACATGGAAGACCATATACCATGTAGAACTTTTTAGGCTAGAAAGCGTCGGTCAAACACGACGACGTGGGTAAGTGTCACTGGATTTTTACGGGGGGAAAAAAAAAAGAAATATAAAAAAGAAAGTCAAGTGCAAGTTGATTCTTAATGTGAAGTGTAAGTTTTCTATTTGCCCGAATTAATTCTTCGACAAAAATTGACTGAATTTTTCTTTAGATCCGTGTAAGATAGTATTAATAAACTCAAAAGATTGCAGCTGGAAACTAGTATCTATTAGTCAAACTTATTACCAATCCCTAATAAGTAAGCTTCATGACATGTGATCATTCATTTATTTAACATTTAAGTATTGGCCCTTGCGTACATCGTGAATAGCATGAGCATCTTAAGAGTGGACAAAGGGTTTAAACCTTTATACAGCTTATTGGTAATTTTTTATTAAAAAAAAAGCCTATTGAACTTGAAGTTGAACTAATACTACGAATTATGGAATCCAGATCTTCTCTCCTTTTTTCTCTATCTTCCGTTTGTCTTTCAAATAAGATTTTGACATGTAAACAAAAGTAATTATTATAATATAAATTTATGTAAAGTGGTCAAAAAATTTAAATATTTTTGCTTACGTATTAAAATTTTATCAGAAAGACAGAGAAAAAGATAGGTAAAGGAGACAAAAAATCTAAGACTGAATTATGTACCATACTACGACAAAAAAAAAAATTTTATTAGCAAATTATGTCGCCATGTGATTGTCACAATATATAGTTTATCGCTGAAAAATGATGATTTTTTTTTTTTCTAAAAAACCCTCTCAACTAGCATATGCTCATACAATATTTATATGACTACAAAAAATTCGATACCCGACAATCTTTATACTACTTTTGCTCATAGATAAATTAACTTCTGAATTAAAAATATAAAACACTCTCAACTAGTAATATTATGGAAAAATTTTATGAATAGCCCCTGAAGTTTGGACGTTGTTTTAAGTTGGCCCTTAATGTATAAAATGTCTCATACGTAATACATGATGTATAAAAAAATATCAACTATGGCCCTTCTGTCAATTTCATTGGACGGAAAATGCTTATCCGAGGGGGTAAACGTAATTTTAAAGGGTAAAACGCCACATCAACAGTTTAGGTGGCGTTTTTTGGCAAACCCCATACAAAGTGATCTCTTATTGCACAATGCAGAAGGATAGCATACACCCTCAAACACCGGATTTTATTTATTTTTCGTTGAAAGCTTTTTTCTTCCGTTTCCACAAAGCTTTTTTTTTTTTTTTTTTTTGAGCTCCAATATTTGGCCCCTTGGTAGAATGCGGTCGCGGATTAAGGTGTAAAAATGGCACGACGTCAATGGCGACGAAAACGACGACGAGGGCGGAGTGGGAATGGCGCAGCGTGAATGGCGACGAAGACGACGACGAGAGCGGGGTGGGAATGGCGCAGCGTGAATGGCGACGAAGACGACGACAAGGGCGGATGAACGCGCCGATGGAGAGGATCGTGGCGAGGCCGGTGCGGTGGTGGCCAGCGTGATGTCGGGCAAGCCGTTGCCGAGCGCGAGCAGCATCACGACAGCCTTGAACTGCGAGAGGCAGAGGATGGCGGCGCGTGGTGACCTCGGAGAAGGGTTTCCTTGCGATCTTGAGCATCGCATTGAAGCGGAGACCGATGAACCTCGTTCGGATGGGGATCGACTGCTACAGAGCTAGGTTTTGAACCCGGGACTGCCATTGTTGGAGGATGCGAGGAGCAATCAGCAAGTGGCGTTTGCTAAGGCAGAGCATCCGTTTGAGCTTCATGGGTCCTTGAAAAAAAATTTTAGTTTCTAAAATTTTTTATTTTTTTTTGTCTATCATGGAAATGTACATCTGAAGTTGTTTTTGAATTGAAACAATCGATATTTTAATCTAGGATTAGGCTTTATCTTCTTTAAATTTTGGTCTACTTCTTTTTGTTTCTTTTTTTCTTTAATCTGCAAAATGTATAATGTGTCACTGCAATCAATATATACATATGTAAATATTAGTTCTAAAACAAAAGAGTATTTAACAGAATTTTGGTTTGGCAGGAAGTTCGAAAGCTAGAGGTAGGAGATGATGAATAATGTGTAGTGGGTCCCGCGAGTGAATCATTATTATTTTTTTAATTAGTTATAATCTTGTGCTTCTTGTACTGATCCAACAATAGGTCCAGTAAGCAGGGGCATTTATTTTCGGCTGTAATAGAATAGCCACATCAGCGCCATGTCAAATTTCCATCGATTAAATAGACGGAAGGGTCAAACGTGAAAGCTTTTTAAACAATATGTACCATTTATGAGACATTTTCAAACTGAAACAACGTATAAACTTTAAGGGCTATTTATAAAATTTTTCCTAATATTATATATTGGAAATAAAAGCTTATGATTTCACTCATAAAGGAACACATTACTCATTAGTGGTTTTCCAAGACCACCAAGAAGTACACATTACAATCCATATCCACATAAAAAAGGTAATTAAACAAACCCAAATTAAGCATTAAATTAGATTCCCTAATTACTAAGCAACAGAGGTGAAGTTGAAGTTGGCGCAAGTGGTTTGCCTAAAAAGCAAGGAAGAGCTAAACCCTAGCCTCAGAGAAGCCAAGTCAAACTGAAGAAGATTGTCCTCAATCTGGTGACCACCGATCACAATAGAGGTCATTGGTCTCTCTCCACCATCAATAAAACCAAGGCAATACACGCCATCTCTGACTAGCACCATGGAATTGGAGCCAAAGATGCTCCAAACAGCGCCCTTGTTACTCAGCACGAGGTCGATCTGCGGCACCGCGGGGCCCACCCGGGTGCTGCCGAGGCTCCCCGCTTCGTAGCACGCCCCGAACGGCGGAACGGCCTTGACCCTCGGCACCTTCGAGATGGACCCCACGAAGGCGGCGAGGACCGCCTTGTATATCGAGCTCTGCAGGGCCGTGTAGGGCTCGACCGTGCTGATCTTAGTCCCGCCATAGCCGTCCTTACCGATGGAAAGCAGCGTGGAGTTGATCCCCCGGACGGTCTTGCCGTTGACCATGATGGACTTCACGCCGATGAAGTAGTCCGCCGAGTCTTCGCCCTCGAAGTAGCTCCCGGCGGTGCTCACCGGGTTGCGAATCAACGGCGTGTAGATCAAGTTCTGCGACACGACGTGGTTGGGGAGTAGAACGTAAGGCTCGTTGCCGAAGAACACGACGCCTTTCGACCCAGGCGAGGAGGCCAAACAGATAGCGAACTTCCTGTTGAAGCTGAACGCGGCGGCGAGCTGGGCCGGAAGGCCGATCCTCTTCCTCCCCAGCCCGGCGATCCCGACGACGCCGCGCGCCAGGCCCGGTAGGACCGGGCTGGAGCCGCAGACGAAGAGGACACCCGGCGCGGAGACGGACCGGCCCGGGTTGAACCCGTTGGTGGACTGGAGCGAAACGACGTCGCTGCCGAGGTCGCCGATGGTGCTGGTCTGGATGAAGGGGTTGTAGGGGAAGGTGCTGCAGGTGTTGTTGTTGCAGCCGGGCTTGGGGGGGCCCAAGCACTCGCCGCAGGCGCGGGAGCGAGCGAGGTTGCAGGGGGCGGAGGCGCAGCGGGCGGGGCGGTAGGAGGAGGAGGCGTAGCGGCTCTCGCAGTCGACCCAGAGGGAGTCGCCGCCGAGGTTGAGGGTGAGCTTCAGGGGGACCAGAGGGGTGCGCTGGCGGAGCTGGGTGACGTATTGGGTGTGGCTGGTTGAGGTGTCTTTGGTGACCGGGAGGACTAGGGCTTTGGGTCGGAATGAGGTTTTTTGAGTTTGGGAGAGTGAGGGAGTGAAAGTGAAGAAGAGAGAGAGGGAGATTAGGAGAAGGAAATGGAAAGAAGCCATGTTGGGACTTGGGATAGTGGATAATGCAGAAGGGTTTGAGGGGTTTTATAGTTTTTTTTTTTTTTTTTTTAAGATGAATCAATGGTATTGACATTCATTGGTATTGACTTTGGCATTATTCTATGGATTTGAATTTTGGGTCGTTTTCAAGCAATTAAATGTTGGGAAAAATGGACCCATTTATTTATAGTTCTTCCGCGCAAAGTTATTATTTTTTATAAGAATTTAATACATTATTTTGATTAATCTTTTGTGATAATAATTTTTTTATCATTTTGCATTTTTTAAAGAAAAATTAGTTAGAAATAAAAGTCATCCAAACTTATGCGACAATTGGTAAACGAATAAAATTAAATCATGTAATATTAATTGCTAACCGCGATTTAAGATTAACGCAAAAAAGTTACGTATCTTAGCTCACAGAAATAGACGAACTTTTTTAATTATACATGGAAGACCATACCATGAAAAAAAACTTATAGGATTTTTTTTCTTTAGATTTTTAAGGATTTAGCCAAATTTTAGACTAATTTTTTAAGAATTAGTCCTAATTTTAAAAATTTAAGAAACTGGATATCTATACAAATGCCCCCCAATGTTGTGCTATTGTTGCAATTTGCACCCTAATGTTTAAAAATTGTAATTCTTACCCCCTAAAGTATTAAAAACTTATAGATTTACCCCCTCTGTCACAATCTGTAAAAAAAAAAGGGTTAAATTAATAACGTAACATTAATCTGTTGGTGCCTGTATAATTTTTAATTAATCTGTTGGCGCCTGTACAAATTTTTAAGGATATGAATACAAAATTTTAAAAGATCGAGGTACATTTTGAGAAGAAAAGACAACATAAGATGGTGTTTGTGAAAATAAATATAGCATTAATTACTATAATTTAATTAATTTGAAGGCAGTTGATCTTAAAAATTTGTCCAGGCGCCAACAGATTAATGTTATGTTATTAATTTAATCTATTTTTTTACAAATTGTGACAGAGGGGGCAAATCTATAAATTTTTAATACTTTAGGGGGTAAGAATGATAGTTTTGAAACATTAGGGTGCAAATTGCAACAATAGCACAACATTGGGGGGCATTTATATAGATAACCCTTATTTTTATTTTTTTTACTCATAGTCTATGAAAAATTTGATAATGGTGAGTTTAGTTTATTTTTTAAGTTGAAAGAGTCGATTTTTTATATATATTTTTTGTTTGATTTGAGTAGTTTTTTTAGTAAATACCATGAATATATATATATATATATATCTATTAAAATATTTATGGTTATTTTATTAATTTTAACATTTTAAAACTAAATTAATTTAATTTGAGCATTAAAATGACTAATTGGCCCTTTTTTCTTTTTACTTTTTTGGGGAAAAGTAGGAGGCTAGAAAGTGTCGGTCAAACGCGACGACGTGGGTAAGTGTCGCTGGATTTTTACGTAAAAAAGAAAAAGGATATAATAAAGAAAGCCAAGTGCAAGTGGATTATCTTTGTACATCTTAATGTGAAGTGGAAGTTTTCTATTTGACCGAATTAATTCTTCGACAAGAATTGACTGAATTTTTCTCAATAAACTCAAAAGATTGCAGCTGGAAACTAGTATATATATAAATGGAGATCTCGTTTTTTTTTTTTTCTTTTTTCCCTCTTATTCTTATCACCTTACTGAGTCTTAGACCATTTTTAAAGCACGTATTAATATTAAATTTGATAAATAAAATCAAATTGCTATATTTAATATTATATATTATAATGTACTTAATATTATTTAGATGTTATTTTTATTATTTTATAATTTTTAGTTGCAAATCTCATTAAAGTAATTAATTAATATTGGTCAATTATAAAGGAGACTACAAATAAAACAATAATAATTTTTTTTTATGAGAGAGTAATGCTAGAAAGCCAATCAATATAATAATTATTTTAAAATGTCAAATTTTGATATTATGCTATACGTGTTAATATTTGTCAGATTTGATACTAAAAACAACACTTTATTAAAAAATTATTTTAATAAAATATTAAATTTTAATATTAACACAGTAATTTGAGTACATACTCATGTCCTTAGAATTCTAAAATAATGAGTTTTAAATTAATGTCGAAGTTACGCAACGTTATATACATCAAAAGTTAAGTTGAAATTACATATAAACTTTAATTAAGCATTTATAAAACTTTTCCTTGAAAGACCAAGAATTTTAGATATTGATGCGACACTTTTTAATTTTAATTAAATGTCAACTTTGAAACGAGAGAATGTGCCACAGGCGTCATGTATATTGTCGTATGATCAATTTCTTATTTAACTTTAATTTATTAGAAAATGATATATATATATATATAAATATATATTAAAAAGTTTTAATATTGCCTTTGATATTCAAAACTTCTGCCGTATTATACCTCATGCATATGAATGTTGAAGCAGTTCAACCGATCGGGCAAGCATGTAGTTTCATATTCATGCATTATGATTTTATTTCTCAAACTATATATATATAGATAAAGAGAGAGAGAAATAAAAGGCTATATATATATATATATATATATATATATATATATATATATATGACTAGCGTATTTGCTTCTACACGTTTGTCAGCTCTAAATTAAGAATCTAAATCCACATTCAATGATTGAATACTTCATCTAGATACATATATATATATATATATTAATTATTATACAAGTACTTAGGGGTACGGACATGTTACAAGCATCATCACTAATTCCTGACCAAGTAAGCTAATAGAGATCAATTATATAAATATAAGTTAATAGAATGTTCAGTAAGTAATTCAAACACACAAAAAATTAAATTCAAGTATGTAATATATATCAATATTTTTTAACAAAATATATAAATTTTGATTCAAATATTCTTATTAAAAAATAATTTTTTCAATTTTTAGTGAATTGCCTTTATAATAGTCTCAATTCAAATAGCACAACAAATTTTAATTTTAATTTTTTTTTATTTAAATGCATTCCGAAACAACAACTTATAATGATTTGTTTTAATTTACGTCTCGTTAATAAATAACTATCTATCACATCATTCTAATTATTATTATTATTATTTTACTAAAAATCCTATTCACGTATTGTTTCTCTTCTTGTCACGTTCTACTGTAGTTTCTAGTTTCATCAACATCATTGCCTATAGATAGAACTGTGCAAAACGTTCCAAAGATTAATTTATCTAACAAATATACTGATTAAAAAAAAAATGAAACCCATGTATATCGAGTACGTCGATGACGCCTTGCCATTTGTTCGCTTGTCCCTTTTTATCTCTTTGGAAACTGAAATCTGATCGAACATGTAACATGTTATATCCCCAAAAAAGAAATCGCTAGATTCAATATTAGAAAAAACTACAAAATTATATCATTTCATATATCTATACAGTGTACACTATATATAGTAAGTGTCGATGCGTTTTTCTATGTTGGCCAAAAAACAGTCAATTAGGGGATGCCACGTAACGTTTTATATGAGCAACACATACGGGCAACACAATTATCAATATCCATATATTTGTTTAATCCAATATACAACTGTCATATTATTTTGACAATTTTTTTCTACCAAAGATTCTGGCATATATTATGTTTTCCCAAGTTATTTTCTAGTCCTTTTTATCTAACTAGTTTTCAAAGTTCGTATAAAGCACACGTAAATTTTTTTAATTATGTGTATTTAAAGCACATGTAAGTTTTCAAAGTGCGTATAAAGCATATTTTTAATTATGATTTAAATAAAGTTTGAAAATTTTATTTTAAAATACTAATAAAAATATAAATAAAATTTAGCTTCGAAAAAATAACACAAAGTATATTTCAAATTATAAACTATCATGGGTACATTTTTGTTAAAATTTTAAAAATCACTTGATAGTTTTGTCATTTCAATAATATGAGTGGCCATTTTTATTATTCAATTAAAATACATTGCCTCTTTTACAATTTTTTTAAAATTAAAAATAAAAAAGAAAGTCTAAATCAAAGAAAACAAATAAAAATACATGACAATTAGTGTCAAATGATAGAGAACAAATTTTGAATTAAACTGTGTGAAGAAAAAAAATTTGAGATTATTACAGCAAAAAAACTATGTTAGAAATTATAAAAAACAAAAAAAAATTTAAAAAAAAGAAAGAGAAATATAAAATTGCAAAAAGCCCCCTCAAAATTTGCATAAAAGCCCCTTCAAATTTGTTTACAATCCTCAAATTAAACCCAATTTTGCAAATTAAAAAAAAAAAAAGAGAGCGCAACGTTGGGCTTTTTGGTTGAGTTTTAATAAGCCTTAGAGACCTAACTAGTTTTTGCACCCGTGCTCTGCGCGTGTAGAGCATGTGTAAAATAATATAACGTATGAAAAATATAACGAAAAATTATAAAGTATGTTTTTGTTAATTTTTTTTTTAAATTGATATTTTTGTAATTTTGAATAACTAAAGGGTTATATTTATCATTTAATATAAATATAGGGACTTTTTAAAAAAATTTCAAACTTTAAAATTAAAAATAAAAGCTTAGAACAAAGAAAATAAATAAAAAATAGTTATGATAAAAAAAAGTATATAATAGTTGGTGTCAAAAGATCGAGAAAAATATTCTGAATTCAACCGTTAAAGAAAAAAAAATTCGTGATCATTACGTCAAACAAATAGCCGTTGAAACGATTAAAACAAAAAAAAAAGTGCAAAAGAAGAGAGAGGATAAAGAAATTGCAAAAAAAAAAAAAAAAAAAAACTCTTCCTAAATTTGCGTTGAAGCCCTCCAAAATTTTTTTTAAAAGCCCTCAAATGTAATTTTTTTTAAAGAAAAAAATATATGACGCCAAGTGGCATCTCCTTGTGAGCCGTTTCTTTTAAGGCGTGAAAGGTTAGTAATATAACAAAGATATACGATAGTATAGATTTTTGTATGTATCGCATTTTATCTCTAATTTATACTAGTTTTGTTTTGTTTTTTTGTTTTTTTTTTTTGTTTTTGCAAGGAATACCAGTTTTGCTAATATTATAATTTTATGACATTATACTTCATACTTAGTATCAACTCATGTGAATAAACTTTGTTCTATATGTATCTAGAACATTCATGACGTTTAAATCTTCTATATTTTTATTAGGGGCGGCAATTTGGGTCCGGACACGAGACACGACACGAACACGACACGAAATAAACGGGTCTGGGTCCACCTTTAATGGGTCTGGGTCTTAAACGGGTCGACACGATTAACACGATAATTAAATGAGTGAACACGACACGAATACGAAGACACGATTAAGAACGTTAAGACACGATTAATTAATAATTTTTAATATTTATATATTTTTTTTTAATTTTATATTAATTCTTATAAAACAGAACAACATATTTTGTTGATTTAGTCATGTTATATATTTTGTTGATTGGTTTTGTTATTTTTTTCTTTGTTGGACGTACAATCTTGTTAGTTTTGTTGTTGTTTCTATGTGTTGAATTATCTTTTTATTTTAATTTAGGTCATAAATGAGTTTAAAATTTAAATGAGTCGTATATGGATTATAATACCATTAATATATGTTTATCATTAAGAAACGATTATTAAATGGGTCGTTAATGGGTAACACGACACGAACACGACACGACACGATAAGTAAATACTACTAAATGGGTTGGGTCGGGTCTGGGTCCAAAAAAAGGTCAACACGATAAGACACGACACGAACACGACACGAGACACGAATTGCCACCCCTAATTTTTATGTAATAAGTTCAAAAGAGATTTACAATATAGGTGCTTAGCATAAAAGCTAGTATGTGTGTATATATATTATAGAGCACAATTGATATGATCATTACTAACAATTAGGCCACATGATTTTAGTCAAACTTGTAACTAATACCTAAGGAAGCTTCATGACATGTGGTCATTCATTTATTAACATTTAAGCATTGGCCTGTACGTACATCGTGAATGGCATGAGCTTCTTGAGAGTTGATAACTCGAACTACTTGGCGCAACTCTTTTAGTATAGGAGAATAACGTCTAAATATAAGACATAATTAAAAATTTTATTAAACTTATTGGTCAAATTCTAAATTTAATTTTAGTACTATATGGGAAGCCTTTGTTTATGTTTTTTCGGCTAAAAGTTATGGAATAATACACGATGTACTTATGAGATCTAACATCTAAGTACATTAGCTTTGGCAATGCTATGAAAGAAATTAGCTAATATAATTTGTTGGATTAAGTTTTAAGCCAATTAACATTGTCGCACAATGGTCATCTAGCTCTCCATTTTACCTCTTTTGCTTGATCTTTTGTTTGAAGAGCTCTGGATATTATTCCATTAAAAAATAAATAATATCATATGTATTAAAATATTATGCATTTCAGCAGCCTTATTTGACTCCAGCGCATTTGCACCAATAATTACCATATTACATATTATATACACGTGTATAATAAGGTTGGTTCAAACCCTCTGAATATTAGACATTGGACATAAATCAAAGAAGATCGAGTAATTTACAAACACAATTGCCACAAGATCATAAATCACAAATGCAAAAATTACAATGTAGTTGAGAATTATTGCACGAATTATATTGCACCAATCGAGCTTCGCTCCCGTTTCCTGGTTATTCACCTCGCGCGGGCTCGAAACGCGTTTCTCTTGGGCTTTTTCCGCGTAAGGACGCACGTATTTTTTTTTCCCGATTTTTCCCTTTCCTCTCCGATTTTTGGACTCAGAAGCGTGTAGCTTTGAGAGATATTTTGTCACATCGTATGAGAAAGGATTATTCTTTAACTGAAGCCCTCCAAGCACGATAGAATTTCTTGGCTTTAGCCCTCCATCTACAAACCCTAAGCACGCGACGCGCTCGCTAACCCTAGCCATAGAATTCTCCTCGCCGAGCCCCCAAAAGACGCTCCGATCGCCACTGCCTTCGAGCTCAAGCTCGATCACGGGCACGTCCTCTATCTCCTGATGATCTTCGTCGAAACACGCGCCGAAAGGCGCCACCGACGCAACCCTAGTGATGTTCCTCCGCGCGGCGCTCCTCGCGAAGGCCTCGACGAAGGGCTCGTAGATGGAAGCGTGCAAAACGGTGTAGGGCTCCTCGTTGAGAAGCTTTGTCCCTCCGGCCCCGGTCTCTTCGTCGAGGGCGAGCAGCGAGGACGCGTCGAAAGGGACGGGTTTTTCGTCGATTTTGATGGACTTGACGGTGGTGAAGTAGTCGCCGGTTAGGGCTTTGGGGTCCTTGTGGATGGTGAGGACTACTAAAAATTCATTATCGTCTGTGGATTGGTTTGAGGGACTAGAGTTTGTCAAAGTAATGAAGAACAAAAAGAAGAACAAGTAGAGAGTAGAAGAGGCCATTTTTTTCCTTTTCTTGAAAAGCTTTTTACGAGCGCTTTTGCTTTTGATATGCCATTTTGAGGTGAGATCTAATTTAAGACCTTAAGCTAGTCAACGATTCCAAAAGTGGTTGTACAGAAAGTCAATTCTCCTTAGTTATTAATGGCCTTGGCAATTTGGCATGTATAGTTCAACTGTATATATAGGAATAGGATATTTTATTTTTACTCATTCGTAGTTCTCGTTATTAATAAATTAACTAAATAAGATTGCTAGCTGAAATCAAGCCCTTTTTTGCCAATGCTATGTGCATGTCGATGTGCGTGTGTGTGTATTCTACTATCAAACTTGGAGCCGCACGATGATCAAGTCAGAAATGGATCTCGAATCTTGATTATGTATTATTATAAATCACAAAAATATAAACAAAGTATGCAAAATCGTTATATCAATTATCAATGAAAGTGTCTTGATTTCAATAAATTATATCAAGAAATATCATATATATATATTATGTTTAAGAAACTATAATGTTTAACATATCGAGAAGAAATAGAAACTGGCACACACCAAGATATTATCTTGATAGTTGATACCAATAAACTGAGGTAAAATAATCCATTAAGATATTCACACATTGAACCTCATTGTCGGCCATTATTTGATCCACGCTCGTTGCATTGATTGTTGTATATCTTTTACACAATTTTCCCACTATTATGTACAAACTTTTACAGCTAGCTAGAAGCCAATCCATATTAATTGTGTACATACATACATACATACATACATATTAATATAAATATATACATACACCATTCCTTTTAACTGTCTCTTCTAATCACAACCAAGACTAGAATAATGGTGCTCTTCTCTTCTAAATCTCATGCTTTCCTCGAGGCGGGCCGCGGCGAGGAACATCTCGAGGGCGGCCCCGGTGGCGCCATTCGGCGCGTGTTTTGACACGGGCAACGTCCGGTGGACTAAAGCCGGGCCTAGGGTTCCGGCAATCGACATTCGAGCTGGAAGGCAACGTGGCGAGTGTGAATTGGAGGATTCATGGTGCGAATTCCATGGTGAGAGTGAGCAAAAACGTGATGTGTTTAGGGTTTGTTGATGGTGGAGCAAAGGCTAGGGAATCAATTGTTCTTGGTGGGCTTCAAATTGAGGACAATTTCTTGGAGTTTGACTTGACCACGTCGAGGCTTGGCTTTAGTTCTTCGCTTTTGCCTAGAGGTGCTAGTTGTTCCAACTTTAGAAATATTTAGGTTTCATTCACAAATCACAATGTAATATTAATTAGTAATCAAAAGTTATATGTTGTTGTTGCACTCTGCTATAATGATTCTATTTAAATGGTTAAAACAAATACATAAATGGTAAAATTTGCGGATCAAAGTAGAAAGTTTAGTGGGAAAAATGAGGAGGAATTGTAAAACAAAATCATTTTAAGTGTCACTTAATAATTTATATTATTTATTAATTTATACTGCACACAAAAAAACATAAATTTAATTAAAGTGTCAAAAAAAAATAAAAAGCAATCCTCAAAATTATTATATTGCCCACATTCTCCCTTCTCGTGTTCTTCCTTTGTGATAAAAGGTAGAGCAATTTGGATAAATTGACTTCTAAAAAATAGTATACGACTGCAAATCGTATTTTAAAGTTGCACTTGAGAAGTGCATTTTTCAAAATTTCCCAATTCTCAACTATGGCATTGAAGTAGATATTTTTGGATCGGGCTGTTGGCCTTGAATATATAGGCCCAGTCCATGAGTTATCTTCGACCGACCCAACTAGGCTCGTACAGCGGGCTCGGTTGGGTTGGCTCGTGAACAGCAACAAACAAATCGATGGAGATTGGGCCACTTCTTTCTGTGGTGAAGATTTTGAAAATATTTTCTTGTTGAGGTAATTGAAAAAAAAAAAATTTTTGGTGTCACTTAATATCGTTTTTAATAAATGTTAATGTTGGGAGAATTTCAAAATAAATAATCGATTTTATATTTATGTTTATAATATAGGATAGATTATCATTGTGCAAGAATGGAGCATTCTCCAAAATCCCCCTTTTATGTTTCACTTAATATCCTTTTTGGGTTGAGATTTTCTATATTTTTCTCACGGACTAATTAAAAGCCGTTTTTATAGTTGCATCTCATGTATGGTAAAAGATTACTTATCCACCAAAATTGTGAAAGAAGAACTAAAAACAGCAACAACAACAACAAAATTTCAAAATCTTTAATTCAATGGACCGTAATTCTCATTTATATAGTACACAAACAAAACCAAAAAGGAAACCAAAAAAAAAAATTTTGTTTACACTGACTCTACAGGTATAGACTCCAACTTAAAGTCAGAGCAGCTCTTGTTCCACTTCAACAAAGAAGGACTAAATCCCAACCTAGAATTGGCCACATCAAAGTGAACAACCATATCTTCCAATTGATAACCACCCAATACAATTGAATCCCCAAAGTCCAAACCACCATCCAAAAACCCCAAACACATCACTCTCTCACTCACCCTCACCAAAGAATTCCTTGGACTCAATCTCCACTTCACCAACTCACTCTGCAAGACCAAGTCAATCTCAGGCCCATTGGGCTTCGACCCAAAACAAAGCCCAAACGGGGCCCAAGACTCCACTCTTGTGATGTTCATGGACAAAGCCGCTTTCTCATAGGCCTTGGCAAATATGGCATAGACCGAGCTTTGCATAGTGGTGTAAGGCACAATTGTGCTTAGCTTAGTGGATTTTGTGTCGAGTGACAATTTTTGGCCTCCAATCTTGATGGACTTCACGTTGATGAAATACTCGTGTTGTGACTCACCTTGGCCGGTCAAAAGTGGGGTGTAGACTAGTGAATTGTAAATTTGGGGTCCAAAATAGGAATTAGAGTAACTATTTTCGACCAAAACGACGCCGTTTGACGACGACAAGCACGTGGTGAATTGCCAATCCGAAGCCAAAGATGAGGAGATTTGTGAAGGGAGAGAAATCCTAGCTCTACCGAGGCCTAACATTCCTTTGGCCCCACTAGCTAGGCCCTTGAACAGTGATTTTGGTGCACAAGCGAAGAGAAAGTTGTGGTCAAACTTACCAACGGTCTTGATTCCATCAAAGTCAACCGAATCGACGGCCGAGAGGTGTTCCACTAGATGTCCTTGGTTTCTCACCCCTCCGATCTTGTTCTCCAACAAAAGGGCACACCCAGAACCACCGGGCTTGGGCTTCGACTTGGCGGCCAAGCACTGGAGGGACCCACGGGGGATCGGACGGCCAGGAAGAGATCCGGAGCTTGGATCACAGTCCATCCATGCAAACGGACCGTTGAGATCGAGGACAAGCTTTGCGTGGTGAAGATTGGTCAAGTATTGAAGAGTTGACAAATCTTTAGTGGTCTCAAAGACTAAAGGGTATTTTTTGGGATCAATGATTTGGGCATTAGAGATCAAAGTTACGAGAAATATTGAGAGTTGAAGAAGAAGAAGAAGAAGAGATCGAAGAAGAGAAGCCATGGAAAATAGAGGGTTATGGGGATTTTTTGGAAAAGCTAAGGAAAAGAATGAGAGGATAATTATAGTCAATAAGGAAAAATCTGCGTTGAGACGCCGCGGATTTGAGCGGTCTATAATGGGAAAAAAAGAAAAAAGAAAAAAGAAATATAATCGGATAAGGATTGGAATATTATTTTATTCTTTTGTCTGACTAGATGACATGTGTTTTTATATTCTATGGTGGGTTTTTTTTATATTTATTTTATTTTTATAGCTCTGATCACTAGAATAAATGACTAGATAGTGCTTATCTTGTTGAGTTGGCTTGTGAGAAACATGAACAAAGTTATCACGTTTTGTTTTCTTTCATTGGTCATTGTTGTTATTATTTTAGTAATGGGCATGTGAGATTGTGAGTTATTGGCCTTATAGGATTAGGACGTGGCAATTAGCAACTTCAGAGCAATTATCACCCATATAGTATTAGTAAAACCCATATCTTAATTATCACCCATGTTTAAATCAATGGATGGTAGAGTTATTCTAATCATTAATGTTGTTTTGTTAGTGGATAGAGTTGTTGGCTGTATTGTGCTTGTTTTCACACTATTACCTAATAATAGTATGAGATTGGTTTTGTGGGAATTAGGTACCTAATTGGTTAGGTACGGATTTCACTACATGACTAGCAAAAAGAAAGTGAGGCAAGGTTGGATTAAAATGATAAGATTAATTATGCAACCTATACCTATCTGGGTTTGTTTTTTTTTTTTTTTTGGTTTTTTTTTTTTTTGTGTGTGTGGCATTTGTTTGTTGTTTTTGAGAAAAACGTCACTTGTTGCTAAGCTGTTGTTTCAATTTTTACTAACGTTCGTTGGATTTTCTGCTGTTTAACAATGTTTATTCGCTTTTCAGTTAGATGTCGTTTTTAGATTTTCGGTACTTTCCACTCTAATTTTGTTTTTGTTTTTCATTTTTATTTTATTTTATTGTCATATTAGACTTGCTAACGTTTTTGAAGTACTAATCGTTTTGCACTAAAATGTGGTTTTCAGCTTTTTCTGTCGTTTCCCATCCCAATGTCATATCATCTTTATTCATTATCTTTGCTGCCTTCTTCCGTCTTTGCTGTCGTTTTTTATTCCAATGTCGATTTCCTAGTTTTTATTAAAACTTAGCGGCAAAATTCCTAAAAATTACTGAGTTTACAGAAATTTTAGTTTGGTCCTTATATTTTTTAAAATTTTTAAACACTCTTCAATTGTTAAATTTGATCTAAAATTATTCTTTACTACAATTTTGATCAGACTTGACATATAAAATGCGATACATACAAAATTCTATACTACATATATCTTTACTATGGAAAATACTAGACATACAAACTCTTTTACCAACTTTATAATACCAACTTATGTGACAATTAAAGTGTCATGTTTTGATTGGCATCCTTCTAATTAGATGATAAACACTCACCAATGATAATATGACACATGAATTTGTATTAAAAAGTTGGTAAAAAAAGTTGGTATGTCTAGCACAACTCTTTTTTTTTTTATTGGTTTCCACCATCATGATGTTTCTGTTTTCAATTTTTTTTTTCTCTTTTACATTTTCTTCCCTTTTTCCATTTGACTGTCTTTTATAAATTTGTTCCCTTTTTTTCGTGTTTATTGTCGTTTGAATTCTGTTGTTTTCTGTTTTACCATCGTTCATCATATTTCTGTCGTTTTCCATTTTATTGTCGCTTCAGATTGTCTGTCGTTTTTTATTTAGATTGTTTTATCTTTTGTGTCGTTTTAATTTTTCATGTCGTTTTCTATTTTACTTGTCTTTTAATTTTTACAACACACTCATTTTTTCGTCGCTTATCCACTCAAATGTCGTTTAAATCTGTAATTTCGCTTTTCATTTTTACTGTCGTTGACATTTACGGTTGTTTTCATTCTGATGTCGTTTATGATATTTTATGTCGTTTTTGTTTTCTATTCAATTGAATGTCGATTTTTTTATATATTCTTTTCATTTTTAAGTTATGTGTCGTTTTCTAATTTTCCGTCGTTTTCCAACATAATTTCATTTTCTATCTTCACAGTTGTTTTCGATTTTTGTCGTTTCCTATTTTATCGTCGTTTTTTTGCTTTGACGCTGTTCTCCTTTTCGCGTACTTTTCATCAACTTTACTTTACTATTGTTTTCTCATTATACTGTAGTTCCAAACCTACTGTCGTTTTTATTTACTAAGATGTCGTTTTCATCTACTAAGATGTCGTTTTCATCTTTCCATGGTTTTTCACTCATTTTGTCGTTTCTCTGTTTTTGCGATATATATATATTTATTTATTTATTTATTTTTTTCAGAAAATTTCTTATAAATTCTGTACTTGCCGTAGAAAAGTTTCCCGCGACCTGACTTTAACCATTCTCGGCTCCCTCGTCGGAGACCTAATTCCGATCAATCGCCGATTCCGATTCTCCAAAACATCCGACTCGGAGTTGCTTCGGTAATTTTTTTCCATTTTCCTCTTCTTTTTTTCTTTTTCGTTTCCATTTTTGCCAGAAAATGAGTCTAAATTCTTTACATATCTGTGAATTATGGAAATAGATTGATCGATTTCTTGACCTAATTCTTCTTCTTCTTTTTTTTTTTTCCCCTTATTTTCCAATTGATTTTTCGGAGTTTTTTTAGGCTCTCCAGTTTTTTTTTATATTTTTTTTATTAATGATGATCGTTATTCATTTGAACTCTGAATTGTTTCGGCGATGTTTTTATTTTTTTTTCTGTGTATTACTCTCTTAATTCTTTGTATTTTTATGAGATGACTGGTTAATTTTGGGGCTTGGTAATGAAGAAATCTTGGAAAAAGATTGATCAATTTGGTTGACCTATCTTCTCTTCAGACACTCCAAGACTGTATTTTTTGATCAATTTGATGTTCTTTTATATTTGCTATTTCCATTGTTGTGGTTTCTAATATATTCTTGAAATTCTTTTATGAGATTGGGTTTATAATTCTTTGGAAATGTACGTTTTAGTTGTGTTTAGTATCTGACTGGGAAAATATTTCCTTAAAAATAATCGGGTTAGTTGGGTCAGAAATGGATTCGTTGGACTTGGACGATGCCATGATGAGACGAAAGATAGCGATACAGCGAATCATGGATCTGAGAAATAGACTTAAGAGGGATAACATTCCAGCTAAAATTGAGGAGGTACTTAATTGTTTCGACTCAATGGCAAAAAAGTTTGGTATTTGGTTGTGGGGTCCATTAATAAGCTGTTAAATTGAGTGTTCTCTGTTCTGTTTTTTGGTTTTCCTCAGGGTCTCTTTCTGGGTTCTTTAGAAGCTGCAAACAACATGTGTCAGCGCAAAAGACTGAACATCACACACCTTCTAACTGTGGCTGTATTTCCGCAACCTCTGTTTTCAAAGGATGTGAACTGGATGGGCATAAATAGTATGAATCCCTTATTTGAGCCGCCAAGACTGTTCCTAGTAGAAATTAGCTTTTGATTTTGAGTACATTATTGTTATTTTTTACTTTGAAGTTAGAGTTATAGAGCTGATATTTTGGTTCTGGCTTTAATGTTGTGTCCTTGCAAACTGTGTAGTTCGGGATAACAAAGCCGAGGATATAAGGCAGCACTTTGAACAGTGTTTCGAATTTATTGATGGAGCGAAAGAAGCAGGCGGTGCTGTGTTGGTTCATTGCATTGTGGGAAAATCCAGAAGGTATTTCCCTCTCCGTGTAGACCACTTAGATTTTAATAGACTTCTCTTATATAAATTAGGACGTATTTTATTGGAAATGTTGTAGTATTAGCAATTGCTTATCAATTCAGGTGATAGCAAATTTAGCAATCTTGAGTCCTGCATTTTCTATATCTTTCACATAAGTCATTAAAGAGATGCTGAGTGTCATATGTCTATCTCTTGCACTAGAATGTTGAAACGACTGTCAGCTCTGTCTTTGATGCTTTACTTCCTTTATCCGTACAGTGTAACTGTTGTCGTTGCATATCTGATGAAAAAGCATGGAATGAGCCTTTCACAAGCCTTGGAACTTGTAAAGAGCAAACGGCCAATAGCGTGTCCTAACGGTGGCTTCATTGCTCAGCTTGAGAAATTTGAAAAATCTCTTCTCGGTACGTAACATGTTTTTATTATTGGATTCAGAAGTATCTATTTTCCCCTTTTAATGCCAGCTTTCCCTTTGCGTAATGTTGAGATATACCGATGATTTCTGTGCTCAAGTAAATATTCACTAATAGATTTTGTGTCAAACATCCAGCCAAACATTCCCTCGCTGGCCTTTCCTTATATGAAATTTCAGACAGTACATCATTTTCATATTCGTAGAGATTGTTGTGTGCATATCAAATTACCATCTTTATGTGGCCTGTGGACTATTGGTGATTTTTGTATCTGCATTGTGTTGTATGTTTTACAGTTCTATTTTTGCCTCGGCTTTTTCTGAAGTATGTTTTTTCATTGCATTATTTCTGATCCTGTAGCGCTTAAAGAAAAGGAGTCAGCTTAACACTCATGGAAAGACTCAGAACCAAGGAGAATTTGCTCCTAGACTTCTTGTCAGAATGAGATGAAACTTTGCTCTTACAACTTCAAGCAAACTGTGAATATTGTTTGCTATTATTTTCCATATTGTTTGTCAAAACAATTAGCTTGTCATGAAGATTGAAGATGTATTCAATGTAGAATGGAAAATTTTCTATAGGATATCACATTGAGCCTGTTTTGTTCAACATGTGGGTATTGTTCAAGCCCACTTCAAGAGCTGTATTGACTTGCTGAATATACTCACCAGTCACCAGTGAACCCCAAAAAAAAAAAAAAAAAAAAAACCCATATGTTAAGTGCCCTCAAGTTGATTCTCATTTTTTTAGTTCATTCTTCCGTATCTCATGTGACTTACTTCTGAATCCATTATCAGTTATTACTATCAAGTTTTTCAGTTCAATGCATTTCAGTGGTCATCATAGTTTTTTTATATATACAATTTTACATAATAGGTTTAAAGTTAGCTAAAAGATTTGACATAAAGAATCTTGAACCTGTTTGCGCTTATGTATCTTACGTAAGTGTCATTTTTCATCTCTGTCATTGTTTCACTTGCATATCATTTTCAGTTTTTTGGTGATATTACCACTCTTAACGTCGCTTGCACATTTGCTGTCGTCGTTTTTTGGATTTGCTCTCATACTTTCGTCTAATGTCATTTTTTGATTTTCTGTCGTTTTCTATTTTACTGTAGTTTTTTGAACTCGCTATCGTTTTCTACTTTATTTTCCTTTATTATTTAAATTTTGCTGGAAGGTTTGCTGTTGTTTTACCCTTAGATGTCGTTTTTGGCTTTTCCATAGTTTTCACTCCATTGTCGTTTCGTCTTTTTTTTTTTTTTTTTTGTATTTTTCTTTGTTGTTGTTTTAATCTTTTTTTGTAGCTTTTCACCCTTTTTTTCATTTTGAAAATCAAACTTTAGCTTCGCTTCTTCCATTGTTGCATTGTTCTCCACTCTGGAGACATTTTCATTTTTACTGACGTTTTTCAGATTTTATATCTTTTTCTGTTTTCCTGTCGTTTTTGGATTTTTTGTTGTTTTTCATTAGTTTTCCGCTTTTATTTCGTTTAACTCAGTATCTGTTATCTGCATAGTTTCAGTTTTCCACCCAGATACAGTTTCATTTTTACTGTGGCTTTTCAAATTTTATGTCGTTTTCCGATTTACTGTCGTTTTTGGATTTTCTGTCGTTTTTCGTCAGTTTTCCGCTTTTCTGTCGTTTAACTCAGTATCTGTGATTTACATACTTTCAGTTTTCCACCCAGAAACATTTTCATTTTTACTGTCGTTTTCATATTTTATGTCGTTTTCTGTTTTGCTGTCGTTTTTGGATTTTTTGTCGTTTTTCATCAGTTTTCGAATTTTCAGCCGTTTAACTCAGATACCGTTATCCACATACTTTCAATTTTCCAACCAGAATACATTTTCATTTTTACTCTCGTTTTTCAGATTTTATAAAGTTTTCTTTTTTGCTGTCGTTTTTGGATTTTCTGTCGTTTTTCATCAGTTTTCCGCTTTTCTGTCGTATAACTCGGTATCTGTTATCTACATATTTTCAGTTTTCCACGCAGACACATTTTCATTTTTACTGTCGTTTTTTAGATTTTATGTCTTTTTCTGTTTTACTGTCGTTTTTTATTTTCTGTCGTTTTTCATCAGTTTTCCGTTTTTCTGTCGTTTAACTCAGATACCGTTATCTACATACTTTCAATTTTCCACCCAGATAACGTTTTCAGCCTTTCCATCATGTTCAGCTCTAATATCGTTTTATATTTACTGTCGTTTTTAGATTTTCTGTCGTTTGCCACTCTGATGTCGTTTTCATGCATTTCTTAGTGCCATCGTTTAATTAAAGAACTTTCATGGAAATTTTACTATTTATTGATTACCTTGAAGCAATAAATAATCTATTAAATATTGAGGGTATTTTTTCTTTGCCACACACTAATTACGCTATAGTTGTTATATATCAAATAGCAAATGGGTTTCTGCCATCACCCAAAAACAAAGAGAAAATTTTATCCAATGCTAACGCTAAGTCATGTCGTATTTATTTTATTAATAAATTATTATTTTGGCCCCTCGTTCTCCCTTCTCTCCTTCTTGATATCTTCCTCGTTTGTAAAAGGGCTAATTCAGTGGTTAAAAAATTTGAATATTTATCAAAATATTATTGAAAATACAAAGACGTAGACAGACAAAGAAGACGACAGATCTCAATTCATATCTTATAATTAGATACTAGAGTTACACTAAAATATTAAATGTTATATGATAATGTTGGTGATTTTTAGGTCGTGTCCGAACTACACATATTTTTTATATTTTTTTTAATCAAATATTTAAGTTTACTGTAGAAACATGAAAAGTACACCATATAGTATAATTTCTCAATTATTTTTTAGAATTTTTTAGGCATTTAACCAAACTTTTGGGTAATTTTTTAGGATTTAGCCATAGTTTCACAAAATTAGGGATTTAGCCATAAAATGTAACATTTTTTGTTACATGAAATATATATACGTGTAAAAGTGTAACATTTTATGTTACATGTTATAAAATGCTACATTTTTTACACGTATATATGTTACATGTTACAAAAAATATTACGGCTAAATCCCTAATTTCGTAAAACAATGGCTAAATCCTTCAAACTTAACCTTTAAAATAGCTAATTACTTAACTGGCCCTATTTTTTAATGATAGGTAGTTTTCACAATTTTCTCCATAATTTCAACACATTAATATGCTTTGTGCCTCTAATTTAGTCAAGCACGACATAGTGAGTTTTGAGAAATTAGATCTGATCTAATGTCACATTTTCGAGCGCAAGTTTATAATTCATACCTTTCAAGTGCAAGTTTAACTAATTGGAAATTATGTCACTTTTCTTATTAGCAAAGTACTATTTTGCTTTTTTTTGTTTTTTGTTTTATTTTTTTTTTGTCTTTTTTATTCATAGAATAAAGAGTAATTTTGTCAAATTCACTGCTTAAAAAAAGTGACAATTTTTTTAATAGTAATTTCAATATATTTTGTCTAAAAGTATTTTTTTCAAAATTTCCTATGAGTTTTTTTGTTTGCAACAAGCGTGCATGCATGGCAGTGTCTAACCATTGGATCGCATCCCTCAATATAATTGGATTTACGACCTATATGTCACCTTTAGTTTGAACTATTATTTAGATTTATGACACTTTAAATTTATCTTTAAAAAAAATAGAATACGGTTTTCACCAAGTTTTAAAGAGGCATATCTCTAAAAGTAGGTGAATGTCAAAAATGGCATTTCTCAAAATAATAATAATAATAATAATAACCCACTAATATCTATCTATGGTTCTATATATATTTGTTGACCTAGCCCATTTTGACAATATTTCTAAACGCATTAATTATATGCTCAAAACAAAACGAAAAAGAAAAAAAAAATCACCCACAAGAAATTAATGGAAAGTTTTGATCAAAAGGTTGGAGTAGGGAAAATAAAAAAATCCTACATGGACGTTGAGCAATGAAGAGATGAGCATGGCTTGCATGATAGAGTGAAAGAAATTAAGCAGAGATAAATGTTTGCATGTTGTGAGTTATAATAATATTGAGAACTGCCATTGCCTTCTCTCAATTCACTCGTTTTGGCACGTAAGTGACCTTAGGTAATAAACGTCAGACGCGTAGTATATAATATATAACTATATCTATCTATGAGAGAGAGAGAGAGAGAGAGAGAGAGAGAGAGAGAGAGAGAGAGAGAGAGAGAGAGAGAGAGAGAGAGAGAGAGAGAGAGAGAGATTATAAGAACCTCACGAGAGTACAGCATATAGCATTTAATGCAACCCTAGAGGGGTAGATTTGATGCTCTTTCTTATACACTGCATATCTTATAAATAGAGAACTCGAGTACTTCACGTCAAAGAAAGTCATACATATCATAAAAACCAGCTAGTTGATCAGAACAAAAAGAAATATCATATCACCAACCAATATGTCTCACATAGCCGTGGAGAGAAACCGAAGAAGACAGATGAATGAACACCTCAAAGTTCTACGTTCTTTGACCCCATGTTTCTATATCAAAAGGGTACAAATACACACACACACACACATCTAATGTTTTTATCAAACCAATTTCTAACCTAATTTGTTTTTTGTTTTTTTTTTTAAATTTTCTAGGGTGATCAAGCATCGATAATAGGCGGTGTAATCGAATTCATCAAGGAGATGCACCAAGTTCTTGAGTCCTTGGAATCCAAGAAGAGAAGGAAGAGTTTAAGCCCTAACCCTAATTGTCCAAGCCCTAGACCGATAGCGCTCATGCAACAATGTTCGGCGCAAACTCCGCCTCTCGTCGAAAACCCTAATTTTGGGACATTGGAGAGTAGTGCAGGCAGCGTTAAGGAGCTGGGAGCGTGCTGCAACTCCCCGGCTGCGGATGTGGAGGCGAAGATCTCCGGCTCCAACGTGATGCTGAAAATAATTTCGCGGCGAGTGGCGGGTCAAATGGCAAAGATAATCAGTGTTTTGGAGAGGTTTTCGTTTGAGGTCCTTCATCTTAATGTCAGTAGCATGGAAGACACTGTTTTATACTCGTTTGTCATTAAGGTATATTTATATATATATATATATATAATTTTATGATATTTGTATATATATATATATATTATATATGATAAAATGCAAAGTAATTAATTCGTATTTAATTATATTATGTATGCTATCTTGCCCGTGTAGAAACTCAATAGATTAATATATGATCATGAAATGAAACTGTAGACCAGCTGAGTGTCAACTTAAAAACTGAAGTTCTATAAAAAGTATACGCAGATCAATTGTAATATATATGGTTTTACTTCAATAAAATTATCTCTCTTGATATCAAATTCTCTTCTGGTTTATTAGAGAGAAAAAAAAATTAATATAAATCTAGTTTCTAGCTAGTGCTAATTTAGCGTTTTATAATCTTGGTTTTAAGACTATATATATTATACGTGTTCCTGTTGCTAGAATATATATATTTATATATATCTATATGTACATAGCTAGATACATAGCAATTCATTTCTAGCGTGAATTCTTACATGCACACAGCACATAACACATACTCTTGCTATTCTATGTATAATACACACACACACACACACACACACACACATATATATATATATAGAATAAGAAGATAAAATAATGCATAATGGAAGGAATAAGAAAACTACTCATGCTGGCTAATTATATCCTTATAACAGTTTAATTTCGTTTAACTAATTATACTAAAGAATATTCTACTAATTATTAATAACTCAGTCCAAAAGGTACTTACAAAAATTAGCTGCCTCTCAACATTAGAGACCTAATAATTATAGGATTTTTATTACTGAAATCTCAAGGTATATATAATCAGCACACGCCACATAACTTGTATATACGGTTTTTTATGATCAGTGCAGAAGTGTGATGTTGCTTCTCACTGGAACCACAATCCTATTACCTTATAATATTGGCCTCGTGATATTATTCTTTTAATTTGGTGATATTATTTCTGACACAATATTATTTCATGAATTAATCCAGATAGGGTTGGAGTGTCAATTGAGCATGGAAGATTTGGTGCTTGAAGTTCAACAGAGCATCCGTTCAGACACCCCTCAAACAGATCATTAATTATATTAATATATAGCGTACGTGATAATTAGTTATATAATTATATATGCATATTATATGCTTGCATGCATCATGTGATCATATAGTAATTAATCTCTAATATATATAATTAAGCAGGTTTGCATGTATTAAGTATTAACTGTTAGCCGCCATATCTAACAGTTAAGCATGGAAACTTAGCTGGGGTAGAGAAAAATACCCTATCAGTGCGTAGTTTGACTTTTTGAACCATTAATTTTCTATAATCTTCTAATTTTGTTTGATTTACATGTTGCTTGATTTTGATCAGATTTGATCAGAAAGTAGTGCTATCGCGTGGTAATCATTTGTGACTCATCATTATCAAATCATTTAATTACTACATTTAAGTTTTATTTATTTTCTAAAATTGTTAATAACTTGATTATATAATATTGTCCCCAAGGACAAAAAAAAAAAAAAAGCCTTGATTATCATGGGACATAGTGAGACAATCTTCTACATAAATATGATGAGTTGTCAAATTTATTAAGAGACCGAGAAATGGATAGAAAATATATCTGCATTTGTTTTGGAACATAGGTGAGACAATCTTCTACACTAATTTCTTATAATGTGTTTTCCGTTATTTCTTGATTGAGCTCTTGATAACAAAATCAACAACGAACTTGGGTTAGATGGTCGTGGTTTTATTATTATTCTGATTATTGTTAAATAGGTCTTCATGTGAATAATGTATACATCTAGGATCGCATAAATAATTATCCCATTTCTATATATGTTGGTCTAAGGAAAATCAAGCTATCTATTTATGATTTTTTTAAAAAATCATTACAAAAAGTATAGTTTATTACATTGCCTTACCTCCCAGTTACCAAAAATATAAAATAAATAATAAATAATGTACTTTCAATTGAAAAAAAAAAACGATTGCTACTGGCTAAGCATATAACTAATTCCACCAACTAATTTAACTACGTACCGCACCTTTTTTTATTAATCACATTTCAACTATCTTATGAACTTTGCCAATTATCTTTTTACAATAGTCACTTTGCACTATAACTTGACAAACGACATATTGATTTGAACTTCTACATGCCATTGCTTATTATAAACCTCTTAGAATATTAGTGCAGATAATTGTATTTATTAGTAGCGAACTTCCATATAATCTATCATATATAGCCAAATACAACCTTAGTACTAGTTACTATGCTATATTGGCTCCACATAGACTACACATACATACATGCATACGCACATACATAAATATAATATATATATATACACACACACACACACACGTCTATATAATACCGAAAAGTAGTTCAAATTTGGACAGTGGCATTGAATCTTATCTGAGAAAAATAATGGTAATAAACTAGGAGACAATAACATACATATACGTACACAATAAAGATGTGACTTTAGAGTTGGAAAGAAATTTGGAATGGTCGTACATAACTTTCAGAGCAGTCATGGACCCAATTCCAGTGCCAATTTTGGGCCCAAAAGATAGACCCCACATTTACCTAATCTGTTTGGGCTTGTGGGCCTTAGTGGGCCTCGATGAGTCCCATCAAACCCAATCCCGCCACAAAAAATAAAAAATAAAATATTCCCACCTTCAAACTAATCATCAATGTTTCCTGTTGTTATTGTGTCTCATTTTTATTGCCTTTAATAATTTTTGTTGACTGGAATAGAAATTCCTTGCCGAACCTTTGCTTTCATACCAAATAATAGCCCTAATTCGGCGGAGATTGTACCGATCGATGTCCATTTTTGTCATAATCAATTTAGAAAATTTTGTTACGTATCACATGTGTTGACGATGATACGTCAATGTTAGAATAGAGATATTAATCAATTAAATGAATGGGGCTTCTTTTGTTATTACCAATCACGAATTGTACAATTCGATCGAGAATAAAGATGTCGATGCCTTCGACTAGGCCGCTTTTTATATCGTTTGAAATTTTTTTCAAAATTAAATTTTTGACTCCGTCACTGATCAACATGATTCACACATTTCTTGTTATAAACACATTGTTTGCAATTAAACAATATATTGACAGATTGATCATGAATATTCATCTGTACCTAGCCATTTAAACCATCAGTGTTAATAAATAAATTAGAATACTATTTCTTTATAACAAAATTAAAAGCAAATAAAGCACAGAGCCGCAATAGCCGTCCTTTGCAAAATTGCCATCCATTGGCCTACAGCCACAGACCACAGTGCCCATAAACACACCACTTTCATACTCAACTCTTCTGGGCCATATTGTGGCTACTATTATTATTGCAGTCACTATTATTTTATTCAAAACTTTCACTATCCAAGCTTTTATATTTTTGGACAAAAATATTTTTATGTCTATCAATATTACATACTAGAGTATATTATAAAGGACTAAGAATATTATATTTTTTTTATTGACATGTGGACGGTGATATATTAATATTTGGGTCTATATATATAGTCCGAGAAAATGGATATATATAGATGTACATATTTACCAATCTATAATAATTGCTTTTTATTCTTTGGTATGCAGCTGTATTTGACATCTCGTCTGCCCTTTTTTCTTTCTTTTTTTATTTTTATTTTTTCACGTCAAAACAATGATGAATAATGATTAGTGTGAGTTCAAGATCAATTAATTTGAGCCCACTTGGAATTCAAGGTGATTTCTTGGAAGAAAAAAAAAAGTGATTTTGACTCCAAAACAGTTGAATTTAACAAGAGAGAGATCCGGATTTGAATTGGATTGTCTGGTTTTGGCTATTTTTGTTAGTTTTGTTTTTGTGTCGCTTTTTGGAGGTAGAAAATTTTGATAGGCAACGTAACAGTAAATTATATTTTGTCATAATGTGATTGAGGGCACACTTGAAAAGAGACAAACGAATATGTGATTTAGCTATAGCTTAAGAAGAAAGCTTATCAACATAATTAATCAACTTAATCCATAATTTGTTTCTTTGCAATTTGAGCCCACATGCGTTCACAAGTGCCAAAACTTACTGCATTAATTTTTGGCAGCATAAGGAAATTCCCACACAAAAACAACTGTCTACACAAACGTCACTACCTATGACTCTATGAAGCCATATTGATCAAAATTAAACCACAAGAGTCCAATATTGGTGTTAGCTTTTTAGCAAGGAAAAACATTAATGTATATATATTTTTCAAAGATTTAAGAGGGCACTTTTTTTTTTTCTCATATTAAAAGTGATATATATGACTGCTTGGGTTGAAAATTCTACTATATACAATGACATAACATAATTGAATTGGGAGTATAAAACCTTACCGGAAAATAGGCCAACGTGTCAAAAATGGATTTGCTTATCATTATACCTATCTACATATTCATAAACTTATTATTAACCTAGCTAGTTAGCTAGTTATTCAATATACCCACCTAATGTTGAGTTTCTCATTTGGAAATTACCCTTTGCCATAATTAAAAGAGAAATAAATAGCATCAGAATATTATCACTAAACATTTTGTCCTATTTATATTATATTATAAAAATATCTATGCCTATTGATGAACATGTACTACTAATACCTTTACAAGTAACCATGCTTGCTTATAAAAAGTGTCAAGAAAAATTGATCTAAAAATGACATAGCAATCTGTATAACTTATCATTAATTATGCTATCATATTAACTTACTGCCAGAGAAATTAGATTTCATAACCAAAACAATCAAGACGCTACTAAGTACATAAAAAACTAAGGATTGAGTTTGTAATATTATTTTTCATATACCGCTTATACACGACACAAGTAAAAAAAAAAAGCAAAAGTCAATGAGGAATCCTATTAAAAGTAAAACATACTAAACATAAAATTTATTTGAAAAAAACATCTAAAGTAAAAAAAGAAAGGCAGGAATTCGGATAACATTCACCAATAAAAAAACGATTTTATAGAACCTTTGCGAAATAAGAATAAATAATGCATCTAATCTAATTAATAATTCGAACAAACAATATGAAAGGAAACATCACAACAAGAATGAGAGAGTGAGACGTAAAAGACATGCAAAAGTAGAAGTAATAATAATAATAATAATGGGAAATTCTTTAGTGGGTTTTTTTTTGTGATGAAAAATAATTTTGAATGGTCATATTCACATTTTTAAAATGCGAGATCTATCAAAAAAATAAATTCGACGGTCCAAAATTATTTTTCATCACAAAAAAAATCCATCGGAGAAATACCCATAATAATAATTTAAAAGTAGAAGTAATAATAATAATAATGAAAAAAATTTTGTGGGTTTTTTTTTTTGTAATGGAAAAATAATTTTAAATGGTCAGATTCACATTTTTAAAATGTTAGATTTATTAAAAAAATGAATCCGACGGTCTAAAATTATTTTTCACCGCGAAAAAAAAAAATCCATCGTAGAAATACCCATAATAATAATGCAAAAAAACGAATAATTAGAAACCACATACCAAATATATATATATATATATATATATATATATATATAGCTTCTCTCTTTTGTTTTGCCTCTCATCAGATCAGAGAGTCTGAACAACAAAAACGACATCACACAGACACACTCAAACCCTCCACGCCCTTTTTGCCCACCACCGTCGCCACCGCGCGTGACTCCACTCGCACCGTCATCAATAATAATCACTCTCTTCTTCTTCTTCTTTTTTTTTTTTTGGGTTTTGGTACTTTCCGTGTTCGTTCATTCATGATGATCATGATCAAGTACAAAAGGCCACTCGATTGCATCACGCCACGTGTACGGTCCACACCCGGCATGCCCAACAATCTGAACAATATTTGCTTTATTAGCTAAATGAAATTTAATGAACATGAATCACCTTCTCTCCTCTATTATAAATAGAATAATGCTTTGGACAGACGCGCCTGTGGCGTGTCCGCGCTAGCACGTCTCTTATAAATATTACTCAAAAGAATTGTACTACCACTCGTATTTTCTTTTAAATAGTATTAAATTTTGGCATCATCATCATTTTCTATATCAGAACGCCGTCGCATTAAGAAATTGATTCTATATTTTTCTCAATAAAATTGTTTATAATCACTATATTCACATGTTTATACTTTATAGTTGCCCTAATATACATGAGTTGAGTTAAGATTTTCATTTTTTTTTATCGGAACTATTTGATATTTAATTATTTTTCATCTATGTATTAAGAAAATAACTAAAATTTTAAAAACTTAAGAAATTAATTATTAATCAATACAAATTAAGAGTAAAAGATAAAATTAATGCATCATATAATTAAAAATATTACTAGTAACTTTTTAATTAATTAAAATGTTGATTATTTTTTTAAAATATCCTTCAAAAATTAACAATTTACTTAATAATATCTTTTGTTTGTATAAGTAAGAAAGAATTCTTCGAAATATGAACTACAAAATGTGAGCACATTTGATACAAATGACGACTTAATCTAATCGACAGCGAAAGCACTATTAAGTTCGGATGGAAGCGCTCATAAAGTAAAAAAGATATAAATAAAGCATTGAATATACATATGACTCTTAATCGGTGAATGAAATTGATCAATCAAGATCAAAGGCACAAATCTGCATGAAAATATTATACTAATAAATATGCATGGATCATTTAAGGGACTAGACGGGCCATTGCCCACCTCAATTTTTTAAAATTATAAAATATACCATGTAAAATTATTACATTTATCATATATATTAAATATTTTCTCTCTTTATATCTAAAATAATTTTTAAAATTTTTAAATGTACCTAATATTATATAAAAAATTTAATATTAACTCAAATTTTAACAATATTTAAATTTACTTTCACATATTATTGAATTTCTTTTCTTTTATATCTGTTAACTCACTATTTTTTTTTTACTTATATGATATTATTTTGAGTGACATTTAATATTTTAATAATTAATTTATCAAAATAACATTACTATTATTTTGCCCCCCTAATAAAAGTTTTGAATCGGTCCATATGAACAAATACGACACCGTTATATATCCACTTTTATTATTTAAAAAAAAACTTAACTTTAAACATAACACAGTACAAATTAAATGACAAGCAAGTGCCTTATTCAAAAACTTCAAACACCGCTACTATTGATTATTGAACCATACACAAAATCAAAAGTAAAAAAGTAATAATTAAGAATAAATTTATTGGAGAGGCGATTTGCAAGCAAGAGAGATTGTGTGTGTGAAACGCAAGGCAAGTAGAATAATATTATGGGCGCGGCGATATGATAGTAATTATGAGGGCGTGGTGGTGGGGCCCACTTAAACCTCAGTTGTACACCCCACAAAACAAAAAACTAAATTAAAAATATATATATATTATTAAATAAATAAATAAAAAAGATTCCGCCTCTTCAGAGGGGCTCACCCCCAAATTTGCAGGCTAACTGACAATTTTCGCCGTTTATTAAGTTTCCGTCCTCATTATTTTCTTCCCTTCATTTTTACCCTTCTTCTCAATCTCACATTCTCACTTATCTTTTTCACTTTTTTACTTTTTACCGCTTTACCGTTACACATTCCTATCTCGTATTCACGAGTCACGGCTCAAAGCCAGCTCAACTAAGCTATGCTTTTCGGCTCACGAGCTTGATTTTTCTCTGTGTTTCATCCTAACCACGTTACTTTTCCGAAATTGTAGTTCGGCCCCGGTTTTTTTTTTTGTTTTCCTTTTAATCACGGTATAAATTAGTAACAAAATGAGTTGAGAGTTTAGGAGGATAAAAAAAGGGAATGTATGTATGTGCAAATACATGAGTGAAGGTTGCATAAGAACATCAAGATTTCAACCCTTCTTCATTTCATTTTCTTTCCTTTCCTTTTTTTAGAATGGCCATCTTGTTAAATTAATGTGTCAATGTTAAAATTTGATGTTAAGCACGAAATCTAATGTTATTTAATATTAAATTTTACATGCAAATGCTATATTTTGGCACCAAATATGACATAATGCCGAATTTTAATTGGCTATTTTTTCATCATTAAATATGAAAGTAATTATGATTGTAATTTCATATTATAAAAAAATTTCTTATATTAAAGAGTAATTATTACTGCATGTAGTGTTTCTTACTGTTAGTTGACATTTATTGCCTTTAAGAGTTGTATAACTAAATAATAATAAAATAAGTAAATTAGCATTTAAAATGACACTAGCGCATTAGGGTATTCTCTATCAAATACAACATTTTGATCATTTGTGTCAAATTTGACATTGACATTGGCAATTGTTCGAATTCCGAAATCAATATAGAATTTTTTAACACAAATTCTAAATTTATAGATTAATAATGATTTTATTCCTTATTAATCATTTTCTTGTCTATATTAAAAAAAAAGGGCCAATATCTCTAAAAATTAAGAAACTAGTTATTGGCTCCTTAAAAAACTAATGACATAAAGGCAAAATCAAGCATCATTTAGTTAGAATAATGAATGTTTCTTTAACTAATATGCAAGCATTGACTATTTTCTTAAAACATCATTCAAAAAATAATTATTTACTTAAATAATCTCAATATTTTTATAATATCCAAAACCATTATCAAATATTAAAAATTATAAAGAGTGTAGCAATTAATAAATGATCATTATCAATCCATATGATATAGATAAATTATAGTGAATATCTAATTTTGATCACCTAATTTAAAATACTAACCAATATTTTGAAAAATATAACAAAATACTCAAGTGATTGAATTACTTACATAGTGGTAAGTTGTGATAATTAACTTAGTTACCAAAAACATGTACAAGTAATTAATGAATTGACTAATTACTCAATTACTTCAAAAATTTGGGTATTTATTTTTATTATTATATAAGTTTTAAGTATTTTCCTACTTTTGCCTTATGATATATTTAGTACGTCCAGGAAAAAAAATGATAAGAGTATATATAGTGAATGGATATTATACTCGACATGCATAATATTAGTACATATGAAAATAAAAATCACCCGGATTTGAAAAATAAAAATAAAATTGGCAAAAAGGGTAGAGAAAGAATGAAAGGACAAAAGAGTGAATACTGAATAGAGAGGGCAAACAATTGTGGCAGATGAGAACATGGGAATGGGACAGTACTTTGTGTTAAGTGAATATCTTTCTAAAGATATTTTAGCAGATTGAAAATCTTTGAGTCTTTAAGAATTTGCTCTTAAAAAAAAAAAGAAAAATTTGACAATTGTGAAACCCCAAAAACGTTGACACACACAACAACAACACAATTACACACGGAAGCCACAAACCCTGAACTCTTATTTGCTTTTGTAGGTTTGTGTATTGTGATTTGTGAGTAGGTACTATTTTTAGGCAAAATTAATCTTATATTTTTTCCATCGGAATGTAATTCTCTATGAATCAGACAGTACACTGAGAAAGGCTTACCAAGTTTTATTTATTTATTTTTGTACCTGTTTTTTTTTTTATTTTTTTTATTTTTGTATATTATGTCCCAAGTTTCAAAATTGTAGGACCCCCTATTTATGCTACATGCTACTTATAGGCCTCAGTTATCTGTGAACACATATGCAGTTTTGGAATCACAATGCTGTCTTAGTTATGACTACTTAATAGTCCTCACAATTAGTACACCAACACATTACACACTGAAAAATGCCAAAAAAACAAAAAAACAAACAAAATCTCTAATAAATTCTGTTTGGTACGATATTGATAGCCATTGTTCCAATCACTTCTCATTGTGCATACAATATATTTGGATATGTTAAAAATGCATGATATTATTATTTGGATAGTTATTCGAACTCAATTTTTTAAAACTCTTTTGTTATAGTAAATCTACTTATGAAAAAGTTAAATTTGAATTCTTTTTGTTACATTAAAATGTGATTTAGTTTTTTATCCAAATAGATACTAAAGTAAGCAAGCTTGGATACAAGGTAATGATTTGGAACAAATAAATAAAAAAATAAAAATATCTCTAAACAGTCAAACCTCACAGCAGCAATAGAATTAAACTATCATATCAACTCGATCTCACCATCAAATTGTCAATTATATGCGTCCACATAATTTTGTCATAACTGTCATGATATTTGATGGGATATTCCATTTTGCCTCAGTTTGTTATATGTATATACAATCTGTGTGTGTGTATATATATATATATATATTATAGAGTACCGTAACTAAAATTAATTACTAGGATAAACTTTTGAGTTTTAGCAGTCTTTGATGGACAAAATTACGAAAAAACAAAAGGAATAAAAGCATGCGTTAATAAAAGCGATCGTGCGTATTTATTAGTATTAAATTTGGACAAAGAAATGAATAACAATAATAATAAGAATTAAAAGGAGGAATAATAATATAAAGTAGTACACATCCATGTGAAGAAGTCGCGTAACACCATACAAAAATTATTAATGTCTAATTGAGCTTATCAAAACACATGTTTCCGGCTTAGTATTCAGTGAGGAATTGTTTGTCTAATGCTTAGACTACCAATTTAAGGACTATGTTCCCACTTTAATTATTATTCACACTATATATTGTGTGTATATATATATATATATATTGTGCAAGTAGTTAATAAGAGTTAACTCTTTGGTTAATGTGTAAGAGACGATGACTTTAGGGACATTATGTGTGTAAATCACTTGTAGTTGGTCAGAAAGTCCCTTTATAATTTTTTTTTTTTCCGGTTTGGGGAACTTATTCTAGTTGTAGTACTAGTATATTTTTGCTTAATAGTAATAATAATAATCAATGTCATTAGTGAAAATATTAATTTATGTGCATGGAATTTGGTGGCATGGTTCAAACTTCAACATTGGACAAGCAGCCACCATCTTTCCGCATTCCTCTAAAGCTATATATGGACATTATTATTATGCCTATAAGCAATTAATTACAATGTCGTTTTTATTAATTTTTGAAGTTGAAAATTCCACACCCTATACATGATTCTTATCCCAAGAGTACTATAATAGATGAAAAAAAAAATATATGCATGCTTTAATTCCAATTAAAGTGATAACTTTGCTTTGTGAATAAGCTTCTTGCAAAAAAAAAAAAAAAAAAAGAATAATAATAACAAGCTACTCTAGGGTAGAGATATAAAAACTACTTTATAAAGGAATTATAATTTAAAAATAACTTTTGAATAAAAAGATACACTTCTAGTACTGAAGAAAAGGACAAAATTTGATATAACAAATGCTGTTTCAAATAAAAAAAATGCTATGGTAATGTATAATTATTATAATTTAACATATCAAGTCCTTAATTTTTACATTACTAATTCATCTTCTAAATTTAATAATCTAAATTTAGATTATGGTGCATGGAAAACAATTTTCGTGGTCCTTTTTTTCTTCTTTCATTTATGATTTAGAATAATGCTAAATATATCAATTCTTTTATCAATATTTTAATACCAACTAATGTAATAATTAAAGTGTCATGTTTTGATTGGTTGAATATATCAAATCCTTTCTAAAAAGGTATAAACACTTGCCAATAATAATATGACGCGTAGGTTTGGCGGTATTAAAAAAGTTGATAAAATAATTGGTACGTCTGGCACTACTCTTTAATATAATGTAGTGCTAAATTTAGAATATAAATAAAAATTGAAAATAAAGAATTTGTTATGTGTGCATTATGGATGTATCATGGTATTTATTTTACCGTACGATAGCATTTGAAAAAAAAAAAAAATCGATCAAAGAAGATTTTTTTTTTCTTTTTACCAACATCACTATGTGCATTGGATGTATAGAATAATTTAAACCCCCGCCCTTTTTTTATTTTTATTTGTTGCGCATCACAATGACTTTGTCAAAGAAAGATTCACATGATCCCTTAAAATGGATATTTCTAGTAGTGTGTGATTGACAATTTGTAAAAAGGAACAGAAAGAGCAAATAATATTTAAGACCACGAGGTCTGAGCTTATGATATATCCTAGCTATATCTATATACCTATATATATATAATTTTGATCACAGTCACAGCTGATAATGTTTTTCAATAATTCCTTCGTCAACAAATGGAAAATATTCCTCCTTCATGGAGTTCTTCCAAATGAAAGGGACACAAACACAACGTAGAATAGAGTCTAGTACTACTAATACTCCTTGGGAAATCAAACAAAACACACAACATTGTCCTAACACACAGTAATATATATATACATATACATATACATATACATATACATATAATATCCATGTATGGGGTATAAAAGCACAACTTCTCAACTCCGATCAACAATTGAAACCGTCTAGGCTCATTCATTTAAATCAAGAAAATTTATTTGATTTTGCTTCGAATATAAAAGCTGAGTGTATTTAAATTATCATTTTGAGCGTTTTTGTTTGAGCTAAAAAATAACATGTAAGATTTCCCCCCCCCAAAAAAAAAAAAGAATATGTAAGTGGTTCCGAATTTGACGTAAGTAGTTGCGTTTTGTTTATCTATGAAAATCAGAAATCAATCAATTTCTAGCAGTCCATTTAGTTAGTTAGACATATTTATATGTATCATAAAAATGACATTTGCATATAAAAGTTAAACGAAATTTATGGACAGTTCTTAAATAAGATGTGCATACGCTAAAATATCTACTTATATACACTTTTAGTTTAAATAATTGAATTGAATTTGATACGATTTTGATATTATTTGATGTCAAAATATTTGATAACAAAAGTATTTTTTTAATTAAGTGTATAATCAACGTGATAATTATTAATTACAAACCTTATTGTTGATCCACCTTTAGAAAGAGTTTTTGAAAAAAAATCAATTAAATATTACTCTTCGATTTATCATCACACCTTAGACCTACATAATATGGAGGGATTAGGGCTTATAATTTCACATGTACGTAATTCATACTATTGTCTATTATAGATACTGTAATATTCTCATACGTGGGCAAATAATATTAGAATATAAATTTAATATTTTTGGTCAACTTTTTCTATTATGAAAGTGAACTGGTACTCACTATATAGCAACATAAATAAATATACATGTATGGCTATAGTTTTGCATGTATAGATATATAGATATATATAATGGCTTCTCTGGGTTCATTTTGGGTTAAGTGCACCGGTTTTGTTAGGCAGTGGGGGAATATGGCTCCCATGTGATTTCACTGCTAATTCCTTGGTCTATGAGCTTTGAATGAACAATTCCTAGCTTTGACTTCTAACTATTTATTTACTAGTTTTTTTTGCTGGAAATTTACTAGTTTTTCATCACTTAATTATTATTATTTATTTTTGTGTGTGTGTGTCATTATTATTATTATTATTATTATTATTATTATTATTATTATTATTATTATTCAATAGTGATTTTTTATGGGAATATCTTTTTGGAGCTTTTTGTAATGAGCATGTCAACATGCTACACAAAATTTAACTTACTGTTTATTTATAGCAGGAACTAGGCTGAAGCTGCTAACTGTCTGCACAAAAACTTGTACAAAGTCCAAACAACCAATTAGAGAGAGAGGGCTATATTGCTACTATATATATATATATATATATATATATATATATATATATATATATTCCCAGATTCATCATTCTGTCACATTCACAATGTCTACTACTCTAAAGGTTAATATAATATACCACCATATTTATTTTTTTTAATAGGTTTCTATTTTTTAAAAATTAATTTGAATACCATAAAATTTTATATTAAAGATTCGAAACAATAAAGAATAGTTCTCAAATGTTATATTTATCTTTCAATAATGATCTCATATTTTAAAAAATTAAATCTGATTATTAGTTAAAATCGTTCTTTATTAATGAGTCGATGCATATATCCATGAAAAAGATATTTGTATATACTAAATTATTATGGGTAGAGAAATATATTATGCTAATTAGTATGGTAGCTTGACATTTTGACTAATCATGCATGTATGTATATCATTGTTTATTACGTGATCGAATTAATCTCAATCAAGTTTGGTTATTATAAAAGGGAACAATTTGTGGTAAGAATATTTTCTAATGACAACATTTTCACAGTGATTTTAGATTATCAAATTTATTTTTAAAATTAATCTTAGGGTTCAGAATTATTTTAAAAATATTATCATAAAAAAGCTTTTTTTATTGCAGAATTTTCCTTATAAAAGTATTGTGTATATATTACGAATCCACATTGAAAAGAAAAACAAAATAACGAAAAGCTTTAATTTTAGTTACAACTCATGTGACTAAAGAACGGAACTGTGCATGTGATGTTAATCACAAATTAATATTGACTAGAAGTGTTCTTTTTTGTTTTAATTATTGATCACTACTCACTATATACAAAGTATCTATATATATATATATATACATATAAGTTTGAGCAAAAGAAAAAAAAATCGTCTATATATATAAGGTTCATAAGCATCATAAATTCAAGCTTGAGGACAAAGCATGTTGTTATTAGTAGTTGGAATCATTTCTTTGTGAAATGACTTCCTTTGAAAACATTACCAAAAGCTTGAAATCTTAGCATATAATGCTATAAAATCTAGTCCTAAACTATCCCGTGAATGGTAATTAAATGCCATATACTAGACCTTTGTGTTGAAAGTCCTCATTGATAATGAAACACTAACCCTAATTGTTCCTTAATTGAGGGTCATGTTACTTTCTTTCACACTCTCATTTCTCACCCTTGTCTCTGACGATTTGACTATAATAAGCTTGGTTCTATCTAAAAAGTGTTACTTTGGGCCATGGCAAATATTTTTTTTAATGCTTACATTAGTACTTTTTTATAAAAGAAAAAAAAAATATTACATAATTTTAACTCATATTCATATACCAACTTGTTCAAAGTTGGCAATCAACATCCAAGAAAAAGAAAGCGCACCCAATTTTTCATGCTTTTCCTGTTAAGTAAAATAATTGAGACCACTCTCTCATACATTGAGCCCTATATATAAAATATAATTGTCCTAATCTTATTTTCAGGTGAATTGAACATGATGTCGTTGAAAATCTCCATATCTTTAATTGATTTTTCATATCAAACACAGTTATGAATTTTTGGTTTAGGATTTTCAATTTGCTGTGGCGCCAGATATTCAAGCTCCAAAAAAAAAAAAAGAGAGAGAGAGAGAGAGAGAGAGAGATAAAGAGAGAGAAGGAAAGAAAATTAAGCCATGATCATGTTATGGCTTCATCTACTTTGAACTAATGAAAAAATTTAAAAACAAAAAGAAAGATACTAATACACCAATTTTAAAAATAGTTTTAACCAAGTTATGAATTTGATGGCTTGATTAGGAATCGCGCCGTATGAATTCGTGGATGATTTCAGAGCAAATATTAGCCTTTAAATACCCTATAACTAAATTAGTCCCTAATCTAAAAATAATAATTAAATCAAGCTCAAAATGAGTTACATATATCTTTTTGTTGAGATATAAAAACTATTGTTGACCCATCTTCCATCAGCTTAAACTTTTGGGATGAATCGATAATTTAATACAGTATCAGAGCGGGAGGTCCTAAGTTCAAACACATGCGAACACACACTCTTTAACCCCATAAAATTGTGTTGAGATATAAAAATTATTGTTGACCCGTCTTCTATCAGTTTAAACTTTTGAGATGAATCGGTGATTTAAAACTTTACAATTTCCAACTTTTTATGTGGTCCCAAGATGGCTTCAATTATCACACTTGCAATGCTACAAGTGAGTCTCTGACTTGTTTGATCACATATTAAATACAGTCTCATAAAGAAAAAGCTTCTAATGACTTTATTGTATTTTAAATGCCATATATATATATATATAATACAAGGGTTTTATTAATTACCTACTAATAATTCATGTGAAAGAAGGTAGATATAGTCTTTGAACATGAGTAATAATTATAATATATTGACAATAAGAAGAAAATACGGACTACCAAACAAAATTTGGTGCTTTGGCACTCAAAGAGCACTCAAATATTATTGTGTTTTTGGATCATCATATATAATAAGGACTAGTCATTTCTCATTATCAAGAATTGTATTATATAGTTTCCCCACCATTATAATGCCCACTTCACATTATTCATGTCTCACACTTCCAACATCTTGGTCCCTCTATCCACCCAACTTCATGATATATAATAAAATATCTCTTATTTAATTTACAATAAATAGGCAATTTGTATATTTTCATTTTTTTTTCTAAAGAAAAAATTTGGCTAAGAATTTATGGAGGTTGGCTTAGGCTATACAAGCCAATGTACAAGAAGAATGAACTTATGCTAGCTTGTAATTATTTTTCTTCTTTTGCCAGATTGTATTTAATTGTTCTCTTCTATTATTGCACTCTCTTATTTGATGAGTACCAGTGTACGGATGCCAAATCTACAGCGGAAAAGTGTAATAAAAAGAGGGTTAAAAATCACATGCAACTCCTTATCATCATGTAACCTAGTGGCTTAACTTTTCTTTATTTCTAAGACTAATAAGTTAAGGAATATTATAATCATGAATATTCCTGGTCAGTAGTATAGATTTTTTTAACTTGTGTTAAGTCTTAGTTATTTTACTCTAATAAGGCATATATAGATAAGTTAAAATTTTGGCTGTATCAGTAGTTGTTCCTCAATTAATTAAAATGTTCCTCAATTAATTAAAAATGGTTGAAAAAAATAGAATGAAATGGAATAGTTTGGAGGATTAGAAAAGTTGAAAAAAATAAAAAAATAAAATGGAATGAAATTGATGAAATGTGTATGCCAAATAAAGGGTAATTTTTCTCTCTTTTTTGGGGGGCATGTTTTGTTTTTCTAGTTTCTACACAGTCAACAAGTTTGTGCTGATTTTTTGGCCTTTTAGGAGAACTTCATGAAAAGCACTATTAATAGTTAAAAAGTGCAATAATAGGCAAAAGCAAAAATCGTTCAACTTTATAAAAACAGGGAAAATACTGGAGGAGTATGGTTAAAGTCTAAGAATTTGACCTGGGCTCTCTCAAAAAGCATCCACAGAAGCTGAGAACTACTCTGACACTCAAGTAGCTTTTGTCAAAATGTGAAACACTAAACACTAATAATGTCCGGTACAAAAATAATCTGTATTTATTTATTTATTTTGTTTCTTTACTTCTATAAGTATAATAATTTGTCTGGGAAAAGTATAAAAATAAACAAATTAAAGGGAATATAAAACAGTAGGGGACAGAGAATTGAAGATTTGTGCATATGAATAGTCCTAAGTTATGATACCATATTGAGAGTTAGTTAGCTTTTCTTTTCTTTTCTTTTTTTTTTGGTATTTTTTTTTAGATCAAACTATCAAAGTGATAATATAATCATTTTGTTTACGTGGTATCTCTCGAAATCCAAAGGGCACGTGAATAAAACACCCAACAACAATCTCTGCAAAAGGTCACTAAATTAACAGCCTATATATAATCAGCTTTTGTTTCTCTAATTCTTTGCTTAACTTTGATGTTAATCCCATTTTAAAGATAACTCCAAGTAATCATTTTGTGGCACAAGTCCAATCTGTCCTTATATTTGCAAAAAAAAGTCCAATCTGTCCTTTGCATTATAAGGCTGCAACAATTTATTTATTTGTTTAGTTTTAGCTTACCTCATCTCTCCCATATTAGTAAATAGTAAGTTTGTTAAAATCCAACTTTTTTCTTTTCTTTTTTCTAATTTTGTTAGTAAATTAGACAACTCAACTTCGGCAATCTTGTCTTGTTTAAATTCATATTTTATTCCCCAAGTCTATCTTTCATTGTCCCTATATTTTATTTCAGAGGTGTAACATTAGGTGTGTCTTATATATTATTTAAAATTAAATGAATCTATATGCCAATGCCATGTAAATGGAAGCTGTCTATATTAGGGAATGACAATTTCTGGTCTTTAATTGGATATTCAAAGAAGGTATAACACAACTTAAAATAGGCCAAATACAGGTAATGTTGTCCCATTTAAATATAGACACTGTTCATCATCTTCTTGTTTGGGTTTTTAATTTGTTTTTCTCTTGTTTTTTTTTTCTTTCTTTTTTTTTTTTTACTATTTTTTTCTCCAGAGTGAACTTGACCACATTCGCAAGTTCTCTAAGCATAGAATTTGAATCAACAGAACCACAAAAGCTTAGGCTCAAAACTAAGCAAACATTGTTGATCATCGTTCTTAACAATTATGGCCTGTTGGACAGCCTTCTTGAATTGGCTTCAGAGTTGTGCGATAGTTAATTTCTCTCTCCTTCACTAATGACAATATTACTAAACAAGAACCCAAAGAATGTGCATAGAAGAACTTTTGTAAACAAAAAATTTCAAGAATATTTTTTATTTTGACAAAGAATGGGATTGTTTCTTTTCTCCATCTTGTTCTTTAAAATTTATGGTCTTGATGACATATTTTTTGGTCTTGTTCTTGTAATATTTGTTTTGCATGATCATAAACAAAAAAAGGAACTAGATTGTAAATTAAGTTTTTGTTTGTTTTGCTTTGCAAAAAATGTTTTTGTTTTTTTTTTTTTTTTTTGTCTTATTCGTTTTCAAGACCACCAATGAAAATTGTTAGGAAATGATATTTGGTGCTTCTACTACAGTTATTAATTATACAAAACCCTACTCATAAGCTCCCTCATATGTTCCTTACGATAGAGAATAAAAGGCTGTTCCATGCCGTTCCCTTAAACTTTTGACAAATTGAAATTAATAAAATATATTGTTTCTCTTTAGGGACAACTCAGTGATTAAATACTTCTCTTTTCAAGAAGTTCTTTATTCAAAATAAAAGGGTACTTTGAAAAGGGAAAAAAAGGGGCGAGTGAGGGAGGGAATATTTGTTCCAAAAGTTTTACACATATATATTAACAGTATAAATATCGAAACGGATTAGGATAAATACATATACATACAACCAGCAAGAGCTTTTTGATCAGTTGAGAATGAATTTTTCATAACTAAAATCAAACAAGCTGTAACAGGAAGTCACAAGCCAAAAGTTACATTTTTTTAGAAAGATAGCAAATGCTATAGCCATAATGCATTAATCAAGTACTAATTAATGTAAAAAAAAAAAATCATTATATATAATTTGACAAAAGGGCTTTGCTCTATACATGCACATAGTTGTAGTAGTCACCACTAGAAACCAATAACTTACTACTCCAATTGTAAAAGCAAGAAAAGACAACCACTATATGTCAAAGTCTTGAACTTTTTTTTCTAAAAAAAAAATTAACAAAAATCCCTTGTTTTAAAAGTCTTATATGTACTATAGTCACTAGGCTATTTAATTAATGTTCATCCTGATTTTTTGCCCATCTAGATTAAATCCATAGTGATTGACTCTTTTCTCCTACTCCACTTATGCTTTATCAATCCCACAAATATGATGGTGACACACACACACACACACATATATATATATATATATATATATCATGTGTGTGCGTATATATATAATGGAGAATAATTGGCATATGAGAAGTATGTGTCAAATTTGAAAGAACTCAACTTCTTAGGATAGTCTCGAAGTCTTCTTTCCACCCAAAGCACTGCCACAGGAATCTGCTAGACATGACCCTTACTCTCTCCATTGTCAACCTTATTGTAGACAAGCATACTTTATTAGTAAAATCCTAATTACCTTCCAAATGGAGACCTCTCAAATTGATCATATACTTAATTTAATTAACTAAGGACAAGGAGATTATTAAATGACCAATCTCTTGACCATAAAGGGAGGTTTCCACACCAACTTGTAGCTCTTTCCCTTATAAAAAAAAGGCAAACGTTTAAATCATTCCACTAACCACTCGGATTTAGATAGAATTGCGCAAAACGGCGAAGATAACTACAAGATTAGTGTTCTTAATTATTGTTAACTCTTGTAGGACTTTAGTAGTTTAGGTTTTGATGTGGATTTGGTGCTTTGAACTGTGCAGTCCTTGCAAGTTCTTTTTTTTATTCTTTTCTTTTTTTTTTTCTTTTTTTATCTAGTGGGGTAAAAGGGAAAAAGGGAAAAAAAAAAAGATATGTGGGATCTATATAGACCCTTGGTAGTGGAAGGGGCGTGGTGGAATAACCACAATGACTAAAATCACTAGGATGAAGATTAGATGTGCCTGAATTTTAGAGGAACATTGAATTCCAATGCTTTGTATTGACTTCAGAATAAAGTAGAGCTAGCTATATATATATATATATATATATATATATAAAACCATGAGAGATTAGATTTTTTAAAAAGGTTATTTAGCTAGCCACTAGTTTATAAGTAAATACACACACGCGCATATATATATATGTATATATGTTTTAATTTGATGTAAACATTCTTTTTTTAATAAATATATAAAACACTATACTAAATGACTGGTAAATTAAATACATTTAATTAAAAAAATTAAAATTAGTAAATAGTTTTAGGTTTAGTATGAAAATAAATATGTACAAATTTCTTTATTTTGTGAAAAATGAATGGAAAGAGTAATAATGCGTAAGATTATTACTAGTCATAATTGGGCGGTTCTTCGTATTTTATAATAATACTAGAACTTCATAATTAAATAAAAAATTGGTTGGTAGCTGCATGTTACAATTTTAGACTAATTAATATTTACCTACGTGGGGATTTTTTTTTTTAATTTTTGCTAAAATATCTATGTGGAGATTGCATCACAGAATTTATAACTTTATTTTAACAAGGCGTTTAACGTTTTTTCACAATAAAATTATGAAAGTAAGTTAGAGGAATCAATTTCTGCACCAAAAGGGATTTTGTTTTTTCTTCGCAAAACTATATTTATATATACAAGTATACAACCATTGACTCACGTGCAATAAACACCAATAACATGCATGTTATCTCCTACACGCACTTGATGTGAAAAAAAAAAAAAAAAAAAACCGTCAAGTATGTTTAAAAAGCTCTAGTATAGACCCTATTTAATAATATTGGAAATTCTCTAACCACATGAAGGGAATTCATGAAAAAATAAAATTAAGGCCTTCCATTATATTAAAGTTGTAACATTTTTATTGGATATATAATGGATATGATACCAACAATATAAGCTGAAGAAACTTCTTATGTGACATCATATTCTCAAGAAACATTCCAATCCAATCCAATTTTTAGTGACCAAAAATGGGAAGGAAAAAAATAATTTCTTGATGGGATGCTCTTATTTTATATTTTTTAATTCTTTTAAGCACTGTTTTTTCCAAAGAGGAAGAGAAGTCCCAGGAAACTTAATTTTCGCCTAATATATATTGGAGGTTTTTTCTATTAAATAAATTCCTTTTTTTTTTGGCTATAAAATGAAATATTCCGTGTCTTCCTTGAAGACGTTTTCTGTTTTACAAGGAGTAGACAGAATCAGATGGACCTTTTTCATGTTTATTGTTCAACAAAAGTAAAAGAAGTCAAACATTCAAACAATGATATTGGATTTTTTTTTAATTTAATATTAAACGATCAAAATTAATTCATTGCTTGAAAATGATTAGGTATCTTGATGTTAAAAAAATTGAATTATTAATTCGTATATATATATATATACACACACACATATACTATTTGGTTTACTCATTTGTTTGTATACACAACATATCTATGGACTATGTCACTATGATATGATACATAAATATTGCTTTTCTATTTGATTTCATACAAATAGTGTTGTAGAGCGCAGGGTAAGAAGCGTGCGCGCGAAACAGAGAATTACAAAACGCGTTCGCGCCGTCCGATGGGAAAGGACAGATTTGTTTTTAATCGTTCGATGGTACGAAATTTCAGACTCAATGTTCCGCTTTTTACTAGCTTGTAATTATTACATTTTGACCCCCTTTTTTTTAAAATTTCCCTTTTTCCCATAAAAGACAATAAAAATTATTATTATTATTCGAGAAACACGAATAAACGGCGTTTGTTTCCTCCGTCAGTCAGACTCGGTGGTGCTTGAGGAATTTAAAAGGGAGTTTTGTTCTTTTACGGTAACACTGTGGGACCCACGTTAAAGAGTGAGTGGGATCGTTCTGTTGAGAAGACCAATCAAGCCAACAAGTGGGCCCACAGCCCCTTCTCGGCCGGAGAGATTTTATTTGGAGGTATTTGTCAAAAATTAAATTACGCAAAACCCCACAATTTCATTAATAAATTACGGGATATAATATCTATATAACTATTGGTAGCTAAATTTTGGAGGAGTTTTGCCAATATAATTTTGTGTGTGTATACAAATAAATAAATGAATTTCATGGTTTCTATGCTTATCTACTATTATTGGTCATTAAATTTCATGAGAATTTAGGTTTGAATCTACATTTTTTTTTTTAAGAAAGAAGCTACATATTTTAGGAGCAGAGGAAAAGAGTATATGTGTTACTGTGTATGTGTGTGTATATATATATATATGTACATGGCAGGGAGAGAAACACATTTGCACCACTTTAATATAGGAGTTGAAAAATTGTAAAAATAAATTATAAATATGAGAAGAGATTGTTTTGTTTTTATTGTATTTTGGAAGTCTATGTTTTGTCATACTTTTTCAGAGCCATGAAAATGAGAGCAAGGATAGTGCATCAAATTCACATGAAGTTTGATTTGAATGAAACGGTTCATATTTTTGGCATGAGTGAATCTGAGTTCATCCATTTAGTGAGATTAATGAACAACATATTTAACAAAAGTAAAATAAAAAAGAATACAAAAATGGGAAATTTTGTAGTGGTTTTTTTTTTTTTGTGGTGGGAAATTATTTTGAATGGTGAGATTCACATTTTTAAGATGCGTGACCCAACAAAAAAATGAATCTGACGGTCCAGAATTATTTTCTACCACAAAAAAAAAAAAAAACCATCACATAAGTACCCACAAAAATAAACAAGTTGATAAACAAACTAATAATTAATAAACAACGAAGAAAAATTAATAAAAAATAATGTAACTATTTATAGTTAATTACATAAGATCTTATTTTACTCTAACTTCTAAATTGTATTTTTTTTGGGTTATTTATACAAATGCCCTTTTATGTTGTGCTATTATTGCAAGTTGTACCATAATATTTTAAAACTGTCATTCTTGCCCCTTAAAGTTTTAAAAACTTAAGGATATAACGTAACAATAATCTGTTTGTACCTGTAAAATTTTTTAAAGATCAAACGTCTTAAAATTAAGAAAATTATAATATTGATTCTATAGTTATTTTCATAAACACCCCCTTATGTTGTCTTCTTTTATCAAAATGCATTCTGATCTTTTTAACCTTTGTATTCATACCCCCTAATGTAATTTATTTTTAAAAAAAATTGAAGTTAAAGGAGTGAACTTATAATATTTCTGAACATCAGGAGGTACAAGTGTCAGTTTTAAAACATCATGGTGTAATTTACAAAGATAGTACAACATCTGAGGGTATTTGTATAGATTACCTTTTTTTTTTACAAAAAATTCTGAAAAATATGTTAAGTCATTAAAATAAGTTGGGAATTTGTAGTGTCTTAAATAATAAAGATGAAAAACGGTCTGTAACTCTGTATCACTAGTCCTTGAGGTTCACAACGCAAAACATGATTGGGGAAATGGGAATACAATGTTGGGAAAGCCAAAAGTAAGGTCAATCAATTTGAGCCAATAAAGCAATAGTAAACTTAAGAGCCAGCGTTAAAGTTCAGGATTTTTCAATCCCTAGTCAAATTTATTGGCCTATTAAAGGGCAAAGAAATAAAGGGGAAAAAAAACAACTAAATAAAAAGCACAAAAAAAAAGGAAAAGGCAAAAATAGCTTGTGTTGGTGTCTAATAAAATATCACTTGTATCTTCTTCAGCATGATTAAACCCTCTCTATTACTCTATTTTCATGTATTTGAGAACACTTTTGTCTCAAACAACCCTAAATTATTTCTCCCTTAAAATAGGGCTAAAGTTAAGCACATAAAGCTAAGCCTATCTCATCAAACAAACCTTCCTATAAGGAAAAAGAATAAACCCAAACTTAAGGAAAAAACCAAAAAAAAAAAAAAAAAAAAGAAAAGAGAGAGAGAGAGAGAGAGAGAGAGAGAGAGAGAGAGAAATCTTTTTGACTAAACGAGCAATTTTCATGCAGAGACTTCACACGTTGTTGGTGCAGTACCAAAAAATAAAAAGAAAAGGAAAAACCCAACACATTTTTTCTCAGTTGCAACAAGAAGTCATCTACAATCATTCTTCCAAAAACCTTTTGCTTTTTTTGGAGAAACAAAAGCGCTATTCAATATTCATGACGGCTAGCTTTTTTAAACATAAAATAAATTCATATAGTGTTTCATAATAAATATGTGGGTTGTTTATATATATCATGTTGCATTTAGATTTTAGCATGATATTAGTTAAAACACTATTTAATCAGCAAGATCAACCCACTTTGGGTTTGTCAAAAGAACTAACTTTATCTTTGCAAAGTAGTTAACAAGCACACATTATTCTGTACTTTTTTCACTAGATATATATATATATATACACACACATATATAAAAATCTTTTGCGTAAACTCGAACTAATTTGGAGATATATATCATCTTATTTGGTTAGGCTTTTCTGATGTAATAGTCAACTGAAATATATGAATCAAACCTAACATCTACTAGTGACTATTATCACGTAACACAAATAGCATATTATCCAAATTAGTGTTCAATTTTGTCCAATAGGCAATGCAATGCCAATATTTTCACGAGTTCTTCATTAGACCATATATATCATATTCTAGTTAGCATTTTAATGTCCTAAAGTCAAATGGAATAGATGAAATAGACATAACATCTATAATATTTTACTATTATTGTCAAGAAGTGAATGAAAAAGGGCATAGTGCCCAAACCAAGTGTCCCAATATAAACTAGTGAAAAATTTTAGGAGGCTTCTGTATTGTTAGGTTTGTGTGGGTTTGTGCTCTATATATAATTATTTATATCATTTATTAATGAATCACATACATCCAAGAACCTCCATAACTGCAAAACCCCAAAAACCCTTATCCCAAACATGTACATACATATATATATATATATATACATGTTTGGGATATATATATATGTAACGCATATTTGTACACTCTCTCTCACCCATGTGATATTTGATTCCTCATCTGCCCGTCAAAGCTCTAACTCTCTCTCTCTCTCTCTCTCCTCTAATTCCCACTTGTCGTTTTTGCATGGTTGACACTTGACAATTGGCTATAACAGTAAAACCCACAACTTTGATTTCCCATTCCTATCCGGGTTTAGGATAACCATGCAGCCAAACAGAAAAAGAGAGAATAAAAATAAATAAATAAATAATAAATTATTGGATCTCGAGCTGGGCGCATTGAATGCTTCTTGGCACTGCCACGGGTTGGAGCCTGAGACACACAAGTTGGCGTAAGCAGACACTACCAAAAAGTGCTTTCCACAAAATCTTCGTAATCTTTGGGGGGTTCTATTCTAAGGCACAAGCCAAATTTTCTTATAAAAAATACAAACAAATAAATAAATACAAATAATTTTTGTTAATATATTCAATACACAATTGCATTTATAAGCCAAAGTAATAAATTAGAAAGATAAAATAACAAAAAAAAAGATTATGATAAAGTATATTAAATATTTATTAATTTTATTATAATTATTTTTAATTTTATTATTTTTTCTTTATGACGAACTAATACATCGCGACGGTAATAGATAAATACAAAAAATAAAAGTCACGAGTTAAAAAATAAAAATAAAAATTGAAAATTTTCTTCGATAGAGTGTGTCTATTTAGATTTTGATCTAATGGCTAATTTAGTCCTTGCCTATCCTAGCATTTTAAGGGTTTAATTTGTAATCAGATTTGGTTTATTTAATCATTTATAAACTCGACTAATTCTAACATCACTTTACGTTTTTGAAATATGCAATATGGTAGGATGTTATTCTATCGCAAATTTTTGCAATTTTAGTACAAAAATATGTTCTACTGAGTAATGTGGATTTGTCGAAGCCGTCTACTATTGATTAGATTTAGTAACTAATTACATACACATTGATTTTAATGATATTTAAACTTAAAAATTCCTAGTACTTGATGAATAAGTATGTAGGGAAAATATCGTATTATAGGATATTTGATGCGACTAGGGTTTTAAAGAAAAAAAAAATGTAACAAGATAAATTTTCTTTTGCAAAATCTCACTAAAAGCTAAGGTGAATTAGCGTAATCCGATGTTTAGACGCATACAATGAAATACATTTGTACCCCTTAAGATAGAATATTCGCATATAACAGCAACATTTTAAAAGCGGGAAATAATAATACAAATTATATTGTGCAAAATCTCACAGAAGTATTTACACGAAAATGTACTATACACATTGAATTTTTCTAATGTATTAGATTCAAACACAGTCTAATGTTTGACGCGAAACGAATACGTAGTACATTCTCTTATTGTATAATATTTCGATATGATGATTCAAAAACATGCAATAAGAGAAAATATCACTTATTATAAAGTCTAATCTATTATTTTTTTTATAAAAAAAAAAATCCAAACGAGTCGTGCACAAAGTTTATTCCACTAGGATTTTGTTTACACACATACATTGCCAAAAAAATAAACCTTAGAAGAGTACTCGTTTAATAATATTTGAAGAAGGTGCAAAAGATATTCTTAGTGCTTCGACTAGTACGTACACATACAAATACATACACACACATATACTCATACACATACACATACACAAACATACATACATACACAGATGACAGACACAAAGCCTTACAGGGGACCCCACAAGCATCAATCCGTGTCTGACTAGACAGATGGATGGATTTTGATGAACCCTTCCCATTATCATCATGATCATGAACATGATCATGTCATATACATATCATCCAATGAGTTGTGAGTATTGGTGGGCCCACCATATATATTTTATTTTTCATGTATCAGTGAGTGATGCCCTTTCTGGTGATAAGACTAGACCCTACCAGAAACTTGTGTCAAAGTGTCAACGCCGTTAGATTTTAAGAAGTAAAAAGTAGTTAGCTAGTCCTTGTCAACACGTTCTACGGTTTGTTGATGCACAATCTGAGACTCAGAGAGAGAGAGCTTTGACATGTGAGAGAGATTGGTCAATAAACCAAGTCCTTGGAGTTGCATTGCAAAAAAATTCAGATTTATCATGCTAATATAATTTCTGCTAAATGTTTAAATAATTAACACTAAGCACAACACTTACGTCTATGCAATCACAGTCGTCTTTAACTATAGAACTCTAGTATGATCCAATGCCACAATAAAACTCTAGTATGATCTAATGTCGCAGACACGTGATTGACCAGACGGCTGTGATCGAACAGACGCGTGTTGTCTTTTATGAAAGCTCAAATGTTTAAATCGACACATATTATTTTACAGAGAATCTAAAAGGACTCGCTTGTGATATTATTATTGCAACTCTTTTTTGTTGTTTCTCTTACTCTAGTGAAGAATTGAGACAAACACAAGGTGGGAATAGCTTAGTAGCCGTTACCAAACAGGGGTGTCTGCTTGTGAAAGCTTGTGGGTGTGGGGTCCACACTCCACTAGCCCTACTCATTGTTGCTTGAAAGAGTGTCCCCACCACACTCACGCACTCGTACAAACATCCATGATTTCAAAGCTAGCATACGCATTCAAGAACAACAGGGAAGTGGGTGCAATTCAAATAAGATAAAGTTAATTTGCAAAATCACAAAAAAAATAAAAAAATAAAAAGTTTCAATCAGATAACAAGAACACAGTGCATTCGAGAGCAAATAATAAACAAAATAAAAGAGGACATTTCGGAACCAAATATAATAATATAGATTATAAAAAAGAGTATTTGGACTTTTGGGAGAGAGAAATGGGAAGCAAAGAGAGATGGGTTTCATTTCTTTTTTCCTTCTTTTTACTCCCATTTCCATCTTCAGTAACTTTTTTTTTTTCCCTTCATCTTATTTTTGTTTTTGCAACATATAAACACATATAAACATGAGAAAACAAAGGAAAGGAAAAATATCCAAACTTACATCACCACCATCACCACCACCACCATCCTCATCCTCATCCTCAAATCCTTCCTTCCCTAAAAAAGCTTCAACATTATCATCATATCATACCTTATATAAAATACTCCCCTATGGATAAAAAAAAAAAAAAAAAACCTAAAACCTCCTAATTGAGACCTTAGGATTAAAACAAAAAAAAAGAGTAAGATTTAAAAGAAGTAAAAAAAAAAAAAAAAAAAAAACTAAACAGAAAATGAGAATAAGTAAAAACCCATTTCCATGTATAATATAGCATCATCATAAAAAGACTTTTAGTCCCTTGGAACTAACTCTCTTCCCTCTCTCTCTCTCTATTATGATTTGAACACAAACCAAGCAAGCAAGCAAGCAACCAACCACGACAACATAAGAAATTATCATTTTCACATGACATTGCAACTGGAGGTGTTCTCGTCGCTGAAGAAGTGAGCATACTGTGGATCCGAATGCTGCGGCGGGTACGGGTGCGGCGGCGGGTACGGGTACGGGTATGGCGCGGGCATGTAATTCACGGCGGGCGGGGGGCGGGCGTACATCATCGGCTGGAACCGCTCGTTCCCCATCGCCCGCTGCTGCTGGCTCATCACCGCCGCCAAGTACTGCTGTTGCTGCTGCTGCTGCTGCTGCTGTTGGTAGGGATTGCCCGGCATTGCCTCCGGCCCCGCCCCGCCGAAATACGGATTGCCACCGCCGCCACCGCCTCCTCCCATTGGCAGGCCCTGCACCGAGGGGATTTGTCCCATCGGGATGTTGCCACCCCCACCCCCACCCCCACCCATATGCTGGTGCATGTTCGTGTTCCCTGGATTAATCCCTCCTCCTCCTCCATGGGGTCCTAAATGTTGTTGTTGAAGATGTTGATGTTGATGTTGTTGTTGTTGTTGATGTTGTTGTTGTACACCTTTGTTCATCATCATGGCTTGGACGTCGCTCATGCTCATGCCCATCCCACCTCCGCCACCGCCGCCGCCACCGCCTTTCTTACCGTTTCCCCCTCCGCCATTGTTCCCGCCACCGCCACCGCCACCACCTTGCTTCGGCGGCCCGCCGCCTCCGTTCTTACCATCCGGGGCGCCTCCCTTGCCGCCATTCTTGCTGCCCCCATTCTGATTATTGTTGTTGTTATTATTATTTCCGCCGCCGCCACCGCCTTTCTTAGCACCTCCGTTGGGCAAATTCACCGGCATCGGGGCGGGCCCACCGCCTTTCTTCCCATTCCCTCCACCTCCGCCCTGGTGCTGCGGGACGCCCTTCTGGCCGCCGTTCATCATCATCATCATCCCATTGGGGACGCCGGGCCCACCGGGCCCGCCGAGCATGACGGGCTTCTTCATGGCGGGGTGCTGGTGGTGAATGTCGTCCAAGTCATCGTCGAAGTCCTCGTCGTCGTACTCGTCGTCGTCGTCGTAGTAATCGTCGTCGCTCAGGTCGTCCTCGTCCTCGGGGACGCTGAACTTGACGGCCTTCTGGTTCTGGTTCTGGTTGTTCCCGGCCGGCATTGGCATGGCCTTGAGCTGTGGGAGCTTCAGATCCTGAAAGCCCTTCATGTTCTGGAGCTGTTGGAGCTGCTGAATCTGCTGTAGCTGTTGCTGAAGCTGTTGCTGTGGATTGGGATTGTTGTTGTTGTTCGCTTGACCACCTTTTCCCTGGTTTTGGTTCTGGTTTTGACCCTTTTGGCCTTTGTTGTTGTTGTTTTTGGCTTGGTCAATTTGCATGTTTTTGAACTGGTTTACGAGGTTGTTTTGGTTGTTGTTGGGTTTTGGGGCGCCCCAGAGCTCGGCGTGTTTGCCGGACTTGGCGAGCTTCTTGATCAGAACGGCGGGGTCCACATTGCCGGAGACGGTGACTTTGCCTTGCTCGGAGTCTATGTCGGTAGTGAAAACCCCTGCCAGAGACAGAGAGAGAGAGGGACCCAAGTGCAAAGATTTGTGAGAAAGGGGTTCAAAGTTGAAAGAAAAATTTGTGGTGGGGGGTGGTTAGTGAAAGAGAAAAATAAATAAAGAAGATTTGTTGATTTACCATCGATCTTTTGCAAGATTTTCTTCACTTTTTGCTTACAGCCATCGCAGTGTATATTAACTTTGAGGACACATTTCTGTACAAACACAAGCCAAAGCCAAAGCCGAAGCGCAAAGAAACACAGAGTGAAGAGAGATATCATTTCATTTTGTTATCATTTCAAAAGGGTACAGAGCACATATCTTTTGAGTTCAAACCAAGCAAAGTTCATGAAATGGATATATATAAAATATAAAATAATGAAAAGATAATTAAAAAAATGTTGGTGAGTGAGTGAATGAAAGTACCTGGATCTTCAAGAACTCTTCTTTACTCATAGTTGTATTGTGTGCCCACTGAAATGCCAAGGTACAATATTGAACCCAAAGAGATACAAAAAGGACAAGGTAACGAGAGAAATGTGGTTCTTGTTGTTGTTGATAGATCTAAGCAAAGACCAGAACTAGCTGAGTTGTTTCAGGGTGAGAGAGACAAATGGGTTTTTGGCTTGAGAGAGAGAGAGAGAGAGAGAGTTAGAGAAGAGAACAAGAAAAAAAGCAAAAACAAGGTTGAGTCATGGAGAGAGAGAGAGAGGCAGAGACGGTGGTGTGGGCATTAAACTCTCCTCTGTTGTGGTGACTCTGGTTCCTCTATTTCAGGGTAAGAGAGAGAAAATCAAGGAGAGAGAGAGAGAGCTAAAACAAAGTGCAATGAAGCATGAGCACTGGTACAGAGAGAGAGAGAGAGAGAGATAGAGAAGTATTATAGCTCTTCTTCAAGCTTTCAAGGCTTATTCTCTCTTTCTTTTGGTCCTTTATTTATTGGGTATTTGGTTTGGCTTAGCAAATCTATCTTTTATTTTTTATTTTTTATTTTTTTTGTAAGTCTCTTTCTATCTCTCTGTCTCTATCTCTGAACTAATTACTATGCAAGTTAAGTGGCTATAGCCCATGTGGAGCATTTGGCTTGGCTTAAACCTTAAAAGTGAAAGGCTTCAGCTCTTCAATGCCTTGATGGCTAATGGCTTGGCTTTGGCTTTGGTTTTTTTTTTTTTTCATTTATTTTTCATTTTTGCTTGAAATGTGGTGAGGTAAGGTTCTCTAATAAATGTTCATGGGTGAGAGCTGAGATTTGATTTGTTTTTAATCTTGGATAATTATTATCACCAGATGTGAATGAACTCTGTCAGATTTTCTCTCCTCAAAATTGGATGGGTACAATTAATAGTGCCATTTATTGAGAGCCTTTGTTGGGTGGCTTGCCAAATTTTTATTAAGTTTTTTCTTCTTTTTTTTTTTATTCGTTTTACATTTAACACACATATGTATATAATATATATATATATATAAAATTACCAATATAACCGCTCCTCTTGGCCAATATATCAAAATGAACAATTAAAAAGTAGCTTCTGATGCAATTTGGTTGACCACATGCTTACAAAGATTGGACTTTTGATTTTTGTTTTATTTCTCTTAATTCCTAATCAATTTCAATTTAGTTGACCATGGCCTTTTCTAGATATCTTCTTGGATGAAATTTCAAAAAGATGGTTTTTCTACAACGATTAAGATGTTTAATAAATACAAGCAAATAAGACATGATAAAGATAGATCTCTAGTACAATATTCAGTGCAAATGTTGAAGATGTGTTAGAAAGAAAAAAAAAATGGTTTTGATCTTTTATGTGCACGCGCATTTGATTTCACTACATAAATTTCAAAGCTTGATTATTTCATGTTTCATGACTCAACCCATTAAATAAATCTAAAATAACTTCCAAACTTCTTTAAATTCACAAACGACCAACATCTGTCTCAAACTTTAATTAAAGAACCATAAATTTACGTGTCTTCTTTCGTATTTCAATCTTATCAACAATGCCCACAAAAGCAAATTTATTACTTACCTTTAAATCCCCCTCTTTAGAAAATGAAAAAATAAAAAATAAAATAAAAAAAGGATCCACTGTGTGAATTAGAGGACTTTATGAAACCAAAAAAGAAATGCAAGGCTAAAGTTCTTATGTTCTGAAATTATTAGTAATTTGCCTACTCTTACTTGGCATCAACTTATGGTACAATGTCTCTATGTCAAATACGTTTTCCAAATGTGGCTAAGCGTTTCACTCAGTGGAAATTGCATTATTTGTGTTGTATTGGAAATTTGGATAAAAACAGGACCATGGAATCAATCAAGCGTTTTTGCAAAACTAACAAAACCCTTTTTGTTGTTTCCATTGAGTTGAAGCACTCCACTCGTCACATGAAAGACGTTGAAAGAATTAGAGGGTTAAAATATTTATTTTTTTTCAAAATAGGTTTTGTCAAAAAACGAAATAGCTAAAGGTGTGAAATTGCAACTACTAAAGTCCTTTTGGTTTTGATCATTCCTTGCTTTAATAAGGGTAATTTCCAAAATAAAGCTTAACAAGGTTAGACTCTTTGGCATGTAGAAGAATCACGATTCCAAGGCATGTTTTTTGTAAATTAAAATATTTTTTGTTTTTAATTTTCAACAAGGTTGGACTTGAAACCCTTCTTTTGCAAGCAAATTATTGATTTCCTTTATTAAAAGCCTAAACCGTAATGAACCCTTTGTGGCTCTTTTTTTCTCCTTTGTTTTTCTTTTATCCCTTTGAAGATGGCACTTTACCTGTAAAAGAGTGTTTGTATTGTGACAAAAGACCTAAACATGGCCTCTTTTTTGCCTCACTCTAACTTGCTCAATTGGCAACTTGATTAGCCTTAAGCAAAATAAACCCATGTTCTACAGCCTGTTTATTCCATTCACAAATCATATGAATTAGCCCAATTTAGACCAAAGTTTCAAATGGTCTTTTTATTTTTTATTTATTTTTACTAAGTGATGTCTTTGACAGCTTGGTTATCATGGGATTTCACTAGCCAGGGTAAATTTTGGAGCAAGCGAGTAAAAGGCCTAACCATATTTGGGATCTCATGATACACAACTTTTTGCCTATAAGTTGTGTTGAAGAAAATATTATGGACTCTGTGCAGAGCTATAGCAAAGTGATTGCCATTTAAGTGGCAATGGATCACATGACCACCCACATGCTTGTTGGACAGCGATTGATAATACAAGAAAACTGACGCAAATTTATAGAAAGCTCATTTATTATAGCTTTCCTTACAACACACCACAATGCTTCAATTCTAGCTTGGTATCTGCAGACTTTCTATGTTATGGCTCTTGATTTTAGTCCTTAGAGGGAAAACAATGATGGGCTTCATGGTGGAGTAGGTTTTGACTTCAGAGAAAAAACACCAAAAAAAAAAAAAAAACACCCTTCAATTTAGTACACAACTCTCCTATCTTTTGTAGTGTTCCATACTCTCACAACTAGTCTTTTACATGATTCCAAACTTTTCTACTTTCTTTTTCTTCAAATTTGTAAAACCCCATTTTGGTGATTCACATACCCTTTGTGCTGAAATCCCATACGAACTCCATTCAAGAGTGATATTATTTTATTTTTATTTTTATTTTGTTTTCTTTTCATGTACTAAACTAGAGAAGTTAGGACCACCAAATGCCCAATTGTACACACATGATATTGTGTGTACTTCACATGTACCACCATTGCATATATGAGACATGTCACAATGGAATTATGTTAGATTACTTGCAAGAATGGGTGCTTGGAGATGTTAAATTGTTATCAAAATTATCCAACCAAAAAAAAAAAAAAAAAAGAGCACACTGAGTACTAGGTGAATATGCACTTGCATTGATTATGCCTATGGAACATGGTGAGACTATAAATTAATGTTCTAAAGTTTTGACATGACTATGCGAAAATGATTATCATATGTCCTAGTGTACATGCAAGCAATAAGTATTGCTAAGTACACTTTGCCTTAGATGTATAAAAGATGCAAAAACCATTTGAAAAAGTGGGGCAAGAAATTGTGTTTTAAAACAAGCTCAAATAATCATATCACCAAAGACAATCCTTGTAGGGAATTACTATCAATACAAACACTCAAAGGTTTCAATTTTCAGTTATGGTGAAGGAGAGAATTGTCCCAAAAATTATTCCCATCCAAGAAATTTCACTACATGAAGAAACCAAGTAAAACAAAAGTGGTCCAAAATGAGATTTCTAAAACATAATGTATTACGTTTCTTAATCACATGAAAGTTAGTTATGATATAATGCATAACAGCCTGGACAATTTGTAGACAAGTCATAAGATATCAAACTTGGTTTCAGCACCAACTTGATGCACTGAGCCAGGAATTTTGCCCATGACAAAATTCAAATTGTGACACCAAAAGTACCAACACATTTGCATTGTGAAAAGATCTTTTTGGAAGAGTCTCATAAACCAAAGGAACACAAATGCACTTGTAAATATATGTATACACAAAATCTGGGAGGAACAGCTTTGGTATAGCAAGCAACAAAGGGAAAGAATGTTAACTGAGGTACAAAGAATTAATCAAGTGTTATTCCATGAGCTTTTATATCTTCTTTTTCAAAACAAATAGGCATGCTCTCAAGGCCCACTAATGCTTTTATAGATTCTTACATTTGTCTCCCTTAGATGCTAACTTATGAAGCAAATATTCCATCTCAGCTTCTCCCTATGAATTTAAGTTCAGAAGAAAGAAAATAAATATTCATAAAAAGAAAGAAATTATTCTGAAAAGTTATTGTCCCTAGTCTAGAATGTTCATCAAATTTGCTTGTCCTATAACTCTCTTTTTGGAATTTCTTTTTGACTCTGGACACTATTAAATGAATAATAAAAACTCCTAGAAGCACCAAAGAAGAATATTTACCTTGTAGGAGAGTAAAGAGTTAAAAATTAAAAGAACAAAAAAAAAAAGATGTAGAAGTTTGAAAGAGTTAAAAGCAAAGGGCCAAAGAACTTGGTACTAAATGTCTAAATGGTGAGACTTGAGAAGGGCACAGACATTAACTAGCTATAGAGGAAGAATTCCATTGGAAGATTTTAACCACCTCTCTAAAATATGTAAATTAAGGGGTAAATAAAAAAGAATTGTTTCAACCGTATAATTACAAAATTCATAAGGCCGTATAAAAACAAACTTCTATTCACTTATTCATACAAGTATAATTTGTGGTTTTTGGACAATGTTGTCGGCGAAGCTAATGCTTCACTCGTACACCCTGCATACAAGGTCAATAAAAAAGTATTTTGCAAAACGGAAATGGGAAGTTCTACGACATCATGAAAGAATATATTGGACAAAAAAAAATGTAAAACACCAGTATAATATACAAGGAGGAAAAAAATAAGCTGCACAAACAAATATGTTTGTGATATTCGTACCGTGAAATGAAATTGTCTTTGAGAGAAAAACATTCGTCACTGGTCGTCGTTGTTTATCTTGATCCCTACAAGTTCCTGAATGGGTTGGCGGCATATTGGGCATTTGTTCGTTTGAAGCCTCAACTCTTTGGCACATTCGCTGCACATACACTGAAAAAAAAACAAAAACAAAAACAAAAACAAAACAGAGAATGCGATAAATGTGAGAACAAAGGATTAAAAGGTAAACTTATTCGAAGCTTGAAACAAATATGTTAAATTTATTAGAGAAATGCCAAATTGCACTGAGTTGCAAAAGATCTCAGTGCTATGAGCACAAACTCTCAAATAACATCCCCAAAGAGGAAGTTTTAGAGGTAAAATGATTCAACCATACATTTCTCTATTCCTATTATCTGAGTCACATACTCTGACCAATAAAAAATCCACATAATCTTGTCATTACCAACAACCCTACGAGGGATCTAAGTAGTAATAGCGATCGGACGACACAAGTTCGTGAACCTTTTCAAACCATTCCATATGAGACCTGCTTGACCACAATGAGCTCGAGACTTGCTGATACTACCCTTGATGTAAATCTATAATCTAGATAACTAATGAATCACCAGCTTGTGCTTGTAGTTACCTTTTGAAAAGATATTCGAAACATTTGAAAAAAAAAAAAAAAAAATCGAGAGGAACACTTACCATATGCCGGCAAGGCAAGACGAACGTATCCTTAGGCTCGGTCATGCAAATAACACACTCCGTTCCGGAATCATTGTTGCAAATGCCTTCCGCAGATGAGCTTCCTATTCCATATATATCCCGTAGCTCGTAGCGAACTCCATCGACCCACAGTATTTGTCTAATTACTTTCACTTGGAAAGGCTCGCTGTTTTTCTTCTCCAGAACAGCCTGAGTGATCTGCATATTATTGGATGTATCTTCCTGATCATTAGCATCTTCGGTCGAATGAGACGGAGAACATGTTTCGGCCGATATGACAAGAGGGAATACATCTTCTCCGGGTGAAGCTTTTGAGAGGTCGTCCAACTCAAAGAATCCTAAGTCAATGCCAGTTCCTGGAGGCTGACGGAATTTCTGGCCACTTCCTTTCTGAAAGGGGATTCTCACAGGAAGAAACGCATCAGGATATTGTGGAACAAACTTACAGTTCGGCTCTTCCTTTCCAAAGTATAAAATAGTGATGCTGTAAGTGATGAAACACACAATCAGAGAACATTAACCAGAATAATGCAGAATGACGAAACACGCAAATCAGATAACTGCAGCTTAATTCTAGAAATAGTAAGTCTTGTATAATTGCACAAGCTGAAAAGTAATCACATTTCTAGAACTAGAGAATTTTATACAGAGAAGTACAATAATTTTGAAACGAAGAAGTTAATTAGGTAAAATGTTTCAGAATTGTATTTCAGCCAGAACCTTGATCATCTAGCCCACTTGAATTGGCTCAAAAAAGAGTCATCCAATACCAAACCAGCATGAGACTGGAAAAGAATTTCTCAGCCAATAAGGGATGGTCAACCTGATGCAAGAACTATAATTCCACCGGGGTCTACCATCAGCAAATTCTATATCCAGAGACTCGAATATTGACATAAAAGCAGCATAGAGTCCCATTCAGTGTTTACAAAATCCATTTGCTAGAATTTAGAACAATCACGCAAACCAGTATTTTGTAACATAAGCATTTTAGTTAAATTTCACCTAGGGGCAACTATCTATGGTTCGTTTGCTCTTATTTCTTTCTTTTGCTACATGACCTGAAAATCCAAAGCCAATTATAAAATATTTAATTTTTAAGCAAAATCCTAAACCCCAGCGTTTATTATCTCTTAATTAAATCCAAATCACATTTCCCTTTCCCGTCCAAACTCTGAGTCATTCAACAACGCAATCAAAACCCAATTGCAAATTGAAACCAAAAAAAAAAAAAAGAGTCTATCATCCCATAAGCCTATACACTTGTCCACTAAATTTTACCTAATGCCAACTATCTATGTTTCATTTTCTCTCATTTCTTTCTTTTGCTAGTGACCTATTTACAATGCAGAGCAAATTATAAATCCTTACGAAAAATCCTAAACTCAAACGCAACGATGAACTCTCTAATATCCAAACCGCATTGCCGTCACCCAACAAAGCAATCAAAACCCAAGTCCCAAAAATATAAAATTTGTAACTTTACATAACCAGACACAAGTTTGAACCTTTTACTTATTATTATCCATCTCCTAATCAATCAACTATGAGGTCACTAACATCCAAACCACATTCTCACCACCCAAACAAAGCAATCAAAACCCAGCTCCCAAAATTCAAACAAACCAAACCAAAACACAAAAGCTCGAATCTTTGCATAACCACAAACAAGTTTCAACCCTTTGCAATTTTACTAATCCATCTCCTAATCAACTATGATTCACTAACATCCAAACCACATTCTCGTCACCCAATCCCCAAAATTCAAACAAAACAAAATGCAAAACTAACAAACTTCCCTTTAACCACAACCAAGTTCGAGCCTTTTACTCATCCACCCAAATCCCCAAATCCACCAACCAAGCCCTTCCCAAATTCCCCATCAAAAACCTCAATTCCCAAATCCAAACAAAAGCCCAGAAAACAAAAGACCCAGAAAACTCTCCACAAACCTGCCATCATAGAGAGCGTCGAACACGAAAGAGACCAAATGCTGATCAGGGTTATGCTCGTCCACCTCGACCCTGATCGTGTCCTTGTGCACATTCACGTCGTTCCTCACCTTCTTCGCGTTCTGATGCTCCACGTACGGCGGCGGCGGGGGCGCCGGGGGAGCCGGCGGCCGCATCGGCACCCACCACCCGCCCTGGTTGCCGTAGAAAGGCGGAGGCGGCGCCTGTAAGTTGCCGTAACCGTAGCGACCGGCCATCGGCGGAGGCGGAGGGTTGCAGGAACCGTAGGGAGCTGGGAAGTACGGAGGATGAGGAGGAGGAGAGGACGACGAGGGAGGGGCAAACACGTAATTGCTCGGCGCCGGAGGAGGCTGTGGGAACGGCGGCGGCGGAGGCGGCTGAGTTGTCGGCTCCGATGAGTAATAGTATTGCTGCTGCTGCGGCGGCGGCGGCGGAGGAGGAGGAGGCGGATGGGTTTGGTAGTAGTGGTGCCTTCTGCGGCTGCTGTTGCTGCTCCATGAAATCCCCATGATCTTAAACAGAGAGAGAGAGAGAGAGAGAGAGAGAGAGATTGTGTGCGTGAAACGAAATTTTTTTTTTGGGGGGTTTTGATTTGTAAAATGTTGGTGTTGGATGAGAAAACGCGCAGAGAGGGAGAGAGAGAGAGAGAGAGAGATTAGTGATTGACTTTTCCTCTGATTTGCATTCGCTTTGACATTGTCGGTTTTTATTTTTTTTATTTTTAATAAATCGCGCGTATGTGTGAAACTGTGAATGTTAGGAAGAAATTGTTAAAACTTGTAAACTCTGTTTGTTTGGTCGCTAACGCTATGGGCTTTTTTTTTTTTTGGTTGAATGGAGTATGGTTGTTTGTTCGTACGAAGCAGGTACGAATAGCTAGCGAGTGTTGAAAATGATAGATACTACGAGACGAGACGAGACGAGACGAGACGACCAACCATTCCCAAATCCCAAATCCGTCTAGTGTCGTATGCCTTTGGAAGCTGTCGTTTCTCATATACATACTCATTTATCAACGTTTTGCGTCTGATTCGTGCAACTCTATAACTATAAGAATTGAGTTATCACATCACACAATGATAATAATTTTTTTTTTCTCAACGTCTTAATTGTTAGATAAAATTTAATCTAATACCATTTTTTAAGTACAAATCACAATTAATTGTCCCATCCAAGTGACCGATAATACATAACTAGTGGGATTTTTTTATTTTTTATTTTTTATTTTTAATTGGACTCAATTGAGGTCTAGTATTACTAATATTATGTGGGATGCATGTGAAAAATGAATTCTGAACCATTAAATTTATTTATTTTAAATGTAAAATTAACTAAAAAATAATATAGATGAGTCAAGAACGTTGAATACCACAATCGTTTTCCACCATAAAATTTTTTTTCTTTTTCTTTGTACATGCCTTGAAACTTGAAGTTAGGGGCAGTAAAACCAAGTCTTATCTACGGGCTTCCTACGGAAATAAGAGATTTTAGCAATGGTTATTATTATTATTATTATTATTATTATTATTGGTAGAGTGAATATCAAAACTAGTGGATAAAATTGTTTTTTTATTTCACTTTACTGTTTTAATCCAACATTCCAGTAATCTCCTTGGCGGTAATGGGATTTTAATTTTATTTTAACATTCACTTTAAGTCTTTAAGTCGTTATTTTGCTTTGATGCTTCCATATTATCATCTATTCGAACTGAACTAATAAATCTTGCCTTTACTAATCTAAAAGTAATTATTGATAGTAAAAATAACATTAGAAAACATTTGTTCATTAGGAAAGCTGTGCCAGAATATAATAATTTTTCTGTGTGCCTATAGTATTGATATATATATATATCCCCGTTCGTAGATGGTTTATGCAAACTAATATATATATATATATATATATATATATATATATATCTAAAATAAAGATTATTTTATCAAATGATGCAGTATGGAATTATTGTTGCATATTACAATTGGATGACATTGAAATTGAAATGAAGTTAATCTTTCTCTTACTTCTACTGAGATGCTTTTTGCAAGAAAACAAACAGAAAAATGTAAAGACAACTATCACGAGGTTTGATTCATATACTTAACATTCAAAATATGAATTATATTTTATACATTATAAACATTCAAAACATAAATTCAGAAAGGGGTAAAAAGAAAAGGTTGGTGAACTTTTAACTTCCAGCAGATTTGGTTGATTACATATCCACTTCAATATGATTCTCTCACATGCATGCACAATTATATTATCTTATACCATTTCTTCCATAAAAAACAAAGGTATGATATATATATATAGTTTATTGGGAATGTAGCTTCTCACTCTTTGCAAAGCATATATAAATATTTGGTAAATATAGGTATATATGATTTCAAAAAAGCACATGCCATTTGCTGAAGTAATTTTTCTTTAGTTCAATGTGGTACTAAGTTAAGCACATACCAATAGGTTGCTTAACAAAATCATACATAAAGCTTTTGAATCCAAGTCGCTTTGGGAATCATAACCCATGAATTTTGGAGTTAGAAAAGTGAAAAAAAAAACCCTAGATAATTAATGTGAGGATTTTCTGTTATCCATTGTATATATTAGTGGTGTGTGGGTCCCAAAGAGAAATTAGTGGGATTAACAAGAATTGCAATTTGCTATGTAACATCATCATTACTCTAACTTGCTATTCAAGTTAAGATCCTTTATTTTTATTTAATTACTTTTTAATCTTTCCATAACCACTGAGAGATGACAGATAATGTAAATTTGTTTCTTCTCATTAATACATGCTCAGCAAGACTAAAGTTATCTTCTATTCAGAGACTCAGATCTAGAGGCATTTTCATTCCATTCACCAAAAAGCTAACTGTTACCATGTTAGTATTTTGTTCTGATATGTCAGAAACCACATGTATGTGAGTGGACATTTCTTATCATCATGCAATGTTTATTTGAACATAGTAATATCAATACTCAGTAATGCCCTTGTAACTATATTGTTGAAATATCATTTTCAAACATGGGATTAACACAATTCAGAAGCAAATTAATCAGATCCAAAAAGTTGCACCAATCTTTCATTTCAACATGACCTTTTCAAAATCCGCACTCTTATGACAAATTACACAAGCCACAGAAAAAAAATAGCACTAAAGTCTGATCAAATGGTAACCACCAAAATAAAAAAGCTCAAAAAAACAAACTGTGATAATGGACATTCAATCAAAAACTTACAATGAAGACACAAAAGGACTGAATTGAATTGATCTTGATCATCAACAGACATCAGGCCTAGCCTTCTTGCGAACCGAAATACAGCCCTTTTGGTGGTCTCTGAAGACTCTGATCTCTGAGTAATCTCTCAAGTCCTCAAGACTAATGTACTGTTGTTTGACCATCCTCAAGGAATCACCACCAGTGTCATTGATCCAAACATAAGGATGACAAGTCTCATCATAGTAATACAGCAAGCTCTTCATTCCAACATCATCGCCAATCCCATTAGTCCCACCAGGCATGTAGGCCTTGTAAATGCTCTTGCACTTGAGCCTCTTCGAGGAGCCTGGCTTCAGAGTGTGGACTCTCTTCAGTATCGACCCCACCCGGATTTGCAGCTCCACCGGCTTGTCGCTGAGGTTCCATATTCGGGTGCCGAGGCCCGAGCCCTGAGCGTGGTCTCGGCACCCGTCGAAGCACCCTCCCATGGGGAATACTCCGAATCTCGGCATCTTCTCCGAGAGGGTTTTGAAGGGCTTGGTCACCTTGGACTTCAAGACAACATGCATTTCCTCTTTTCTTTCTTTTTTTTTTTTCTTATGTTGCTTGCAAAAGGGTCATGGAATTTATCCTTGTTATGGTCTATAATGTATTGGTAGTGTGCAATTTTGAACCGTTAGATTTCAGTTATTTTCCATCAGATTTATATGCTGTTTGATTTCTATTACTATTAATAAGACCAATTTGAAAGTATTCATTGATTATTGCATCAAGGGGTGTGATTTGTGAGGACTGGCCTAGTCAAGAGATTGGTCATGATTCTGAATGGTTGTGATTGGGAGAGACTTATGTGTCTGACTTTGTGGGGCTGTTGCAGAGAAGCTTTCAATAATGTTTTAGAATATTGCGAGTCCTTCCATTAAGGAATTGGTGGGTCCTCTCCAATACCCAAAATTTCAACACAATAAGACAGTGGAGAAAGGCTAGGTATGCCAACCAAATTCTCAGAAGAAAAGTTGGGAGGAATGGATTTTCCTTTGTTTGTTTTGCAGAGAGAGAGAGAGAGAATAAAAAAGCACTTGTGCCCACATGCATTTAAAACTTCATAATGAGGTCTCAAATGTACATGATGTTGCTTCCTCTTTTCTCATTGAAATTACTTTTGATTTACTTTCTTCGTGTATTCAAGTTTCAAAGCAGGCAACTTTTTTATTTTATTTTATTTTATTTCATTTTCCAAACCCCAGAAAACTTTTTCTCAGTATTTTGTGCATTTGTCAAGACTTGGGAATAACTTGGACTGTGACTGTTAGATTAAGCCATTGGGCAATTTCTGCTGTTTAAGAAACGGCTTATGAGGACCACTTTTTGATGGATTGTTGAAGAATTTTGCAGTTGGCTAATTGGCTTGGTGATGGTAGGCTTAACGGCTAAGGCCAATTTCCAAAATCAAGGAGGCTTTTATTTATTTTTCTTTTTGGGACCAATGGCTTCAGAGTTTTGAAGATGCTTTCAATCCAAACAATTGAGATATACATGATCTAGAAAGTAGGATTTTTGCCTCCCTGCATTAATATAATGAACATTGAAGATAAAACATACTTCATTAGGGGGAAAAAAAAAAAAAAACCCACTTGGAGCCTTAAGGAGTCCAATGATTTATTGGCCGCTTACTACAAAATAAACATATAAACTACACTGAGACTCAGGTAATACAATTTCCATTTTAAATTCAACCACCGAGTCCAAAACTAAAAACGAAAAAAAAAAAAAAAAAAAAAAGAGAGAAAAGATGGATCTGTACAAAATCATTAATAAAATTGCACAAATGATGAAGTATAAGTTAACGCCTAGCCTTCTTGAAGAAGGCGGGGAGGAATTTACAAAGGAAACATATCTTTAATTTTCATGTTTGTCTTCAGAGGAATCTATCTTGATTATCAGAGGCTGTCTGAGATCCGCAGGAGTTTCAGCTACAATGGGTATTTCGGGCGTGGCTAAAATGCTGTCGATATCTTCATTTTCAGCCAAAGCTTTATCCAGAGCTGCCTTGGCGACTCTCGTTACGCAGATTAATAGGACCACTGCACCAACAGCCCCAAATAAAAGGAAGAGATATTCAAAACTCAAGTTCAAGCAGGCTAACAAAGATTAATATGTATTTATTCGTAATGTTCATTTGTCAACAATTTGGTAATGAGTAGGATATATATCTTGGTTATGCTTGTCACTTTTTAAGTCCTGAGCATTTAAGGATATATTGAATTTAATCAGAAAAGTTTGACAATTTTTATCATGCATGCCAAAGTCATTGCATCTCTAGCTGTTAAATGTGAAATAAACTTTGCAACTTACCAGATACCACAAGGCCCAATACAATAAGTGCCTGCATTTACCATATAAAACAGGACATATCAGAACAAAGCAAAGGACAGGAGGAATGAATAAAATACTAATAACCATTGATATCCTTAAGACACAGAAATGTTTTCCCCCTCAGTCAGAGCAAAGCAAATGACAAAAAAAGGAGGGAAAAAAACCATTGATAACCTTGGACTCGAGACAGCAATAATGTCAATAAAGCCCAGAACTAAAATTATACTCCCTCCACAATAGGTCAACAAATGTGATAGGGCATAGCATTGAGCCTTAAAGATCAGCATCATAATAGAAAGAGCAATTCTCAATGAAGCAATCTAAGAAAATGAACAGTTGGTAAAATGAAAAATGGCTCTTACCCAACGGGTCTTCGAAAGCTCACTCCATCCGTGTGTCACATCAGAAAGATCTTTGAGAGTGGTTCCAAAATATACTAGTGCAAGTGTTATTGGCTGTGACAAAAATCGAAATGGACTTATAAATACCAAAAATAAGATAAAGTCATTTTGATGAGATATCAGAGGATATATCAGCACGAAAACTATGACAAAGCATCAATCATTCTTCGTTTGTTTCCAGCGCTGTCTTTGACAACACTCTTCACGTTCAAACTGATAATCTCAGGATGACATGATTACATAATACTAATCGGTCAATAATCACTTTCAAATAACAGCTTGAGGATAAGAAGATACCATCATTCCTAACCATGAAGCCAGCATGTATTCTCCAATTGGAACAGGGGTCACAGATAGGAGGTAGTTTAACATGCTAAACGGTAGTAAAGGTACAAGTCGAAGCAGAAAAACAATCTGTATACAGATTACACAAAAAGACAAGGTCAGCAACAATTTCCTTAATATCTCAGTATTAATAAAATATATAGGAGTGAACAATAAATAATACAGACCTTAAATCCAGATTTCTTGATTGCAATTGCCACTGAAAAGAATTGAGGGTAATCCTTCAACTTTGAAATAACAAATGATTTACCAATCTGCAAAGCAATTCCATAGTAAGACATATGGCACCGCATACCAATCTCCCCTCAAACCCACAGCAGATTTCTTACAGAAAAGCACAAGATTTCAGAAACTCACCGTTCTACCAAGAAAGAATGCAGCCCCGGCACCGAGCGTGGCACCAATAGAATCGGCTAAAAATCCCACTGGCAGCCCGAAAAGATAACCACCACCTAGCTGAAAGATAAACATGAAGTGAAGCAACAACCAAGGCAAAAGCATCGGCTAATATCCGAGACTCAAGATTTAATGCTTACAGTAAGTACTGAAGCTGGAACAGCCAAGACTGTCAAAGGAATATACGCGACCGCCCTGCATATGACCGGAAATATATGCTATGAAATCCACATTTCGATGTTCGGGACCAAAACAAGATAGAGCAAAATGATGAAATCGAAAATCTTAATTTACTTACAGAGCCAAGGGACCCCAAGGCCCAAGATCTTGCTCAACCCATACTAAGAAGTCCTTCAAAAACTGAAAAAAAACAAGTCCATTTCTCAGCAAAGAAATCACCAACCAATCCCAATTAGTCATACTCGTAGCTAATTCGATCATCAACGAAATAGAGTCCACTACAAATTAAAACGGCCGTATTTATTATACTTAACCAAATTATCATCTTTTATTAGCTTATACACACCAAACCCCAAGATTTTCAAACATTACAAAAATTAAAATTGAACTTCAAAACATTGAAATGGTAATCAAGTTCTTCTTGAACAAATTTCGAAAACCAAAACAACAAAATGCTTCGAAACCCTAACAAATCAAATTCATTCACATTAACCGGTCTTTACAATTTGCCCTAACCAAGAAATCCTCAAATCCAAACACGAGCTCCGACAAGAAAACCGAGAAACTGAGAAATCGATCGATCGAGAGGGAAAAAAAAAAAAAGATCGGACCTTTTCGACTGGGAGGGTCAAGAAAGCTGCGACAACGGCGGCGATAAGAAGGAGAAGAAGGGTGATTCTGAGAGCAGAGCCCCAAGTGAAGGCCATGGAAATCCTCCGGCGCCAAGGCCGGCAAGCTTGGTCGTCGTCGGCGAAGTCGTCCGGTTCGGCTGGCTTAAGGGACAAGCGAGGCCTCAAACCACCGCCGAGGTTTGCCAGATTTGTGGATGTGTTTGGCAGCCGAGAAAGTGGGAGAGAAAATTCCCAGACTGTTTGTATGTATTATTTGTACGGCAAACAAATTCACTAAAGAAACAAGAACAAAAGAACAGAGATCAATTTACTTTCTTTTCTTTTTTTTTTTTTCAGAGCAAAAGAAAAAAATTACTTCCTTTTTGGATAATGAGTTTTGTAATTGTGAGAGCTATTTGGGGATTTTATGGGTTACGACTACGAGTGGTTGGATTTTTAAATAATGAATTAATTATTAATTAATTAAGCGCTAAGTAAAGACCTGTTATATTAGACCAAGAACTCACAGGTTAATTTTCTTGGGTTAATTTTTAAATTTTTACCTTAAAATATTTTTTTTTATCGCCCGCAATGTTAAATTATGAAAAAGAGAACTTTTTACGAATGATCGCTGTTAACCTATAACTTATTTTCATGTAGTATTTTTCATTTCTACTCCTACTAACACCACTTAGTACAGTTGCATTTTTTAAACATTTTCTTATAAGAAAATTTAATAATTTTTTTAATGAACATTAATATGTAATAAGTAATAATACATAAAAAGGTCATAAAATATTGAGTAGAAACCTAAAATTATGATTTCTCAAACAAAATTTCAGCACTAACTATTGCTTAGAGCTATTAAAGTTTTCTTTGTTAAATTTAGTTTATAATAGTTATTTTTTAGGTTAATTAAAATTTAGGATGATTCTACAACATCACTTTCAAATGTGAACCAACATACTTATAACATATTTATTGTCGTTAATAAAAATAATAAAAAGGTCATTTCTAAAATAATTTTAATGTGCAGAAGAACAAATTTTTGAAATTTAGGATAAAGATGGATATTTTTATAATTTCTCTTCAAAAAAATATATGTCTATATACTGTTGCTTTTAAATATATTCGATTTTATATATTTTTAATTAAATGTTCGAGGAACTTCCGTTTTAAGTGGTTGAACACGTGAAACACACGCGAACACGGATTACACATTACAAAGATATGGGCTTGAGGAATTGATGGAAAGGAAACGACAAGATTTATAAAAACGACATGGTTCCTAGCAAACGACGATATTACGGAAACGACATGATACATAAAAGGACACTACATAAAAACGACATAAATCCTAAATAAAGAGACATGCAGAAACAACATATTAATTAAAATGACGTCACCTTTGAAAACGACATGATAAGTAAATCGACAATAATCTAGATAACAAGATTCCCCTACAAAACATTACGGATGAAAAACAACATAAAATCCTAAAGGCTCGAACATAAAGAAACGACAATTTAGCGAAAACGACGTCATACATGAAACGACAATATTCTAACAAACGGCATGGTTCTAGATTAATGACGATATTCAGAAAAAAAAAACGACATGTCCTTAAAAACGACATGATAATAAAACGACAAAATTCTAAAAACGACAGTGTTATACAATTGCTTGAAAATGAAAAACGACAACATCTGAAAACGACATAAAATCTTAATGAAAGTTACATGCAGAAACAACATATTAGTAAAAACGGCAACATTCCAGAAAACAGTTGTCCTACAAATGACTACAGTTAAAAACAAGATAAAATCCCAATAAAAAAAATATATAGAAACGACAACAATTGGTAATTGAAAAGAACAATGCTACAGGACTATAATTTTTATTAGAAAAAGTGACTAGAATGATGTCGCATATGCTCATTAATTACAAAATACAATTATTATTAGGGTGAAGTAGGAAAATACTAAGAATTTATATAACAATAAAAATAAATACCTAAACTTTTGAAGTAATTGAGTTTCTAGTCAATTCGTGAATTACTTGCACATGTTTTTGGTTACTAAGTAAATTACCACCACTTATCACTATGTAAGTAATTGAATTACTTGGGTAGTTGGTTACATTTTTTAAAAGATTGGGTAATAACTTACATTAAAATCGCAAGAAATAACAAAAAAAAAATTCATTTTTAAAGTTCAGCCCATGTTTCAAAAAATTAAAAAAATAGCCATGTTACGAATTGTATAACAGAAAAGTGTCACACAAAATATAACACATCTGTAAATATTTGTAAGATATTTTGTAACACTTTAAGTTTTACTCATTATTTTTTGAAGTGTTAAATAATATCTTACAAATATTTATAGATCTGCTATATTTTGTGTGACACTTTTTTGTTATACAATTCGTAACACGGCTATTGTTTTAATTTTTTGAAACACAGGCTATCATTTAAAACAAAAATTTAATTTTGGCCTATTTTTGCAACTCACCCTTTAAAAATTGGATATTCATTATAATTTTTCTTATTTTTTATTATACATATTTTTGTTTCACTCAATATATAATTACCACATAATGGTATCGTACTATCGTATCATTTCCCAATTGAAAAACTCTAATAACGCATTCTAAAAGAAATAACTTAGAATTGAATTATTATAGTGAAGAACAGCATATTATAAACGACAATTACCAAGAAACGAAAACGACATCTTCCTAAACAACAGGCTAAAGACGACAAACTACAATCTAGTGAAAAACAACATTGTTCCAAATAAGCATATATAAGCTTAAATACATAGTACACAGATGACAATTGAAAAACGATGAATAACAACAACATCACAGTACAAAACGACATAATCCCGAAAAACGACATAATCGTAAAAAACGACAATATGTAATGAACAAATACTTGAAATGACAAAAGTAAAGCACACACTGGAAACGGCAGAATAATCATAACAATAAGCAATTAATTAGAAACAATGAAACTCTAAAACATAAATACATCCTCTCTCTAACTAAAAAAAAGGACTGATGACAGACGAGGATATGTTAGAAAACGACATCCTTTTCTTAAAAACGACAAACGACAGCATGTAGTAAACGACAACGTATTCAGAAAAGAGAAAACTCAACATACTTTAGCATATTGATAAGACGATACGAGTCATCAGTGAATTATTATTCTAAAATAATTAAAAAAATTAGTATTGAGTTTTTTCAGGTATTGATGGTTAAAAAATTATATCAAATATATATATTTTTTATCATTGGTTGTTTTGAAAAGTAATTTAAGATTCTTATGAAAGAAAGTGACAATGAATAGAATTATATAATCGTTATTGGCTTTTGATATGATCAATTTCACATATATCACATATGCTAACATAATATTATATGTTAAATATTTTTTTTAGCAGCACATTGCACAAGCTCAATCACATGCTATGCATATACAGCTTGTGACAACAATATATTGGGGTAATTTTATACTATATAGTTGTCCTGTCGTCATTATAATAACTTTAGCCACAATTTGTATAAAACTTTTTATTTTTTGCCACCATCATCCACGCAGCTATCGGCGGGCTTACTTTTCATTTTTAGATACACAAAATCATTCAATCCTTTTTATTTATTTATTTATTTTTATTTTTTGGATAAATTTGTGATTGAGTAATATGGCTGACCTACTTGAACTAATGCATAATAACTAACCATCAAAATCTAGGCTGTTATAATCAATACCCTTTCAAAACCCATTAAAGATGTAACAAAATGAGTGTCATTATGACACATTTATAAAACTCCTCAAATATAATTGGTACACAAGGACTTGGCAACTAATAGCTTTAGTTGTTTCGTTTAGAATAAGGATTTGGATATACACACACTCTTTTTTGACACTTCTAAATATCCAAATGGTTCTTAGGTTTTGAAATCAATAGTTGGGAGGTTTTTTTCATTTACAAGACAAGCTATTATGAAATGTTACTTATCCAAGCATATCCAAAATTATCACATTGTGAGACTCGACTTATAATTCCTTTACTTCATGTATCTCATTGGTTCATGTGATGCTACATGATATTACTCTTAAAACTCGTCTCAAACACCACCTTTTACTTTAAACGAATCAGATGAATTAGGATCTCAATATTCTAAAAAACCCAAAAACAAAAAATAAAAAGCGAAAGAGTAAAAAGCCATATATTATTCTTATTTCTAGCAATTTAGGAAACCTCTCATCATCTACAACCGTGGGATATGCTTGTATCTAAAACATTTATAAAATAAAAAAAATAAAAAAAAAACCCCAATACTTACACCAAATAAAGAATGTCATTCCTTCCTAAATAATCAAAGAAAGAATTATTATATGTAACACACTATATCTTATATATAATATATATATTTATATGCTTCCCTTCCAAGAAGAAGCAAGCAAAGCTGTTGTTGAAACTCCTTTTATCAATGCCATTGAAAAAAGAGGTCAAATTTCCAAGCCCTTCTCTTCCTGAGGAAAGATTTGCCAAAACCCAAAAAATTGAAGATAACTAAAGACTTGTGGTTCTATCTTGGACAAAGGGCATTGAGCAGAACATGAGCCAACATTAGGTCCACAAAATATTGGTGCCCAATTTGGCCGTCCCGCCACTTCATCCTCGCCGGGGCCCGCCCGTAGTGGACCCCGTCGTTGCACCGGTTGTCGAAGTGCCACGGGAACGTCATGTCAAAGTCGTCGACCACGCGTGAGACGACCCCGGCCCGCTTCAAATTCTCCAGCAACACCCAGTTGAAGGCCTCCATTTTGCTCGGGTTGAATGACATGGCTCGGGCGTAGCCGCCCGTGGCTATTGTGCTTCGGTAGATAACTTTCGGCGGTTTTAGCCCTCTCCTCCTTATCGACTCCATGATTTCGGCCCAGAAGGACGACGCGTCCTTTGCCCCTTTTGCGAACGCCCTAATGTTGGACCAAAAGATCCCGTCGTGGAGACCGGAATTCATGATCACGGTGTCCGGGACCCTGGCTTCGGAGAAGTACTTCTTCACCAATTCCCGAAACCCTTCGTCTTTCAACGAGCTCAGCCCTAGGTAGTTCTGCGTCACGTTCCAATGGCCGTTGAAAATGCTTGTGATCCGGACCGTTTGGGACGGGTCCCTCGGGTTGGAGAAGTTCATGTCAAACCGCCTAGGGACCGCGCTGATCTCAGGCCGATCCAGCACGAAATTAAGGATGTTCCGTATCGTGTCAACATGGTTCGAGTCACCCCAGAAGAAAATCCACCTGCCCTTCAAGCAATTCCAAGCGGAATCCGCCTTAAACAACCGGAACGAGCAATGCGCCGAGTAAACCCAACCGTTACTCTCCAACGAGCCCAGCGCGCCATCACACCACGGGCTCGCGCAAGGGAAACCCGCGGCAAGGCACCGGTACCGCCCATCTCTGCTAATCTCGCAGCCGTCATTCCCGCCATGCCTAGTCCACCTCCCGGACCAAACGTCCCTACCGAAATCCGACTCCCTGCAAAGCTCCAACCCGGGCAACCGAGCAGACCCTCCCACAAACCGCACCCGAAACCTCCGAAGCTCGCGATCGAAGACGAACCTTGAAGTCGAAAACTTGAGGCCCTCAAAGTGCCTAAACAGCAATATTACGGTGAAATTATAAGTGCCCACAAAGTCAGGATGAACCTGAAGCGACACAGAATAAGTCCCATTGCCAAAATCCCTAACCAAAGGCCTAGACTTCCATGAATCCCCTGAAAGGTCAGTCTCAAAGTAATCACCACCAAGGCAACGAGGCCTTTTTTCCTCGTCCAAGGCCTGAAACACAAGCTCATGAATCTCACCCGCCTGTAACTCTATCAAACCCTCATTGCCGTCAAAGCTCGGCATTGAAATCTCCACAGTTTTCGAGTCCCTACAAGCCTCGCCTCCAGGGGCTAGCCAACGGGCCAAGAGATTAGAGGTCACATTAGGCTCTAAATCAGCACTAACCCAACTCGCTAAACTCGGGGTTTTTTGGGATTCTAAGGGGACAAAAGTTGAGTTACGGCTCAAAGGTGGTTCTTTTACCGGTGGGGTTTGGGAAGTGAGGTTTGTGCTCAAAAGGGTTTGGTTTACCAGAGAGTTTGTGGAGTTCAGAGACAAAGCGCCATGGATTTGGGTGTGGGTTTTGTTGGCGGTGGTGGTGGTGTTAATGGGTCTTGAAGAACTGACCTTTGTGGTTAAGAAATCTTGCTGGGATTTCCAAGCTTCCAAAAAGGTCTTCATGGTACAACCATCCACACTCCAAACGACAACCATTCCCAGAAGAACCAGAGCTGAGAGAAGCCCAAAGCGCCAATGAACCAAAGGGCTTGAGGACGACCAATAATTCAGTCCCTTCTCCTTCATCTTCAAGACTGCAAAAAAAAAAAAAAAAATCTGAACTTTAGCCCAAAAATTGGTTCTTTAACTCAAAAGAGAAAGGGAAAAAAAAAGCGAAAGAGAGAGAGAGAGAGAGAGAGAGAGAGAGGGTTTGAGATTGTTCTTACTAGTTGAGTAAAGTGCTTGTTTTCTTGGTAAAGAACCAGTCTTTTTTGAGTCCAAGAAATCTATAGATACAATGTAGGTTTTTGTTTTTTGTTTTTTCCTTTTGGGGTTTATTAGAGATGATAGATTTTCTCAGTCCTGAGAATGTTCTTTTGCAAGAACATACACAGAGAGGATTATCAATAATGTGTATATGACTAAATGTCTATATGAATATGAACACACCCAGTTACTAAGAATGATTTTCTTTCTTTTTTTTTTTGGTTGGAATATACGTAAATATATATAGTAATGAATTATATATTATATATAACCAAAAATAATAATTAATTGTAGTAGGGACTACGTGTAAGGAAGTTGGGATCCAAGAAAATCACAGCGAGGTACTTATAGTACAGAGAGCTGGTAGAGGAGGAGAGCTAGATATTTTATGGACGAAAATACCCTTGCTGAGTGAGAAAAATTAGTTTGTGTTTGACAAAAGTCAAGTCTATTAATGTGGGATACATAATCTAAATTCTTAATCCTCAAGGAAAATTATATTAATGATGATTATACAATTTGAATTTTAAAATTTAGATTAACGGGAGAAAAATGTGACTAAAAAAGAGGATATTTTTTGACAATTATATTTTACCTACGTTAATATGAGGACACGTGTGTGTGTTGTGTTTATTATGTAAATAGTTTATTAATGATTATTTTTGCTTTTGTATAAGTATGAAGGGTGTCATAAAAAACCAAAATAAACACGCTTATAGAGTATGTTTGGTAAGACGGAAAAATAGAGGAAATAAAATGGGGAAGGAAAATTTAGATAAAATTTAATAAATATTTTTGTTTGGTCGGAAGGGAAAGAAGAATGAGAGAAAGAGAGGAGAGAAAATGAGAGAGAGGAGAGAAAAAAATACACGTGGGATCACCATTTTTATCCTTTCAAAATGGGGAGGAAAACTATTTTTAACTTATTTTAGTGTAAAATTACCTTGTTATCTATATTTTTAATTATGATAATATAATAAATGAATAAAATGATAAATATCTAATCAAATATTTTCTTTCCTTAATAATTTTTTTTCTTTCTCTCATATTTTATATTACCATCTATTTTCTTTTCCATATACTTTTCTTTCTTTCATACCAAACGGAATGTTAAAATCGAAACCACCTAAAAAAGTTCAAGAAAAAATTAAAATAGTAAACCGAAAAAATTTAGGCAATTTTAGGTTATATTGAAAAAAAATTGTACGCTTTTGGATTTTAAATTTTAGAGAATTGAAATTGCTCAAAACCTTTTAATTTTATTTTTTTATCATTTAAAAAAATCTCATTATTGTTTTTACTTATTATCATATACTTAAATCTCATATTTATATATAAACATTATTGTCTTTCTTTTGCTTTTTCACTCAAAAATGATAAAAAAAAAGTTCTAACTTATAATATATACTATAATATATGAATATTTACTTAAAAATGAAAGAGAGTGTTTTAAAATTCACAAGTGCTAATTCCAATAGAGTACGGGTCATTTCGTAATGAATTTAAATACTAAATTTAAATCATTTTAATTTGAGTTATTATTTGATAAAATTTTGCATAAAATTAATCTTTTGATAGAAATTTGATTGTAATATATTTGAATTGAGATTAGAGAATTTAAAAAGTTACACATAGTTAAGTAATACTTGAATCAAAGTTAGTTAAGTAATACTCGAATAAAAATTTAAATATTTTTGTAAAAAAACATTACTACTGCTAATAATTTGTATTCGGTCTAAACTAATCATCTTGATAGTCAAATAGAAACAGTGGATCACCGACAAGGGTAAAATGGTAATTATGAAAAATACAGAGTATGGTGACTTGGTGAGTGGGGCAGGGGCATTTATGTCATTTGAAAAAAACATTATTTGATAGGCTGTTTAATTGCATGGTGGTCTACGAAAAAGGTTGTCAAATGGGCATCACGTGGAGATGTTTTCTATTAAGTTTTTTTTTTTATGCCCTTTTTTTTGACAAAAATAAATAAATATGCTATTTAATGAAATTGCTAATGAATATATAGTGATTAGTGAATGTGATTGTTAGGCCATACCACAAAGGAAGGCATGTGTTATGGCACATATCCATGTTCCTTACGCATAATAATGCCCAAATTGGTTGGCGTTTTAATTAATTCTTTGTTTGTATTGTTTTAAGTGTACGTTATTCTCAGCTAAGTGCACCATTTATGTGACACACATCATTTTCAGTGGAATAAATATGTAAAAATCTTTGAAAATGACTTAAACATAAAAAGGAAAAAAATTTGTCAATGTATTTAATATAATAATACATTAATACATTTTGAGGCATTAGATTCCGCAGTTACCTATGAACAACATTCCAAGAATGACTTTTTTTTTTTTGTTCCTTTAATGCGACATTCCATTAGTCACTAAAATAACAGGCATATATATACGGAAACTTATATAATAAATAAATTTGTCATGAAACTGAATAAAAAGGGCTCATTTGCAATCGTTGCCAAATTTCAATCATCATTTTCCCACTTTAAAACCAACTTCTTGTTAGTCTCATTTGGTCACCAAACTATGATCTTGATTGCTTATGGATGGTAGATCTCCACACTTGAGTTGAGCATTAAATTACACAAAAGGAAAAAAAAAAATGTTCGACTGCTTAGAAAACCATAGTAAAATCAAATTCTCAGTCTTCATTTGCAAAATAATTATAATTAGATACTGCAATGGTTAACATTAAAGAAAATGAAAATAGAAAGTAATAATATGGTATCGAAAGAAAGTGAAATTCCAAGGGGAGAAAAATGGCTGCCGACTCTAATGACCTACTTACTATTACAGAAACTTTTGACTTTTGCCTTTTACACTTTTCCTCTTTTACATTTCAACATTTTTTTAATAGAAATTAGAAATCAATAATATCTTTTGTTTTTTTTAAGGCTTGTAGGCCATTTGATCCCTATCTTTACAAAGGACTCATCACAATAACTTACCTTCATGTGTTGGTTCTTTTTGCAGGACCACTCATTGTGTTTTCAATCTTCCATGCACAAGAGGGGAAAAAAAGGGGGAAAAAAAAGCTGTTATTAAAATCAAAGAATTTCTAATAAAACAAGAAGATATTGGACTCTAGTGTCGGTTTGGTATTTTCTTAAATAAAAAGATTGGATTTGGCTAATTAGTAATAGTACTATTAGGGAGTAATTTTATTTCGTTTAGCTTCACAAAGAAAGATTGCTAATAGGTCTTTTATTAGTCACTCTTTTACACACACACATGTGTATATAATATATATATATATATATATATATATATATATATTATGGATATTTAAGGAAGTGATGAGTTTTTTAGGTTTGGTAAGCTGTCATGCTGTGGTAAGTTAAGAAGCGCCAGCAAAAGGGTGTGATGTATTTATAACATAATTGGGTCTTCAACAAGAAATTAATTAATACTAAAGAGACAATCAACCAGCACTTGAAGTTGAAGCAGTTCTAAAATTAATCAAATAAAAAGCATAGTATAGTTGAAGACAAAGTATTAATTAAAGAACAATTTAATTAACCACTGATTGAGCTAAAAAACAGTGATTAATTCAAATGTCACATCAAGGGTAAAATTAGCTCACATATTATAATGGGAAAATTGATACGTTTGACATTCACTAGGAAATCAAGAAGAAAAAAAAAATGTCAACTAGCTCATAGTATATTAATGGGATAGTTGTACTAACCCATGATCAATAACCATGTCTTTAGGAGTCTATTTATGCATGCTTTTGGAAGCTTGTTAACCATATTATTGAATTTCTTTATAGTAGTAGTAGTTCACAATTTTAGGAGCCCCCAAAAAATTGAACTCTTCTGTCAAATGTGGTACAGTTAGTTTGTGAAAAAGTTTGAAGACCAATCTTCCAATTTGGACACTTTAGGAAAATAAAATTGATAATAAATGACATAAAGGCTAATGTAAAGGCAACAAGTGGACTTTTATTTTTTTGCTAAGAGGCAACAAGTGGACTTGGCGGTGAGCATTTAATTTTTATTAGTATGGTCTTTATGAACTCATTTAAAGAATAGACTTTGCACGTTTGCAGTGTGTGAAGGACTTTATGCTAAAAGGACAAGTGTTTATTTTTATTTTATTTTATTTTTATTTTTTAAAGGAAAATAGTGTGAAATAGCTAGCATATAGTTGTCTGAAAATATATTGTTTCCTATATTTAGGTGGAACCTTTGGAAAGCACCTATAATAACTGTCAATGGCCTAAAATATTATAGTTAGGAAAATTCTCAGGTGGGGTATTCCCCACCACAGGGAACAGTAATGTGTAGAACTTGGGATTAATGGTGTGGTATCAAACCTTCCAACCCACCCAAAAGAGAGATTTTTCTGCATAGGCTTTTACTCTAAATTATG